>LPNX010885453.1:5021-105074 GCA_001517045.1 Pseudotsuga menziesii | reverse complement strand
AAATAAAAAATTAATAACCTTGCAGGTCTACAGTCTCTGCCAAGGTGAATACAATGCAGGTTTATAGCAAATATATCAGTAGATACAAAATATATCACTGTGAGTTATACAACATTCAACATTTTCACATATTAGTCTGAGATCCATCTACAATCTATCCATCTCAGTCTTATATCGGTCTGCAATATATCACTGTCAGTCATACACAGGCTTATATTGGTCTGCAATATCAATCTCAGCCCCAATCCAGACTTTGCAAGAAAAAATTAGGGTTTACTTCAACAAAAAAATAGGGGTCACTTCAAAATTCAGGCAGCATATATATGATCAACGTATATATATATCAGATAGCAATACCACAGGTGTTCTTCAACACAGGCACCAATTTTCAGCGTAGGCACCGGTTTTCAGGCAGCATACAACACATCATAGAGTCGCCTCTCTCACCCCACCAGGCAGTCTCCAGGTCGCAGCAACAATTCTTAGCAGTGTTCAGCTTCAACGCAGTGTTCAGCTCGCAGCATTAAAATGATATAAGTGTGCACAGATTATAGTTTATACACAAATCAAACCATGGAACAAAAACTCCAGCGTCCATAATCTATAGTTACAGGCTTCTTTTATCCAACGCAAACCTGATCTACAACCCAGCATACATTATCAGTCAGCATATATATATATTGAAACTCACGGGATTCTTCAAAACGCAGGCAGCTCCACGGTGCTCAGGCTACACGCAGTCTTTATATCAACGCATTATGCAATACCAGTATATTATTAATGCAGTATATTATCACACGCAGTCTTTATATCAATACCAGCTTTTTATCGGTCAAAAAATTAGGGTTCACCGATATACCAGCACAATATCTCCACGCAGCTCTTCAATCTCCATGCTGGTCTGGCAGGTGCACAGCTTTCAAATCAATCACAGGTCGCAGCCTTCAAGCAAGGCTGCAGTCTCCATGCAGGCAGGAACTAGCATTGCTGTTCGATAGCAGAGGTCGCAGCCATTCAGCACAGCCACTTCATTGTCAAGTTGCAATGGATTATGCAAATCAACAAGGCTACAGGATACAAATTTTCGATGGATATCAACGGAGAAACGCTACCCCCCAATGCACAAATTCTACTCTGCTGGCGTGTGGTTATCAAAACGCGGGAACCCTAGCAAAACGCGGGAACCCTAGAACCCTTCATCGTTCTTTACTCAACTTGCACGAAACCAATATTTATGCACACAGTCTTCACGCTGGTAGCCTTCAACAACACGCCTTCAACGCAGCCTTCGTAGCTTAGTATTCAAAAATTGAGGCGATCGGTGTAATTGGGAATTTGGTTCATTCGGCTACTAATATAAAGAAAGAAGTTCTACTTGCTGGAGCTTTACAACCAGTTATTGGTCTCTTGAGTTCACGGTGCGAGGAAAGCCAAAGGGAAACAACATTGTTATGAGGGCAGTTTGCGACAACAGATCCTGAATGCAAGGTTCATATTGTCCAAGGTGGTGCTGTTCGTCCTCTTTCTAAAATGCTCCAATGCACAGCTTTCATACTCAGCGCATTACCAGTCTTCAACACATTCAGCATCCTCCAACACGCAGCAGTATTTCAGGCTCAGCAACATAAAAAATTTTAGACTCCACGCAGTTGATAGGGTAGTATACAATCAACGCATATAAACTAGGGTAAAAATTAGGGTTTCTTCACAGTAATACGAGAGGGGAGAAACACACTCCTAGAGGGCAGACTCAGAAAATATCAACGTAATATATATCTCCAATGCATTATATCAACGTGTGCCATCATCATATATCAGTCACAATATTTGCAGTCAACAAAAAGGTTACCTCCGTTCATAGGAAGAACAACCCAGACAGCTCCACGCCTTCACACAAAGAATGCAGACAGTGCCATCAGGATGAAAATGCAGAAGAAGAATAACTCAGGATTAGGGTTAGGTATTGCATGCACGCAGAGAATAAACTCAGTTAGATGGAGTAACGCATACATTGCATGCGACTCCACTGGCAGACTGATGGAGCAGTCTGGCAATGGACTGGCAAGCAGAATGCCAGGAATGGGCATAAATGCAGCAGAAGTTATGGCAGACAACCCTGCTCTGATACCACTTGTTAGTAATAACTCCCGATTAATTGATTATTCAAATGCAAATGCCTATATTTATACATTTCATGAGGCGGTTGATTACCAGCCTTTTCGCCTTCCTATCTATTCATATTCCTATTTATTATTTATTTACAATAATCCTGACAGATTATTCCTACATTTATAAACAAAATGAGCTCTTAAGGCAACAAGTCCCTGCCTACAGTATTGTAACAACTTTCCTACATAAATAAAGTCCATGCTTTTAGTAGTATTTAGGTAACGTGGATTTATGAATGTTTTGACTGACTTATCTAGGTTTTTGTAAGGACAAATAGGAAGGTTCTTTAGTTGGTATTTAGAAATAATACATTTATTAAAAAAAAAGAACCCATTGGGTCAATCCGTAGTTTTCCATTCTTAATTGATCCAGTTATGCTTCCTAATCAAGTGTAGATCTTAAGAATACAATCTGTTGAATTCAACATATCTCATGCATTCTATATAAATGGTATAGATAATTTGAGTTGAGAGACATATAAATAGTGAAATTCCAATTGAGAGATTTATAAAGGATTGACAACCTCACAATTGGCTTATGAGACGTTGATCAATGTTGCAAAAAACTTCTTTCCAAATCATTGCAATCTCTGGACACTAAAGTTACTAAGAAACTAAGAGGAACTAAACTATATCTTTAACTTTAAACCATGTGTAGTCTGTGTTTAGAAGTTATTTGTACGATCTTGAATCAAAATACAATCTTCTAAATTACTTAAAAAAAAATAAGCATACCAGAACTTAGCGCATTTGTTCACTAGAAGGCACTGGGCATGCATATATCTAAGAAAAAAATGCACACTTAGTACATAGATAACCATCATAATCAACTTATAGATTTTATTACATAGCTAACGATCATAATCAAGTTATGGATTTATATCATTTCCAAGACTATGTGTTGTTGTTTTTTTCATTTCTTTTAGTCTTTGCAACTCAAGTCAATTTGACTTAAAGCAAGATAAATTAAATGTATTATATATAGCTTGTGCGATCTTGGAAAAACCAATGGAAAAACAAGCAAAGGTGCAACATATCAATCTCGAAATATACATTATGGAGACAACTCAAATGCTCGTTTTAAATAGAACTTGAAGATGCACAATATTATTTTCTAAATGTCTTAAGACTCATATGCCTATAGTCATGTGTGCACTATGTCTTCATATTGAATGTGTAAATTGGGTAGAATTGATATGCTTAAGAGGAAAATTAGTGCGCGGAAACAATGAAAATGGTTACAAAATTGATAATATAAATTATTGATGGAAAATCACTTATTATGTTGAGAGATAGTTCACAATTCAATAGATATTGTTAATAATGTATATCACACTTAGCATATGTTTGACTATGAAATTAAATTTCGTTGAATTATAATTTTTCATCAAATATAGACCTAGTCCACCTCTCGACCTCACTTTAACTCCTATCAATATTCCTTCCGTTTATGTGGTGCAAAAAGAGAGAGGACTTGATTAAAACTCAAACCAAAGTAGCTACAACTAAAAAAAATTGGTGGTTAGCCTTGACAAATTTCAAAAGGTCGGATTTAAAAAATAAAAATAAAAATTTGTTATCCCTAAGGCCGTCCCATTAAAATGACCATTTAATAACTATTATACTTTTTAAACAATTTATTACATTGCCTAGGTAGAAAATTCTTTCAAGGAATCTTTGTGATTAAAAAAGAAACGAACACGCACTAAAGAGTCTTTGTAAGGGAATTAATTGGTTTTAATTAATGTATACATTTGTGATCATACCACGTTAACGAATAATTCAGTTTCTTCCTGAAAGTGAGTTGGGATACAGATTCTTATTCACAGTTATTGGTATTATAATAGTTCATGTCTAGAGAAGTTCAGTCAAGATTGTGACAAAATTCACATATGCAACCTCGAGTTCTATTTCGTTTGTCCATGTGAAGCACTAAGTGCTTTTCTAAATGGAAACTCTTGGTGAATATACAGATGGAAGATGAGAAACTAAGGGATTGGCAGTAGAAAGAGTGACATATGCTTACAAACAAGGAAAATAAAATTAAGGCTTTATTAGGCTCTCATTTACCTAAATAATGAATCATGCAAAAACATTGATCAGTTGGGCATTTATCACCTTTGATGCATTTTCCTATGCACATGTTGTCTTTGTATTGTCTTATGGGAAGCTATGCTAGCACACTTATCAATATTAACAGATGGATGATGAATTATGCACCTAGTGCCTTTGTTTTAGATTCTCGGAAGCTATTCTAGCACCATTGATGACATTAACAGAGAGTTGTATGGAATTTATTAAGAGCTTTGTGATATGTTTTATAATTGGAAATTTCTAGGAGAGTGCAATGAGTCAGGCGGCTTATTTACAACAAAATGAATATTGTCGTGGTACAAACCCAGATCGGGATCATATTTTTTAAATAAATAACCTACAATCAACTCCTGGGACAACACCACTAATGGATATGATTTTAGGTTTAATGTAAAAGAATGGTAATCATGTAAACTTTACACTTAATATGTCTAATTTTAAGTGCAAAAACAATTTTATCAGAAATACACGATAGTCTGAAACTTTGATGTGATAATTCAAGACATAATTACCTAGTGTTAGATAAAATTTTAATTTCCAATCAAATTTCTATTTAATTTAAAATAATTGCTCTTATCGCTATTTTATAATAATAATTGTTCCATATAGCAGTTACTGAATCCTACACTTATCACATATATTATTTATACATCATGTGTTTGAGACGTTTAGAAGTTTGTTGCATGAATAAAATGTGCATCACGTCCTAATTGCCAAATAACATATGCCATCTGGCCATTCATTACTTCTTTGGAGTATGCACAAGCTTTACAATGACATTACAATGGCTTCCTTGCTAAACAATGCTTACTATTATCCCTCTTTTTGCATAACGATTCTTTGCATTACATGTTCTTCAATGCAAGTTTATGCTTTTATGTTCTTTCGGAGGATGTTTATTAGATATAGTGACATACTTGGACTCCACCTAACAACCAAAATATGGGGAAAAATCAAATATTTCCAGTTGTAATCCATAATCACTATGGGACTCAACAGTGGAACAACAATGGAACTGCCTAGAAACCCAAAAACGAGGAAAACTTGAATATCTCCAGCTTTAAGCTATAATCACTATGGAAATCAAGAGTGGAACGACAATGGAAGCCAAGAGTTTTGCCAACTAGAAATCCATGATGTATTTGACCCAGAAGAAGGTTAATCTCAATTACCCAAATGCCATCAAGCATATCCTTGATGAAACGACCTCTGAGGCAAGTAAATCTCAAACCTCATTTATAACAATGAATTATCGTTAAATATCTCCATAAATCCCAATCACATTATGGATCGACGCTTGTTTGTATTGTTTTAGGGTGGATACTATTGAATTTTAAGGTCTCTCAGCATAATTTTAGGGGCAGTCTTGCATTCATGTGAAAATAGTGTGCCTTCAGTAACTCTATAAAAACCTTGATAAAATGCACCTATATGAATGATGGGCTTTGAGAAAAATGGGGTTATTAATATTTGTTGTATCCTCTAGTTCCTTTGACTGATTTTATCCTTTAAGACATTGATAAATCTCAATTTTCAAACTGGCATCGCCAGAGACTTTGTAAAACCCTGGAAAAAGAATAGTGCTGACATATCCATAAGATAAATAGTTTATCCTGCGTCTATCTCTCACACATCAAACTTTGTACTAGAATGGTTGAGGATATGAGGCATTTACTCAAAGCTTATATGTTACAACTTGTTGTTCAAAGAGACTATGAGCTTCTTAAATCTGATGGCAAGTAAAATCCTTTCCTGTTTAAGTGACAACATCTAATTGGTCATTGTTGGTTATTATTCATCGCTAGTAACTTCTAACATGTCGGCTAGTTTTTTGGTAAAATGGGCCGCAACTTTTTTATGTCTGAGAAGTTTATTCTCTATTCATCATTGGACAGATCTAATTGCAATCTGAAGACCCGTTGTTTAACTTGTTGCAAACAAAACCTATTTTTAACTTGTTGCAAACAAATCCCGTGTCTACGCTACATACAAAAAATAATTCATTGACATAAAAATAAAATCTATAAACTCGGTGTTTCTAGGTCACTAAGGTAGGGATTTTCTAGTTGGGAGTGGATGTATACATACACCAGTTATTGGGTTCTCTTAGCGCTCTCATAACAATAGGTAATTAAGGTTACTTAGTTGTTTTTAGCTATTTTCTTTATCTAGAAATATGTGGCATGCATATGCATAGCTTCCTTTCACTAATTTTGTCACATCCCCTCTTCTCTCATCAGAGAGGATGCAACGCCGCCATAACTAGGAATCTAGCCCCATCAACATAAGCAAAATGCATTGGAAGTAAAATACATATTCAAAAGTATAATATAGAAAATATTGCGGAAGTAAAGCATTCAATACATTCATAATAATTCTTAAAATAAATACATTGCAGAGTTAATACAAGAGAGTGCTTACCTTAAAATTGCATTGCCCCGACCAATTAGCTATGTTGCTGCAACGTTCCACCCAACCATAGGTCATTTGTGCTCATTAATCTCTCAACAAAAATGCCACCCTGTAACAAACTTAAATAATAACAACAAACAATAATAAAATAATAATAATAATAATAATAATAATAATAATAATAATAAATATCAACATATATATAAAATAAATAATAATAAATAATAATGTCTTTACGAAAAGCCATGACTCTTAATGAAAGGGTATTCGGCCAAAATATAAATAAAGGACCCTCAATTGTAACTTATCACTTATCTATCCAATTATCAATATATATTTGTCCTATTAATGGCTTATCGAATATTCCAGGTGTTCTAGAATAATGTGATCCAGGCCTTTGGCCATATTTTGATTTTTAATCATAATCCTAGGGAGTCCCTAAATTTATGGTCTTTGACCAAGTAAAAAAAAGAAAAGAAAGTCAGAAGAAAAAAATAAAAAGGAAAGGGAGTTAAAAAAAAAAAGTAAAAACAAAAAAAACTAAAAGGAGGAAAAACAAAAAAAACAAAAAAAGGGAAAGAAAAAAAAGTTTAAAAAGAAAAGATAAAAGTAAAAGGAAAAAAAAAAGAGGGTAAAAGTGAAACCACACCTGGTTTTTAAAGTGGGTTTGGGTTTGATTATAAAAGTGCATAATAATGACTACTAAGAAGCAAGTGACATTTGAAATTAGGTGGAGAAGGTAACACTCATTCCTCCCAACCACCAAATCTACTAGAATTTTAAAAAACTTAAGGGAAAAAAATCTAAAAGTACATAATAATTGCTACCAAGAACCAAGTCAGATTTGAACTTAGGTGGGGAAAGTAACAATCATTCCTCCCAATCACCCAATCTACAAGAAGTATTGATCAACCTTCAAAAAGAAAAAAAAGTATTATTATTATTATTATAATAATTACTTAATAATTGTATTAAGTACAATTATTAAATTACAAAAGTAAATAAAAACAAGAAAAAACCAAAGAATACAAGAAGTCGGTCAAACAAAAAACCAACTATTGTCAAAGAACACCAGAAGCTAGGAATTATGGCAACGTCTAAATTAGAATTGCAGTCCCAACTACAAGTAGCAATTCACAAAGTATTTGACATGATGAAGCTGAATATTTTGAAGCAATTAATGTGTAAAAAATATACCAATCAGAATCTACAAAACAAAAAAAATCATGAAAGATGCAGTCAAGAATAACGAAGAAATAAAAAGATTAAACAAAATCGTCAAGGAGAAAGATGAAAAAATCATGCAAATTTAGACAAAAGTAAGATTCTAAGAAGTAGAGAATTGTCGCATTCAACAACGGATTGAGGAACTCCAGCAAAAAGAGGAAGACTCAAAAAAATCACACAAGTTGGAAATTACAAAAGTCTATAACACATTAACCAATAATACTGATTAAGAAATCATACTAAATTATTAGTTACGAAGATCAATAATTTAAGTAGTACCAAGAAGGCTGGCAACTCGAATAAAGACATCGAAGGAAAATTCCTAGAAAAACAAGAAGAATATCAATGCCTTCTAAATCTTAATCAAGAACTAGAGAAAGAAAGCGAGAAGTTAAAAGAGGACAAAAAGTCGCAAGATAAAAGGTTCGATAAGATTCATAGTGAAAACAATCTACTGGAGAACAAAATAGTGTGAATCCATAGAGAAGCATCCAGAATCTCCGAAAAACAAATTCAAGTTGAGGAAGTGAAGGAATTCCTCGCTGTAGTTAAAAAGGAAGAAAAAAAAACAGATATGCCTTATAGACATCCAAATTATAATCGTCATTTTGACCAACGACAGGGTTAAAATGAGCATGCACAAAAGAATAATGTTGACAAGCAAACAATTCGACATACTAAGCAACAATTGAGACAACCCGTTTCCCAAAACAATCTAAGACGTCCAATCAAAATAGATCTAGGATGGACCACATCAGATACGATGCGACAATTCTACTGGAAAATTCGTAACTCGTATCATGTTATGTCATCAAGTGTCGCAATGGATCCATAGATTATAGATCAAGCAAATCAGACATTGCTATCAATGAAGCTTTGAGAACAAATCTTCCCTTAAGGGAAAGGAAATGCAACAAACCTAAATAATAACAACAAACAATAATAAAATAATAATAATAATAATAAACATCAACATATATATAACATAAATAATAATAACTAATAATGTATTTACAAAAATATATGACTCTTAATGAAAGGGTATTCCACCAAAATATAAATAAAGTACCTTCAATTGTAACTTATCACTTCTCTATCCAATTATCAATATATATTTGTCCTATTAATGGCTTATCGAATATTCCAGGTGTTCTGGTAATATTGATTGTGTGAAGTGAATAAATATTCGCTTCACACCCTCGAGTTGTGCATGATTTCTATAAGGAAATAGGGAACAACATGCACACACATAGCCAAACACCCACCAAGGTTAAGCCAAGCCAATCTGCAATTGGGTTTATCAGGTTGCTAAGGTAGTGGAAAGGACGAATGGATAAGCTAGTGAGTTCAACCACAGATCTATGGACACCTCCAAAATATCTATCTAGCTTGGCCTCCACAATACCTACATACTCGACACAATGAAGTATTCCCTTCACTGCTACATAGTCCCTCAGGACATACCTTCCCTTCTAGTGTTCTCAAAGGTGTGCATAGAAGAGTAACCAACCCCTCTTGATATTCTGTGAGGTTCCTCTCTTCACTAGGTTTATCAATCCAATTCCAGTCGTCTTCCACTCCTAAATTCTTACTTACAATTCATACCAAAACAAGGATGCACATAACAGGAAAACACAAGTGTTGGGCATGAAGGAAAACTCTTTGGCAACCAAAAACAAAATGGTAGATGGGAAATCGACACTGGGAGAGAAATTTGATTTCAGAAAATGTTTATGGCCTAATAGGAGAAAAAATGACCTCCATCAACCCCCAAATCGTGAATCCCTTCTCCCCATCCATTGTGCAACACAAAAACAGATTTCCACCCATGGAAAAATGAAGGAACAAGCAAAAACAACATGAGAGAATTCCCCCTCTAGCTCCAGCTACGTGAGGAAGTGAAATGCATGGGTGAGGAATGGAATGGGCACACATTTCTCGGTGTTTTCTTTCCCCACAAGAAAAATATGATTTCCCATATTGATGGCTTGCCCCAATACGAAATTGACTGCCATAGCCTTGCATTCCCAAGGAATTAACTGCCTCAACCAACTCTAGGAAGAATTAAATGGTTGGGTGCATAAGACAAAATGGGTAGTTGAGAGTTTATGTGCCCTCTCATTGGAATTTGGATTAACACTATTGGCTAAAGGGTTTGAATAATCCCCCCCTATTCCTTGTGAAAATCACGCCCCCATATATTTTTGCATAGCATAGCTAGTTGTGGGTATTTATTAAATTGCATATTTACATGATGTCTAAATTTATATTGTGCCTGGATAGCACGTGAACCATAGGCATCGATTTTAATTTTCGATACATAAAACACTAAATCGATGGTCGGGCCTTGGCCTTGAGCTCTTCACCATGATTTAATAACGACATTTACATCATTTGCAATTTTAATGCAATGGGGTCAAAATCGGGCATTAGAGGAAATTTCAACTCAAAAAGGGGCTCCTAAGAAAGAATTTTTTATTATTATTAATTTTGGAGGAAGAGAAGAAAAAAACTACTTTTTTTGTTCGTATTTTTGACATATCTCCCTGTTTTATTACTCAAATTTTCATCGAGAGAGCTCATTGAATGCGGAATTTAATTTCACATCCAATCGGCTCTCTCGATCGAAATTTGAGTAAAAACATAGGGATATATGTCTAAAATATGAAGAAAAAAAGTAGTTTTTTTTATGATACCTATCCCAAAATTTATTTTAAAAAATTGTTTGAGACCTATACGGTATTTCAAATTTAAATCAATTTCATTGGCTAACACATGATGACATGGAATTTGAATTATGGTAAAAAGGCCCATTTTGAGTTGAAATTTCCTCTAATGATACTACAAATTCTTTAAGCATAGGCATGTTTTTTTCTTTATATTGTTTTTGTAGAATTAGTTGCAACAACAAATAGCTAATATAAGGAACAATTACAACAATAACGAAAGGTATGTGAGCTAGAGTTACTCTTTAGTTGTCAGGATTTGGATTTGAATCCAAATTTGTCCTCATGGAATTGAATAAACATGTGGTTAAGCTTCTTCAAGTATGAATTATTCAACAATGAAGGTTGTGTTGTTGGAGGCCAACAAACCAAGATTCATGTAAAAAGGTTGTGATGGCGGTGTTGCATGATGCACAATTCAACAAAGAAGTGAGAGCAGCCTCAATCTTGTGGGTTTTGTTGCTTCACTAAGTAAAATATGTGTGTGTGGAAGATTAGGGTGGTGGGCGATAGTATAAGGTGGGAACTATATGAACATTAAACATTTAATGATGGGAACTAATGCTAATGTTAGGGATAGCATTACTTCCAAAGGGTACAAACATAGTAAAAATAGAAAAATGCATAGTAATGTTTCACAAGATTCAAATGAAAAAATTGAGGCTATCCTATTTCCTCGATATGAGGCCAAATAAGAGGTTCAAATTGTTGGTTGGATGAGGAAACGATGTTGCATTTTTTTTGTAACAGGGATAAGTTATTCATTGGATGAGGAAACAATGTTGCATCCTTTTGAGTGAAAACTTTGAATACATGTTTAAAATATAATTTTGGTCCTCATGTAAACTAACTGAAATGGGGGAAATTCAATTCATAGATTCCCTGCTCACCTGAAGGCATGGAATAATAAGGAATTGAAGAATAATACTTGCCTCATTAATCATAATTCATACCTGATTTGGTGCAAAAGGAGATAGAGAAGTTGTGGTAATATGGTGGTAAGAAAATGAAATTCTGGCAATGTGTATCATTAACGTAATGATTACTTGCACACAACAATAATATATTTATGCATGAAACATATAATTTGTGAAATTATGGTAAGTTTTAATTTATTGGAAATGATAAAGAAAATTAGAAGAAAATAAATCAAGAGGAACATCTACTCCAGTGTTGAAATTTGTTAGGTAAATAGTCATTTACCATTTTACATGTCAAAATAATACCACTTTATAAAATAAAACGTCATTAATGAAGTGTGAGTTTTAATAAGCTTATAGGTCTATGTATGTGTGTATGTATGTATTTATGTATGTATGTATTACTAATTACTTATTACTAATTAAATGTGTTTGTGTATATATGTGTGTCTGTGTGTGGATTACTATTATTAATTAGTTGTTTTTAATATGGCATTTTTAATTTTTTTTCATGGTCTCAGTGTCTCTCCTTTTAAGTAAACTTGACTAGGTCATGGTTTTTTGGTCCCATGGTATTGCTTGTGAAGAAGCCTATTTAAAGGTTTCCATAATAAACCTTATTTTTCATTGTGTGTGTTTGGTTTAATCATTATGTTTATTATGTTTTTTTGTATTATATTTTTATGTTGATAGACGTATTTATTCAATATTTGGGGTGGACTACGGCCTATGTTTTTTCATCTGCGGATGAGGATGAGACAAGTGTACTGTCGAAATTGATTCTATGGTAGTCCTTCAAAATTTGAAATAAACAATTACAAAAAAAAAGTAATATAAAAAATAATGGGCAGTTAGATGATGAATGTATAACGGGTAGCAATGCATGGATAACTCATAGCTAATGAATGGATAACCAATAGTTCATGGTAGATAACTAGAAGAATGTGAGATAACAAGAAAATGAATATAAAAAACAATTAATAGTTGATAAATGGATAACATGAAGAATATCAATGATAACATGTATCTAGGAATGTATAACTTACAGTTGAAACCATTTAACTAGAAGAATATGATAAATTAAAAAATATTTCCAAATTGTCTTCCATTCCATTACTATCTCTCAACCATTTGATCCCTATCATCGTGTTCCAACCACAAACTACGTGGGTGTGCCAGTTGTATTATATGAGGCAAGATAAGAGAATTCAATGTTTCATATCGTTATGATAAATGTTATTTAAAAAAAATCAACTATTATTATGATAGGTCAAAATTAATATTTATACATCAAATGAAAGGAAATATTAAAATTTAAATTTCATATAAAAATTTATTGATGTGTAAGGTAGGACGTCAAATTTCAAACCTAGTTTATTCATATTTAGCAAAGAACTGTTAACAACCATATTAATAAGATTAATATGTTCATCAAGAGGCATATATTTGATACATTGATAATGTTTTTTTACTAAAGAATGTGTCAATTACTTGTATCTGATAGTTAATCCAATATAACAACAACTTAATTTGTGGTTGTTAAGCTCATAGTTCTATCATCATTGGAGTTAAGATAATAGTTGTATATAATAGTTAATTTAAAATTTAATATAAGGCTATTGCAGTTAATATAACAACTATAGGTTATCTTGACTTTTAGTTTCCAAATGAAGTTCGAGTAAGTCTTATGCACATTAAGTCGACTCTCAATTGCAATATGGAGTTCACCTATCACATGATATGCACATTACCATGCCACTAAGTGTAGTTATCACATGAGTTCAAAAGAATTTATTAGGAGTTCAGAGGAGTTTATTTGGAGTTCAACTATCACATGAACTACACATTACTTCAACTCCCAACTGTAAAATGCAGTTTGACTAAACCTTGTGCACATTATCTCGCTTCTAGCTGCTAGATTGCGTTTCACTATCACATGGACTACACATTACCATGCAATTAAGTTTAATTATCACATGAACTATTTTGTTTTCAACTACAATAAAGTGCAATTATCACTTGAGACATTTTCAAATTTTTTTTTTTAATAATTGTTAATTATGAATTTTGAACAATGCCCATAACATTGGACAATACACTTGTCTCATTCTTGTCCATAGATGAAAAAACATAGACAAAAAAATCACTTCTTCATGTCTATCTCTCTCTCATGAGATTCCTTTCAGAAGAATGCGTCAAATATTGATTTAAATTTTTATTTTAAATTTATTCTAAATGAAATTTTGATGGTTGTCAATCCATAAAAGAAGTTATTTAAATTTTTAAAGAGTTTATTCGATACAAAATCATATGGCAATAGAGATACATCAATACTGATTTAAATGTTTTTAATGAGTCTTTTTGAAATAGAATTGTCTCGGTTATTCATCATGGAATGCTTATTTGATTTGTTTTATTTTATATTGAACTTAATTGAAGCTAAATCATTCTGGATGTAGAGCATATAAATATGGGTTTATATTTTATTGTATATCTGGTGGCCACTTGAATACAATTAATCAAACGAGATCTTAAATTCGTGAACCTTACTCCACATTTAGTTATCTAAGAGTTAATCTAATAGTTATGCAATATAACAATGCTTAAATTTGAAGTTAAGGTAGTAGTTGTAGAATCATTGGAGTTAAGCTATTAGTTGTATCTAATAGTTAGGATAATAGTTATCCAATATAACAATGATTAGAGTTGAAGTTAATCTAATAGTTGTAGAATAATTGGAGTTAAAGATAATAGTTGTAGATCTAATAGTTAATTTAAAATTTAATATAAGTAATTAAAATTACTTAAAAGTCATGATTGGAGTTAGAATTAAGATAATAGTTGTATCATCAATGAAGTTAAGCTCATAGTTGTATCTAATAATAGAATAGTTGAAGTTGAAGTTTAATTTTTCCAACTCATAGTTATATCTAATAATCGAATAGTTGAAGTTGAATTTTAATTTTCCAACTATCACAAACTGTACTTATCAAATGTTAACTAAGTTATTTTTAATTTTTTGAAATCCTTAAGTATGAATTTTGGACAACACCCATAGAAACAATCTAGAGAGTTCTTAGAATCAATCTAGAGAGTTCACTTGTCTCATTCTAGTCCATAGATGAGGCCCAAGAACTAGAATTAAGGATAATACACAAATAATGTTACATCTTTCTATGTAAAAATAAAAATAAGTGATATAGAAAACACTTAATTAAGTGACTGATGAACATAGCCATCCACTAGATTTTGTGGAGATGGCTACCTCTTAAACAAATGCTAAAACAATATAATTTTATATTAAAATAATATTAGTTTAATATTGATCCATTATTCATACCAAATAATTACATTATTATAAACATAAAATAAACACTATTTAAGAAACAAAACATAAAATAAATATTATTTAATAAACAAAACAAAAAAATATATGAAAAAAAAATATTCTTACCCTTTTAACTACCCTTTAACTAAGCTTATTTAAATATGAATCAAGTTGCATTCCTTTTATTTAGTTGTCCCTTAACTGCATATTTAAATCTTAATTAAGTTGATTTCCATTTCTTTAACTACCCCTTAATTGAAGCTTATTTAAATCTTAATCAAGTTGCATTTAAGCATAACAAAATACGATGACCACAAAATGAATCCCTACTATAAACTTGTATCAAGCAGCATTTAATGATAACAAAATATGATGACCATGAAATGAATCCCTACTGTAAACTTGTTATACTCTAGTAATCTTGTTAATTCGCTAAAAGAAGCCCAAAATCCCAAATAATATTTAAACACCTATCGACCTAAATATACTAGCACAACCACAAGTAAGTGGCTCATGAAAATCCCAAACTATCAAATAATATTTAAACACCTATCGACTTAAATATACTAGCACAACCACAAGTAAGTGGCGGATGAATGCCGACAGACACAACCAACCACTTAGTTTGTAAAGATAGCTAGTTGTTAAACAAAAGCTAAAATATATAATTTTATATCCATTATTCATACCATATTGTTAGAGTCAATATAAGTACAAAACAAATACTATTTAATAAAAAAACAAGCAATGATATGAAAAAACAAAAACAACTTGTTACTCATTTTTTTAAACATTTTTTATTATAAGCTTATTTAAATCTTAATGAAGATGCATTTAAGCATAACAAAATACCACTACCATAAAATGAATCTTGATTGTACACTTGTTACACTTGAATTAATCTTGTCCATACACTCAAACTTGAATTATATAAAGACAACTCAAAAAAAATAATTTTGAAAAATTTAGATGTCAATTATGTAAAGAAACCGATGAAACTGATTTTCGCTTTTAAAATGCATAATCATTTTTCAAACATTACACATTCAAAGTCACATTGTTGAGGTCCACTTTATCTTAAAGGAATATAACATGATGGAGAAAATTTAGCATTTTGGGATGTTAGACCAAATATTGAACGATTCGACGAACAAGTTGTGTTTATGTGGTTTTTTTCAAGGGAAAAAAAATCATGATGCTAAAGTATGAAAATATTCATAAAACTCATTTTCCCCATCGAGCTACTTATCCATCAAATACTATTTTACCTAAAGAAACACTTTCTCGAGGCACATATGATTTCAAGTGATTGAACATGGTAGATTCCCAAGTATGTGGTAGTTCTAATTAAAATTTGCCATAAATAACAAGAAGAGATGTAGTTGACAAATTAGTTAGTTAGAAGGGAAGGAATTTGAAATCACTTTTAGTGAGTATGTGGTAGTTCTAATTAAAATCTGCCACAAATAACAAGAAGAGATGCAGTTGACAAAGTAGTTAGTTAGAAGTGAAGGAATTTGAAATCAATTTTAGTGGTAATTTAGTGCTTAAAGTGATATTATAGTAATTATTTTTTAACCATTTCATTATATTTAATCAATATATTTAATTTAAAAAAAATTATTTAATTATCAAATTTAATTTTTATTAATAATAACTAATATGTTTCATAAAATCAATATTCCAGTATTGCATAAGCACCAAATTGTTAGAATATGTGATATGATGTGTATACATTGTTTTCAAGATCGTATTTGAGATTATATTCCAAAGTCTTATGCCAACTCATAAACTAATAAACCAAACCATTACAAATATGGAAAAAACATGGATACATCTATTAATGTAACATTAACTAATAAATTTTTTATTTTATTATATTTAAAAAAAAAAATCTAAATTTAAAAGAATGTATATAAGGTTGATGCACAATCATGGACTCCTTTAAAGACACTTTAGATGCCACATAATACTGGAAAAACCTGGAACCTCTGATATTAGGTGAGAATTAGAGGTACTTCCCTAACGTATTTGAAGATGAAGTAAAAAGACAAACGATAGATAATTGAATCACATTTCATAATATATAATATTTATGCAAAAAAAATGTGTGTAAATGATTATAAAATTAGTTTCAATGAAATTGGGTTTTCAAATTTCAGCACATCATAACATATATGTTTGTGCGCGTGAAACAATATATGAGGTAAATGATGTCAATTTTGTATAAAACATTGTAGACATGCAAATGACATATGGGCTAGTGCAACACTATTTATTCATATTGTTTCATGAATTATTATTATTTTTAATTAATTATTGAAGTATGAAAAACTCGAAATGGAAACGTTCTGTGCGGGTGCAACACTTTAGAGGCAAAAATTAATGAAATCCTTGATTTCTACATATAATATTGTAGACATCGCTCTCTTCTAGTGCACCATATAGTTTTCTTGGCAAATGGTGAAGGAAATCAAAAGATATATAAAAAACAATCGATGTATCTATTTTCGAAAACTAACGTGTGTCATTTAAAAAAATAATAATAAATAATTAAAACATACATTTGAAGGAAAAAATTAAATATTCAGAATCATAAGATCGTACTCTACAATATTCTAAATTTTCATAAAAAAGGTGTTTTCAAAGAAAAACACGCCATTGAAACTAAGCATATTGATATAATTATAAAAGACACGCAATAGCTTTGGTTTTTTTGTCCTTGCCAATAGGTTCGGTAGTCCGAAGCTAATTCCGAACATAATTCCAAACCTTATTCCTGTTGATTTTTAAAATTTTTAAAACACACATATGTGTTATAGCTTATTCATATCGCATATGCGATTAATATCGCATATGGATTTTTTTCTTAACTAATTTGGTAGGAGAGTAAAAAATAATAATGGCACCCTTATCCCATTATAATACCATTTAGATTCCCATTATTTCATCCAGACGGTCTATGGGGTTGCTCATGGCCCAACATTACATTGGTTAAGAAGGGGGGGGGGGGCAGTCAAAANGTAGAGGGAATCATGGGATGGAGGGATGGGTAGGGGACATATATGGGGGGGATGAAGGGAGGAGAAATATAAGGGGAAGGGAGGGATGGGTATGGGAGATATATGAGGTGGGGATGGAGGGAGGAAAAATATAAAGGGAAGGGATTGGTGGGAGTGGAATAAATATAAGTGGGAGGGAGGACCCTAGGGTCTTAGACATTGTCAAGGGATGAAACCTCTACTTTAGGCCATAACTAAAGCTTTTAGGAATCTATGACCACCAATAACACCTTAAACCACCATATGTTACCTCCTGAGGCCATTCTTAGCTTTGTGTGTGGGAATTGACACCATTAGGTTGTTTTAATAACTAATGATGGGTTTAGAGACCTTTGACATGGTTGAGCGATCATCAAACCCAGGTCGTAGACACTAAAGGAAGCTTCTAGGGATCCAGAAGAAAAAATAATGTATCAAGCCACCACACATGACCTCTCTAGGGGGTCTTTGGCCTTATATTAGGGATATGCGATTGATTTGTGATTTTGTTTACAATAGTTATGGGTCTTGTGGCCTTAACATAGTGGATGTGCTGGTACCATTACGAAGGAAAGGGTAACTTCAAGAGGTCATGGATGGTCATTTGAGTTGTTTTTCATGTTCATGGATTTCGATCACACGAGCTGACACTTCAAAATATTGGACACGAGTTCCATGAGTAATTGAAATTGACAGCTACTATAAAGAAAGAAGAAAGCATTAGGCTCCGTGGAATTTACAAAATCCTTCATCTTTCAAATTTTATAGATGTGATATCGGAGGGGCCGCATTGTATGGAGTATCAAATGGATTACTATAAATACTGATTACTAAATCTTGAAAATCGTTGAAATCTTTAATACACATATAAACACTCATTACACTGATGCTCACACACTTGTTTGAATATTTCTAGTACCAGATGATATGTTCTATTCTATGGACCGTACATTTGTAAACATCGATGAACAACCGTTACATGAAAAGAAACTCACCCCCATTACTTTGAAAATACCCTTTCAGCATCATTTATATAATAAATTCACTATCTTCAAGAACAAAATCCCAACTGATCAACATCTTACCCATAACTACTGTAAACAAAATCACCAATAAATCACATATCCCTAATATAAGGCCAAAGCCCCCTTAGAGAGGTCATGTGTGGTGGCTTGATACATTATTATTTCTTGTGGATTCCTAGAAGCTTCCTTTAGTTTCTACGACTTGGATTTTTTGATCGCTCAACCATGTCAAGGGTCTCCAAACCCATCATTAGTGATTAAAACAACCTAATGGTGTAACTTCCCACACAATGAGCTAAGAATGGCCTCAAGAGGTAACATATGGTGGTTTAAGGTGTTTTTGGTGGTCCTAAATGCCTAGAAGCTTTAGTTAGGGCCTAAAATAGAGGTTTCATCCCTTGACAATGTCTAAGACCCTACGGATATGTGGACTCTACAAAATCCTTCGTCTTTCAAATTTTATAGATGTGATGTTGGAGGGCCCATGCTGTATGGAGTATCAAATGGCTTACTATATATACTAATTACTAAATATTGAAAACGAGCGAAATATCATTACTAAATATTGAAAACCGTCGAAATATTTAATACACATATAAACACTCATTACACTGATGGCCACACACTTGTTTGAATATTTTTGGTACCATATGATCTATTCTATTCTATGGACCTTACATTTGCAGACATTGATGAAAAACCATCATATGAAAATCAACTCATCCCCATTACTTTGAAAACACCCTTTCAACATCATTTATTTAATAAATTCACTATCTTAAAGAATAAAAGCTCAATTGATCAACATCTTACCCATAAGTATTGTAAACAAAATCACCAATCAATCGCATAACCCTAATTTAAGGCCGAAGACCCCCTATAGAGGTCATGTGTGGTGGCTTGATACATTATTATTTCCTGTGGATCCCTAGAATCTTCCTTTAGTGTCTACGACATGGGTTTTCCGATCGCTTAACCATGTCAAGGGTCTCTAAAACCATCCTTAGTGATTAAAACAACCTAATGGAGTCAATTCCCACACAAAAAGCTAAGAATGGCCTCAAGAGGTAACATATGGTGGTTTAAGGTGTTATTGGTGGTCTTAGATGCCTACAAGCTTCAGTTAGGGCCTAAAGTAGAGGTTTCATACCTTAACAATGTCTAAGACCCTAGGTTTCTCCGAACCGTCTAGCTAACCAATTATTAACCAAGCTAACCCTTATACAAAGCAGATTCCTCATATTTATAGTTTTTAAAAGACCACGCAAGGTGAACTAAGTACAGATCAGTTATTATAGTAATAAGAAGCCACAAAAACATCTTGTATTACATTTATGACAGAACATACTAGCCTCAAAACGTCCTGCATTACATTTAACACAGGCCATAACTAGCTGCAAAAAATGCCTTTTAGTCTTCCGTTGACTCGAGCACTTGTAGTCCTTGGTTGACCTGTCACCTTCCTGCCTTAATTCTTCTACTTGCTAATATTCCACCGACTCTGGGTGCGCTTTTCTTCCTTGCACCATTCCTCGTCGCATATTTCTTTGTTCTGCACTTCCTTTTCTTCTTTTACCTACTTTTTCTCCGTTGTGCTTACACTTCGGTTTCTTCCTTTGTATATTTCTTGTCCCAACAGGCTCCCAACACTCACATGTGGCTTGTCCCGATCCACTAAGAAAACTTATGGTTCTAGTGTAGGTTGCACCATGGGACCAACCTTGTCATGAAATTCTTTCAAAATTACCTACACCCGAGGAACTTCCTCATGTTGCTCTTCAAATTTCTTCTCCAATTGTTCCACACAATTGGAACTTATATGTTCCGACGATCCTTCTTCCAACAACTGAGTGATAATTTGGAGCTTCTGCTATACAGGATGAATAATCCCTGTAACTCGTTCTTCTTCCGACTAGTGCATTGCAACTTCGTCATTGCTTTTCTGCTCTTGGTCGCAGAGAGTTTTTACTTCCTGTTGTCACTACTTCAGCTTGGCGACCTTTTCTATCTTCTTCTTGATCAACAGATTCTTCATGTCTTCCTTAATCGCGCTTATCTTTAAATCATTTTGGCATGCATCCACCTTGATTTTCTCCAGGGATTCATATTTCAGAATCAATTCCCATGTCGCAGAGACGGATTCAACTACTTAAGTGCATAGTTTTTCCTCTTTCCTGATTCAGTCAACAGCCTCAGACATTGTTTTCCTACGCTCTTCCATTACCTCACGAGGTGTACTTGGTTTCTGTTGCACCTTTGTTGAGGTATTTATAACTTCAGAATGTATTCACTTGTATATCTTATGTATTGTACCTCGATGTTCCTATCGAGAAGTATCAGTAATGTAATTGAGTCATGTCATACCCCGATGTTCCTATCAGGAGAATCAATAATGTAAACAAGTCATGTAAATTCATAGAGGGTAACCCTCCTTACTGATCAAGGGTTAAAGTCTCCGTAGTTGTGGGGAACTTGGGTTATTAGACTATCCTAGAGAAGTCGGCCCTGGTGAGTTAATGTAAGTTGGGTCATTAGTACCCTAGTTGTGGTTACTCGAGCCTACATAACATAGTCAAATATTAAGTGAATGAAAGAATATAAATAGAGAGTGAGCCTATTTATTTATGACACACACTCACTCAACTGGGGGGCATGAGTGAGAGAGGAGAATCTCTCTCAAGTGAGAGAGAGAGAATAGCTGTTGGAGATTATCTTTTTTGTCTTTGGTTTTTACTGCTGCCATTGGTGCTCATTCTATATCTGAGGAAGTTGTGTGGTTTTATCCTTTATGGTTTCCCCGAGGAAAATATTTGTGTCTATTGTCTCTTGTGATTATTGCTATGCATGTTATTCTCTCAGATAAGATCCTGAGATCATATTGCTTAAATGATAAAAATCTAACATGGTATCAGAGCTAACCTGAGAAGAAGAAACTATGCAACTACAGAATTTAGGGCTTCTTACGTTTTGGGTCTCTCTCCACAACCCATCAGTAATAGCATGCTAGGATAACTCTCCATTGAAGGGCACATCTTTTCATCGAAGCATAATTTTTTTTCGTGCATTTTCAATTTTTGTTGCGGGAAATTAGGGCTTTTCACATAAGAGGAAATTTTGAGTGAGCCCAGCATAGGATTTCTCTCCTCATCAAAATCAAAGTTTATAGACCAAGTTCAATATTTTTGGTTGGGTAGAACTCACGAAAAGTCAAACCCTAGTTTGACCCCGGGCCTGATAAACTCTAAAATACTAAAACGGGTATTTTTGGTACACTCACTATGTCTCGAGATTGAAGAAGTATCAGGGGAAAAAATTTTCACAGGCCGAAGATAAAATCCTAATGTACCCTACGTAAAAATTTCAGCCTCATATTCGCTATTTTCTCGGAGATATGTTTCCTCCAAATCAGGGTTCCAGCGTCTTCCAGGATTCATCCCTAAACAAGACACCTAGGAGAATTGATATATCTCGGGATACAAAGGCCCAAATGAAATTTTGAAAGATATTATAGATAGAGAATAGAATTTACTTGTTGTGGTAAAATTTTCATACCTTGATGTTGAAACAGGGACACATGGCAGTCCGTAGAAGTTCTCTATGCTGACCAGTCCTGAAATAAGTCACCTTGGGAAAACTCTCATAAGTCCAAATTGGTGAAACCAATTCTAGTAAAACCCACGGTGTTGGAAATAGGAAAAATGAGGTTACCTCAGTACAAAATTGTAGACACAGAGGAGAAGTACTGTCAAATATACCATAGAAACAGTATCAGGAATTTCTGCAGAAGAAATGGGTAAAGTAGGGCTTCCTGTTCCAGGAGCTTCCCTCCACTGTTTTAAGAAAAATAGTACATTGGATAGCTCCACTTGAAGAGGTGTATCTTTCTATCTAATCATATTTGAAAGATTCCAAGTTTTAAAAATTAGGGTTTCTCTAACAAATCCTAGATTAGCCAGCTCCAGAACTAGGACAGACACCTCAAATCAGTAAGATCTAATCTTTTGCTATTTACATTTGAGGTTCTCATTTCAAAATGACTAATCACACCAGCTTGATGACAAGCTTGGTGAATCTAACAACTTCCAAGTATGAAAGTATAGGATCTCTCTGTTTCTTGAAGGAAATCAATTAAACACCTACATAAGTGGAGAGGTTACAGTTAGAGAGGGAGATGAGGCAANAACTTGGTCAAGGCCAAGAAGATCATTGTTGATTCAATCAAGGATCACCTTATACCACAAGTGTCTTCCCTAAAGACACCTAAAGAGATGTTTGATTCCTTAACTAAGCTATTTGAAGGGAATAACATAAATCAGAAGATGACTTTAAGAAACCAGTTGAAGAATGTGAAGATCCATAATGCAAAGACCATACAATCATACTTTACAAGGGTCTCTCAAATAAAAGAACAAATTGAAGCAGAAGAAGAAGAAGTGGAGAATGCAAAAGTTGTGATAACCACCTTGAATCGCCTCCCAAGATCATGGGATTCATTCATTCAAGGAATGTGTTCCAGAAGGAAGTGATTACTTTCAACAAACTCTAGGAAGAGCACACACAAGAAGAAGCTCGACTCATAATAAGAGAAAAGAATATGGGAGCAACTGAAGATCATGATTTCACGATTTAAAGAAGATACCTTAAGTGATGAGGAATATGAACAACTCAATTCTTGAAGAACCTCTTATCGATCTTAAGCATTTGGATAAGAAATGATGCTGTTATGAATGAAGAAGATGATGAGGTTGAAAGAAGGAGTCTACCCACTAAACAAATAAATATAAGTATTCAATTGTCATTTCATGATTTTTTTTGTTATGCATTTGTTTATATTCAATTGATGTATTATGCATGATAGAATGTTTGCATTTATGATAGTATACTACTAATATGCATGTGATGGGGTAAGTATCTCATGGTTCTATACAACTCTCCATTGCTACTTATCTAGAATGAAACCTCTTTGTTGACATATTGGATAAGTGCACAATCTCAATAATGTCTTGGTAGATATGGAAGGCATCTAGAAAGTTTTCGTGAGATATGGATGAGTGTTGTATTGGCTAAAATAGTTGCATGATTATATATTTATGCATAAGAATTTACCATTATGAATATGCATTATGAAATGTTTCTAATCATTCAACTGGTGCATTTGACTTGTAGGAAAGATCGCGTACAATCACCTACAAGAAAATAAGGATAAGAGTTGTTCCAGAGAACAAGTGACGAAAGTTCAAGAAAGAACCCAAGATGAAGAATAATATGACGATACTTTCAAATAAATAAAGAGGCCTTAGAGACACTCCAGTTATGTGACACTATTGAGTGACATCATTGATGCAGATCCTTCCAGCTATGAATAAGTAGCCAAGAAGAAAGGGAAGGAGAATACCAGTTCAAGAAGAATGATGTCTAGGATGTGGTATTGAGACCTAAGGGGAAGTTTGCAGAAGGAAATATTCGTAGCATGAGACTTCTCATGGAAAGAAGGAATAAAATACGAAGAGACATTTGCAGCCACTAGAATTTAAGACACATGACAGGAAGAATCATGTGTGCAAACGAAAGAAGGCCTTGTATGAGCTCAGAAGGCACCCATGGGATAACACATACATGAGGAGCTTGAAGATCACCTAGAGTGATGAAGATATTAACCTTTGCTATAAGGTTGAAGATGAAAGCCTGTAAAGGAAGACAAGCTCATAGATGGGTGCGAGAAGAACGCTTTCAAGATAGAGGATCTTGGTATCCAGTGAAACTAGATGGATACATAAAATATTAGTAGTAGAGGAAGCTACTTGTCACTCCAGTACAAAATGTTTCAATGCATAGAGTATGAAAGGCAGAGGGAGAATGATGCTCTGCTTCAGAGGGAGTGACTGCAGAAGATCCTGAGGTTCGACATGGTATGACAAGATGGACATATTACCAATGAATCTAGGCTTTACTAAGAGTAAAGCGTATTCCAACCTTTGCTTCAAGGTTGAAGGTGGAATACCAATGATGCTCCTGTTATATGTCGATGACTTCTTCCTAACAGAAAAGAGGAACTCATTAAATTTGCAAGAATGAGACTTGCTGCTGAGTTCGAGATGACGGACTTGGGTATGATGCACTACTTTCTAGGCATGGAGGTATGGTAGGTTGCAGATGGAATATTCCTTGGACAAGGAAAGTATGAAGTGGAGATACTGAAGAGGTTCGGAAGGATGGAATGCAAGGCCATGACTACACCTATGGCATCGAACCTAAAGCTATTGAATGATGCTTCATCAGAGATGGTTGATTCCATGATGTATCATCAGATGATTTGTTCCTTAATGTTCCTGACGAATACGATACCATATATTTTCTTTGTTGTGAACACATTGAGACATGTTCGTGCTTGATGGTTGCAAAGCATGCATTGAGGTACCTGAAGGGTACAGTTGACTATGGGCTCAAGTATGGAGTGAATCAGAAGATTAACTTGAAGGGTTATGTGGATTTGGATTGGGAAGGCAGTGCCATTGATAGGAAGAGAAATTCAGGGTGCTGGCTCAGTATGAGATCAAGTGTGATCTCTTGGTTTAGCATGAAGCAGTCCTGCATGGTATTGAGTATAGTCGAGAGAGGAGCAGTGAAGCTCCAGTTTTTTATCCAAATCGAGATCTCTCCAAAGAGGGAGTTCTAGCATAGCCGGTGAGATAGGTTTTTTGAGCATAAAATCCTAGTGAAGCTTGTAGGTTGCTCAGATGTAAACGGTCCTGTAGGTTTTCCTCGAATGTAATCTATCGTGGCGAAGCTCACAGGTTATCCTTGCATTTAATCAACTCTGATGTGATTCTATACTAGAAATGGTTAGAGTGAAGTTTGAGTACTTCAGGGAGAAGCATGGTGTTCTCCAGATGGAGGTTCCTTCCAAGGGGAAGTGATGAGTTCGTGTGCCTTTCTGACATGGTGATAGGATTGGTTCCTTACATGATTAGATATAAGTGCATAGCCATTCTTATGTGTCTACGGGATGTGTTCCCACATGATCGGATGTAAGTGCAGAGCCATTTTGATGTGACTGCGGGATGTGTTCCCACATGATTAGATGTAAGTGCATATCCATTATGATGTGACTGCGGGATGTGTTCCCGCACAATCAGATGTAAGTGCAGGCCTTTCTTACATGGTCGTTGGATGTGTTCCTCCCATGGTAAGATATAGGTGCTGATCCTTTATGACATGGTTGTTGGATGTGTTCCTCCCATGATCAGATGTGAGTGTTGGGCATTTTTGACATGGTTGTTGGATGTGTTCCTCCCATGGTCAGATCTAAGTGCAGAGCCTTTCTTACATAGTTGTTGGATGTGTTCCTCCCATGGTAAGATATAAGTGCTGAGCCTTTCTTACATGGTCGTTGGATGTGTTCCTCCCATGGTAAGATATAAGTGCTAAGCCTTTCTCACATGGTTGTTGGATGTATTCCTCCCATGGTAAGATGTGAGTGCTGGGCCTTTCTGACATTGTTGTTGGATGTGTTCCTCCCATGGTCAGATGTGAATGTTGGGAGGAACTTTCTGACATGGTTGCTGGATGTGTTCCTCCCATGGTCAAATATAAGTGTTGAAGAAGATGAATACCTATATGGAGGCTAGGCCTACAAAAGGCATGAAAAAGGGCTGGCTCTGTAGAACTTCCTATGATGAGAAGAATAGAGAGATAGTACCAGTTGATCGAGATAGCGGTAGCAGTAATGATGATGACCCAGTGACGATCCAACTTTGATGATGATCCAGTGATGATCTAGCTTTGATGATGATACAGTGATGATCCAGCTTTGATGATGGTCTAGTGATGATACACTAGTTTCAATGATGATCAACTGATGATCCAGTGTTGATGATGCTCTAGACTTGATCCAGAGAAGAAGACTTGTGCTGATGAATTGTGTCAAGAGAATACATTCCTAGTTAAGAGGGAGTGTTGATGTATTTGTAAATTCATAATGTATTCACTTGTATATCTTATGTATTGTACCCTGATGTTCCTATCGGGAAATATTAGTAATGTAATTGAGTCATGTCATATCCCAATGTTCTTATCGGGAGAATCAATAATGTAAACAAGTCATGTAAAGTCATAGAGGGTAACCCTCCTTATTGATCAAGGGTTAAATTCCCCGCACTTTTGGGGCACTAGGATTGTTAGAATATCCTAGAGAAGTTGGCCCTGGTGAGTTAATGTAAGTCGGGTCATTAGTACCCTATTTATGGTTACTCGAGCCTACATAACTGAGTTAGGATTACTCGAGCCTACATAACAGAGTCAAATATTAAGTGAACGAAAGAATATAAATAGAGAGCGAGCCTCTCTATTTATGACACATACTTACTCAACTAAGGCACATGAGTGAGAGAGGAGAATCTCTCTCAAGTGAGAGAGAGAGAGAAGTTGTTGGAGATCATCTTTTCTATCTTTGGGTTTTACTGCTGCCATTGGTGCTCATTCTATCTTTGAGGAAGTTGCAGGGTTTTCTCATTTATGGTTTCCCTAAGGAAAATCTTTGTGTCTCTTGTCTATTGTGATTATTTTTGTGCATGTTATTCTCTCAGATAAGATCCTAATATCATATTGCTTAAATGATAAAAATATAACATCCTTAAGCTCTTCAACCTGTTTCCTTAGGTATGTAGCAATCCTGGACAACTGTGCTACCTTTGCAACTGTATCTGCATGTTCTTGGCCTTCTTCTAAAGGGAACTCTGCAACTATGTATTTGATGGCTTCAGTTAGTGCAATCCTGCTTTGTTCACATGCTTCGATTTCTTTCTCTTTTTTCATGAAGGAGTGCCTTGTGAATTTTCTCCTTCCTTGCTTTCTTTGTAGCCTGGTATGTAAGAGGATTCTCCAGAATCCTGATATCTGTCATGGCGGCATGCTGAATAGCATATAATTTTCCCAATGCTAGTTTGGAAAAATCCATAGATAGTGTCCCAAACTCATGGACAACATGATCAAACTCGGGTGTCCATGTCTCCATTTCTCACGCTTGGACGTCTATCTTCATCGACAGTAAAAATAGAGGTGTTACTAGCACGTCATTAGGATCCATGCCATAATTCTCCACTTAGAATATGATTTTTACTTCATTGATGGCCTCAAAGAAGGTATTTATATGCTCCACCAGTTTATCATCTAGTCGCAACTGCTTTTTCCCTATGCCTCTAAGACTAGACTTCGCAAAATCTGCAATTGCGTTGGACAACAGGATTATGTCCTCCTCATCTAAGCTAATCATGTTAGCTAATTTGTCCGCTTTTTGCTTCTTATGTTGTGGATGAGGTTTTTCCTTTTCCTGTTCTCAGTGGAGGTTTTGCACATCCTCATTAGTAGGTGTGTCTTCACCATCATCCTGATCAAATATATGATCACTGTCATCATCCTATGAACTCAGTGACTGGTTGTCTTTCTCGTCACCCCCATCATTGCCTTGTCCATCATCTTGGTTATTGCCTTGGACATTTCCTTGGTTTCCTCCTTGGCTATATCCCTAGTCCATTTGCACATCGACCAGGATACACCATTCTACAAGCCACTCCTAGATGGCAGCTTCAACATCCGATTCAGTAACCATGAAAAGAGTCGGCAACACTTGTTTCTGTGGGTCCTACCACAACTCTAGAATAATGTTGTGGACATGAGCCTGGAAAATTATAAACGATGAATAATTTTGCATTGTTGTAGCTCATAGTCTATGTTGGTGTTTGGTTACTTCGTGAAGTGCTTCCCTGTGTAGAAATAACTCTCTGCTATTTTCCTTCTTCTGGATCTTGTTTTCTTTGTCCTCCTAGAGGTTCTAATACTTCGCACCATGGAAAAGTATCGGGACATCCTACGACTGGTAATATGGTAGGGCTGACCAAACCACAAAAGAAATTAAAATCATTGGCTAGAAGTAGTGTAATTTTGTCTTAGTTTCTTCCTGTGCTTGCTTGGAATCCCCTAGAAGCTCATTCAACAAGCATTGTGACTAGTTGAACACCAGACCTTCTACGCACTGTTCTACAAGTTTCACCGTCCCATGGGTGCACTCAGTGGGCCACAATTTGCGTAGCAGTTTGCAAAAAAATATCTTTGCAGCGAACCTCATTATGTTTTCAGTAATAGAGGAAATGCAGAATCCTCTATTTGCATGTTGGAGGTCATATTTGTACTTTATCTTCGTCGTATCCCTATTTGAGTGTAGATATGGCACAGGGTCATGTACTTGGTGCAGAATACCCGTTATCAACGAAATGAGCTCGACATCAATAGAATATGGCTTGTTGAGACATGAATAGCCTCCATGGAAATAGACCAGGAGTTTTCGCACATACGTGCTTACCTCCGTACTCTAACCAAAATGAGGCATTATCAGTAAGTTTAGTAGGCCCACGCTTTCTATACCGCAATCCCATTACATTGGAGCTACCAACTGTGGCTCAGGTGGCACAGCTAGAGTCGTGACCATATAGTGTTCTCTTTCCAGGTCTAGCTGCTTCCACATATCATTATCTTCAAACTGTAGTTTGATCGGCTTCGGGCTTATGTTCATTAACAACAGCACTCCAGTAGGGATCTGGGGTGACACCAAGGAGGAGCACGCTTTCGTCGAAATATTTACTTTGGGCACCTTTGCTCTCCTTGTTCAAACATAGGGAAGTAACATGTTTTTCTCTTCTATGGTGGATTTTGCGTCTCTGCGTGGTGGCGAAGTTGGTGCATCCTCGATAGGTATGTACTTAGCGGCCTTACGCTTCTTCGATAAATTTGGTACCCTGACCTAAGGCATTGATGATTCTTGAATGTCTCTCTCCGAAAAAAATGGTTATGGACATGAAACTAGTATATTAACTAGTACATTAGTAGGTGGATTCTGAGTTGGGGCCATTGCAGAGGCCGAAACAGGGGTGGAACCAAAGGCCAAAGGGACCGAACCGGTCTTAAGAACGATCCGTGTGTTTTGTCGCACCATCATTTCTGGTTCTTCTTCTCGTTACTGTACCTCCGATGACATAATTTATTCTTCTATCGATAAATGTGATGTTATCATAATGTTGGACTTCTTAATTTCAAGCTCTGGTCACTCTTCTTCTCTCTGTGCTAGTAAAAGGATTCTTATCGATGAAGGATAATACTTATAGGGATGCATCCATCCTACATGTGATCATTCGATGGCATATCGGATGTCTAGTTGATCACATGGGCTTCCCATTCAACCCATTCTAACGTTAACCCACATACTCGAGTTCTAATCTGTACCTGTCAGGGTAGTTATGGAGGGGATGACATATGGGACCAAAATTCACGCCGCCATTCTCCTCGAACTTGTAGAATTAATGACACCTCCCTCTCATAAGCACCTAAATATTTTCTACTATCTGAGATTAATGATGGCTAGTTGTCATTCCTAATCTTACTATGATTTTCATACTTCTGCCACAGACGTGTGACAGAACAGTTTTTTTTCTTTGATTCGTGCCTTACCCAGGCATGTTGCGGCCGTCATAGTAAGGTTTCAAGCAACTTCCATTGATCATTCCTGCGACTGGTGTTCCATCCATTGGTCATTTTTGTTAGTGCAACAATTCTTAGGATCGGCACAATATACTCCATTAACACAACAACTTCTTATCCATACACTAGTTTGAATGGAGTGTTACCTCTCAGTCTCTTACAAGTCGTGTGGTATGACCATAGCACTGCTGAAACTTTCTAATCCCAATCATCTCGGTGCATGTTCCATACTTTGGTTAATGCATTCTCTAGGATATTTTTGAATGCTTCAACCATTCCATTCTCCTAAGGATGATAGGGCGTTGTCTTTTTATGCTGAATCTAAAACTCTGTAGTAAGCTCATCAATCATTTTGTTAAAAAAATGTGTACCTTGGTCACTTAGCAGAATTTTTGGGTAGTCCAATCTGGTCACCACATTTTCAAATAAAAAAATTTCTGTAGTCACAATAGTGCAATATTTAACGGTCTTGGATTCAGCCCATCTTGTTAAGTAGTATGTCGCATTGATAATGTAGCATGCGCTAGTTTCTTTCCTTGGCGGATTGATAGGACCCACAAAATAAACTACCCATTTATCGAATTCTTGAAGGGTTATCTTCATCATTAGTGGCATATCGTCACGTCCAAATGGTTTTCCTGTCCTCTTCCCAACATCACAGCGCCGAAAAAATCTCTTAGTGTCCATATGTATGGCTGGCCACCATAATCCTGCTTTCAATATCTTCCACATAGTTGCATTTCCAGCATAGTGCCCTCTTGCGGTACTAGCATGTGCTTGACTCATTACCCAATGTCATTCATGGTCAAAGACACATCGTCGCAATATTTCATCGAGGTCCATCTTGTATAGGTGTCTTGTGATCAATGTATAATCCGCGGCCTTGATGACCAAATGTTTCTTCCGCACAGTGGTGAATCTTTCAGGCGCATAGTCTATGCTCGGGAAGTGAATGACAGTGTTAAAATCCTTATTGTGATCATCAATCATGGGGACCGCAAACAATTGCACCTCGGGCAAGTTATCCTCCAGGAAGGTTGGTTCTTCACCACTTTCTATCCTTGACAGGTGACCAAGTCCCACATTCAATCGACCAGGTTTAAAAATGACTTCAAAGTCAAATTCTTGAAACAGGAGAAGCCATCGACATATCTTCCCCCCCAACACTGTCTTGTTGACTAGGTATTTTAAGGTCGAATGATCAGTGTACATTTTAAAATGTCCACCCAATAAGTAGTGTTAGAACTTTTGTAGCGCATAGACCATGGCTAGGCCTTCTCTCTCTGTTATCATGTAATTTTTCTCTGTTGTTGACATTTTTATGCTAGAAAAATAAATTGGGTTATTAAGGGCACCCTCACCTAGTTGTCTCAAGACTATGCCAAGCACGACAGACGATGCATTGACATGGACATGGAACTGCTTCTTCCAAAAGGGAAATACCAGTATTGGCATGGTGGCCATCTTGTTTTTTAATTTGTCTAAGATTTCCTAACAAGATTTTATCCAGTGGAACTTCGCATGTTTCTTCACAAGTTTCTCCATATGTGCAGTTATCTTTGCATACCCTCTGATGAATTATCTGTAATAGCCTTTGTTTCCTAGCACTGACATGAGTTGTGTGACTGATGTAGGTGGTAGAAATTCAAGGATAATCACAAATTTCACTAGTTCTACCAAGATTCTGTCACGAAATATGACATGTCCCAACAACACACCAAATGGTGTGCAAAATATACATTTCTTGAAATTAAGCGCGATCTGATACTAGCAACAATGGCCCAACCTCATGCAAAGACTCTCAATGTGGTCTCTTACCAGACCAAACATAGTCCAATCATCAAAGTAGGCCTCAAGAAATTTATGTATGAAATCTTTAAAAGCAGAAACTACATTTCTAGAAAAAATAGTAGGTGGGTGAAATCATAAATCTGGGTGTCTATTTGGTGGGGGTTATGAGAAAAGCAGTGTTGTTTTTGCAAGTTTGTCAACTTCGAGCAAAGAAAAATTAGATTTGTATTTAGAATTTCATTTTGTATTAAAAACAAAATTTGTAGGGAATTGTGTTAGCTTTATATCAGTTATTTTTTAGATTTTTTTTTTGGTATTTGATATGTCATTTTTGCAAGTGTTTAATAGTATGTTATTAATTAATGAAATTATGATAAATAGTCATGTTTTGTGACACCATTTTATTCATTATTCAACTATTCTTCATTAAAAACAAAATATGTTATGATGATCTAGACAAATTGAACTAAAGGCTGTCTATAAGTTTGTATCAAACAACCTCATGCAATAATTATTAGAATTTTTTGAAGTGGAACAATATGAAAAACTAGCATAAAATTGACATGTTTAGGTTGACACAACATCTTCCCTAATTTCCAATTCAAAACAAAAAAACTAAAAGTACCCTTTTGAATACAAGACATCAATGTTGAGGACCATGATTTTTCCAATTTTTTTCATTGTGTCTTTAAGAAGTTATGAATTTTCATTTCAATGAATTCGATTAAATTTTGAAGCAATCCAGATACCTTCTAAGAAATATAATAAATAAAATTAGTGGATCACACCAATTTCAACAAAATTCGCATCTATAGAAAGTAGATTGAATTATGCAACTAAGGGTATTATTTGTGAAGAGAAATTGTAAGAATTTGATATGATCCGATCTCTCCGAAATTGGAAGAAGAGTCAGATATGGGATGGAATTCCATTTTTGAAATATTATAGTTTTTCGACCGAACTAATCTTTCGGTCAAAAGTTAAATTTAACAGACAGAAAATAGTTCGACCGAACTAATAGTTTGGATGAAAATCTCTATTGAATTTTTTCCGCCAGCTGGAAAAAAACTTGAAACATTTTTTTCAAACACCGTTTCGTTACATGAACTTGAAATGTTTTTACATTTTTCTCAAACACCGTTTCAATTCTTTATTTATATGAATGAAGGCTCAACATATTTGATCAAAATTTTACACAGTTGTAGAAGAAGGAAGGCTCTCTTTTCTGGTAAGTATTCTTAAAACTTATCTTTTAAGGTGAAGCTATTTTTATTTGATACGAAACATTATTTTGAAAATTTGTTGTCTTTTTTTCTTTACGGAAGATGTTTCTAGAAAATATTTTATGGTGCAATTTTTCTTAAAAATTATGCACCAATTTAGTCTATGGTACATTTTTTTTGAAAAATATTTTGAACAATATTTTATGGACATATTTACTTTTTATAACCTTGCCTTAAACGGGTTAATTATCAATTTTTAGTAGTCATCTTTTTTCCTTTTAATTGGTAATTTATATTTAGTGAACACAGCTTTATACTGGTTAATTATACTTTTATAACATTTAAATAAACTATAATTTTTTTGTAATTCACGTTGCCTAGAAGTGCCAAATTTGGTTGATAACCTTCCTTGTAGCCATTATCACTACTTTTTGTAGTCATATTGTTTAAGGTGGATGACTCTTACTTTTATTGTAATTTCTAAGGCGAATTTTTGTCTTTGATGATTAATATTCTCTCAAGGGAAATTTATTCTAAGTTGAAGGTATACATTGAATAATCATGGGAAACAAAAAAACACGAAAGAGGAATTGTGATCGCACTCGAGGTGATGCCTTGCGTAATGAAAAGCAAAAACTTAGATACCATGAAAAAAAGAAACAAAAGAGTACAAATATTGAAGACATCTCTAATGATGATGTAACTAGATACTTGGATCAAAATGTTGATTATATGAATTTTCAAAATCAAACTCAAGAAGAAATTGGACCAGGTATGTACCAAATTTGTAAATTTGTTTAAACTGTAGCAACTAGTTTTTGTAAATGATGTATTTTTTAATATAATTTCCAAATGCAGATACAAATGTTGAAGATGTTGAAGACATTGAAGAATCACAAAACAATGCATATTCAATCCAATAGAGGTAATTATATATATATATATATATATATATATATATATATATTTGTTATTAAAATATTTTAAACCATGAAATTATAATTATAATTACAAGTCATATTTTTTATGATTCAAGTTAAGTATATTTGAAATATTCTAAATTAAAATTGAAATTGAAATATATACAGGTGGCTTCATGATTGACGACGACATGTTACAAAATGTTGATAAATAAAAATTCAGAAACACAAAACCTAACCATATGTACGATATCGTGCTGAAAAGATGCATGAACAATTTCTGGAAAAAGAATTAGTGGCAACACAAGCTCAAATTTTGAGGTGTTTGTTAGTCTCCAAGAATTTGAAGGAAGCTTGGTCATTATTGGTTATTCAAAAGAAGACAAAAGATTCAAAGGTGAAGAAAAATGTGTTCAAAAATATAGCCAACGCAATAAAAACGAATGGAAAATCTAGAAATAAAGATACTAGTGCTGTACGTAGAATAATACAAACAACGATTATTTCGTCTAGTACTAGATGAAAACATTTGACAACACAGATCACAAAGGTTATCAGAACTTCATGGAAAACATTGTACAAATATAACAAATTTCTATTACAAATAGATGCAAATGATGAGCTTGCTTGTTGGGCAATTATTTGTAGACAACCCTATAAAGATAGGGTCGGTGAAAGTGTTAAAACTATGATGCATGAACATCGGGCGGCAAATTCTCATGTTTCACCAAATGCAAGAGACGTGATATGACGCATAATATCTCGAAATCAGTATGAAATCCATCCAAAACATATATTGGAGATGAATCAAATACAATTGTTCAACAAATTCAAAGATGAACACAGTGAATTGAATCTGTCAATCAATACATTTGTACAACAAAAGCCATGGTATGTTAGACCTATCACTATTCGTGACACATGTTGTTGTCGCTATCATGTTGAGTTTGAATTATATTATGACACATTCCTTTGGTTTCGTAAAACATTTTGGTCGAATTCACCTCCTTCCACAATTCGTGCTTTTATATCTGAAATTCTATGTGAAAGAGATAGTCACGATATTTTTTACAACAAAAGATGTGTTAGTGGAAAGAAATGTGATACTTGTGGAACTCTAGCTTTATTTCACCATAAATATCCTACTGATATTAACAATCAGTCATTGTCAAATATCATAGTTGATTGGAAGAGATATGAATATGTCACGTATTCCCACAATTCTACAATTTCTTCAAACACTCTTCCGAAAAGAATAGATTTACAAGAAGATAAAATCAATGTTACAGAGTTTTTGAAGAAGTTTGAAAAATAAATTTATAAATACATAAAACATTCACATAGAGCACGATGGCAAGATTTTCAATCCAAACAATCACGTAATGTTTTTCCAAAGGGGACTATTTTTTATGTGGTTGATTTCGCAGAGAATTACACATTTGAAGCACAACAGGAAATACAAAGTGAATATTATCATTCTCACCAAGTTTCTATATTTTTCCATCTTCTATATAGACATGCTCAACAAAATGTTGATGATATAGAAAGCACGAATGACAATCAACATGTGATCAAGGAATACCATTTCTATATCAGCGATGACCGCACGCATGATACACATTATGTACAACATTGTTTTGATATTATTTATGGTTTATTGAAAAAACATGGAGTTGTAATGAATGAACATTGGATATGGTCAGATGGATGTGTAGGGAAATTTAAATCTTCACGATCATTCTTCTGGCTATGTCTTCTTCATAAAAAAATAAATATGAAACACCGTTGGAATTTTTTTGAAACTCGTCATGGAAAAGGGGAGAATAATGGTGCCGAGGCATGTGTAAAATGAGCATTTCGAAGGTATCAAATGAACCTTTCTGCCGATCGATTTGTGTGTTCTATTCAAGTTTTTGAATGGTTTCGTTTAAATCTCAACCATGATTAGAGTCAACAATCAAAAGATGTGCACGGGTATGAACTTTGTTTTCAAAACAGAATTATTCAACTTAGAATGACTTTAATATGTATATCTACTAACATTTTATTCACATGTACATGTAAAATTGTTTATGTTGGATAGGTTTTTTTGGCATATTGGAATCCAAGATATAGACAGATCAATCCCATATGATGCTAGCACTATTCATGGAACTCAATATTTACACTCAATCAAAACAAAAACCTTCCAAAATGTGCTTTCATTTGATAGTAGGAAGCTAACATGCTTTTGTCCTATTTGCATGGAGGACACAGAATCAATAGATAATTGTGAAAACATCAATGACAATTATGTTAAACCTTGGAAACACAACGAAATTAATTTAAAAGGAAAAATGCCACTTGCAAGCTTTGAAGAGTTGGAATCATAGGACATTGCAATATCAACTAATGGTGATAGAATTTCTGATTTGGTTAGAGAAGGTGATTTTATGTATGTACTAAATACTAAATTTTTCTATTTTTATGTTAAAGTTTTTTTTGACAAATTCAATGTTCTTAATTATGTGTAGGAGATGTTTTTGTTGTGGTTGCACCCAAAGAAAACAATGAAAATGTGAGATATTATTTGATGCGATGCACAGAGAGAAAGATGAAATTATTGGAGAACTATGATGACAGAGGTTTTATATATGAAAGAGGGTCAATTCTATTAAAAGGTTATTTTTTCAAGAAACATATCAAACTGAAAGGGACGTTCACTTTAAATACTATCAACCTAATGTTATATTCTGCCAATATAGTCATTTGGTATGCGCAGCTCGCATAAAGCTGATCGAAGTTAAATCAAATAAAAAATTGAAAGCTAGAACATGGAAGATGTCAAAAGTTGATCATGAAAGAATAATTGGAGACAAGATTCCTTTAAGATCTTGTTTCTAATTTGAATCATGTTGAACATGATATATAATTTTTACATGAAGGACATCTTCATTGGTTTTATAATTGTGACCCTCAAATAGAGTGATTATTGATAAGTTCTGAGCTATATTGTTTTCATGAATTTTTAAGCACATTCGTTATGAAATTGTCAAATTATGAGATCTGTGCCTTTTTTAAACTTAAATATGATAGACTATTAGATTATATTGTTGAATTATGTACATTTCAAATTGATTAATTTTACTTAAATATGATATCAAGTTCTTACATTGTTGAGCTTATGTCCAACAAATTGAGGAAACTTATAAGATAGTGTTCTTGCATTGTTGAGCTTATAGCTCATTGTTCTTAGATTGTTTAGCATATGTATATATCAAATTGATGTAAATTATATGATATATTGTTCTTGGATTGTTCAACATATGTACATCAAAATGATCTATATTAATTTTATAACGAAATTGATATGTGCAATTGTATAAATTCATAACATACAAACATTCAATATTAGCATTACTAAATATTAAAAATAATTAATAATGATTAAATATTGAACATTACTAATAATTAAAAATCATTTAGACACAAGTACTAAATATTGAACATTACCAAATATTACTAACTATAAATTACTAAATATTTAGACACAAGTACTAAATATCGAACATTACTAGAGCATTAAATATTGAACATTACTAATGATTAAATATCATTTAGACACAAGTAGAGCATATTGTATATAAACATCATAAATTCATAACATACAAACATTCATAACATATAAATTCATAGCATACAAACATTCATAACTAACATTCTTTATGATTGAAAACATTCATAAAATGCATTTTAATGAATATTCAACAGATATCATATATTATTCCACTTACTTAAATCATTGAAAACATTCCTAACTAGATCATTCCAAAAGTCCATTTTATTGAAAACATTTGTAAAGTGCATTTTATTGGAAACATTTGTAAAGTGAATTTTATTGAAAATTATACAGTTATCATATTTATCAAACCACAACATTACAAGATTTATATTAACAAACCACAATCCTATGGATTTTTTGTTGAAACTATGAAAGGACAACATGAGTACAGTAATGCTAGAGATACTCTACATCATTTTGAAATGCACAGCTTAAAATTTAAAACAATCCTAGGCCAAGGTTCTAATAACTATGTAGAATTATTCCCTTCAAAATCTTGATTGAATTTGCACAAAAGAGGATTGTGAAATAAATTCAAATATTTAATGATTCTTGTTTCTTCATTAGTGGGATGCAAGAAAATACTAGAACCTATAATTATTATCTTAGTCCTATTATAGAGCATATAAATAAGGTATCACAGGCTTTTGAGAACATCACTTTCATAATTATCTACCCATAAATTAATATATAAGTTTATACACTCTTAAATAAGGGACACAAATTGGCAAAGGGACCCATGATGCCATAAAAAACAATGAATTAACCCCTATCTCTTATGATTAGCATGTGTTTTTTTGCAAATATAGAGAGATTTGTAGGTTAGTTTTGGCGTTTCTTTTTTTTCAGTTTCTTATAATCTATAAGGTTATGATTAGAGCATTTTTAATGTGGATGGACTATGCTTCCTTACCAATTAGACACATGTGAAAGCTATTTAGTGGCTATAATAAGAAACAAATAAAATATTCAAATAAAATGGTAACATAAGTCATAAATTTAATTGAACAAGAAAAAATACATTACTAATAATTAAATATTGAACATTACTAGTGATTAAAAATTATTTACACACAAGTACTAAATGATTTTATATTACTAAATATGACTAACTAAATATTACTAAATATTTAAACACAACTACTAAATATTGAAAATTACTAATGATTAAATATCATTTAGACACAAGTACAACATATTGTATTTAAATATCAATTAACATTTTGATTAATTAAAATATTGAACAGATTGAACATTCCTTAAATATTAAACATTACTAATGATTAAATATCATTTAGACGCAATTAGAGAATATTGTATATAAACATCATAAATTCATAACATACAAACATTCATAACTAACATTCTTTATGATTGAAAACATTCATTAAATGCATTTTAATGAATATTCAACAGATATCATATATTATTCCACTTACTTAAATCATTGAAAACATTCCTAACTAGATCATTCCAAAAGTCCATTTTTTTTAAAACATTCATATAGTGCATTTTATTGGAAACATTCGTAAAGTGCATTTTATTGAAAATTATATAGATATCATATTTATCAAACCACAACATTAGAAGATTTATATCAACAAACCACAATCCTATGGATTTTTTGTTGGAACTATGAAAGGACAACATGAGTACAGTAATGCTAGAGATACTCTACATCATTTTGAAATGCACAGCTTAAAATTTAAAGCAATCCTAGGCCAAGGTTCTAATAACTATGTAGAATTATTCCCTTCAAAATCTTGATTGAATTTGCACAAAAGAGGATTGTGAAATAAATTCAAATATTTAATTATTCTTGTTTCTTCATTAGTGGGATGCAAGAAAATACTAGAAACTATAATTATTATCTTAGTCCTATTATAGAGCATATAAATAAGGTATCACGGGCTTTTGAGAACATCACTTTCATAATTATCTACCCATAAATTAATATATAAGTTTATACACTCCTAAATAAGGGACACAAATTGGCAAAGGGACCCATGATGCTATAAGAAAAAATGGATGGAATCCCTATCTCTCTTATGATTAGCAAATTGGAAAAGGGACCCATGATGCCATAAAAAACAATGAATTAATCCCTATCTCCTATGATTAGCATATGTTTTTTTTGCAAATATAGAGAGATTTGTAGCTTAGTTTTGGTGTTTCTTTTTTTTAATTTCTTATAATCTATAAGGTTATGATTAGAGCATTTTTAATGTGGATGGACTATGATTCCCTACCAATTAGACACATGTGAAAGATATTCAATGGCTATAATAAGGAACAAATAAAATGGTAACATAAGTCATAAATTTAATTGAACAAGAAAAAATGCATTACTAATAATTAAATATTGAACATTACTAGTGATTAAAAATCATTTACACAAAAGTACGAAATGATTTTATATTACTAAATATGACTAACTAAATATTACTAAATATTTAAACACAACTACTAAATATTGAACATTACTAATGATTAAATATCATTTAGACACAAGTACAACATATTGTATATAAATATCAATTAACATTTTGATCAATTAAAATATTGAATAGATTGAACATTCCTTAAATATTGAACATTACTAATGATTAAATATCATTTAGACACAAGTACAACATATTGTATATAAATATCAATTAACATATTGAACAGATTGAACATTCCTGATAGGTGAAATCATGAATGTTCCCGTGTAAATCCTATCATCCTTTTATTGAACGTTCGTTATAATTGAAAACAAATTCCTAAATTGCATTTTAATGATTATTCTACTGCTATTATATACTATTCTAGCAACATCAACTAACATGTTGAACAATCCTAACATTCCTAAAGTGGTTCTTTAGAAAAATCTATGCATATATAAATTCGTAACATACAAACATTCATAACTAATATTATTTATGATTGAAAACATCCGTAAAAATAATTTTAATCAATATTCAAAAGATATTATATATTATTCCACTTAAATCATTGACAACATTTCTAACTAGTTTATTCCAAAAGTGCATTTTATTGAAAATTCAGATGGATATCATACATATATTATTCCACATAGAAATGATTGAAAACATTCCTAAAGAGCATTGAATATTGAATATTACTTATAATTGAAAATCATTTAAACATGAGTACAACATATTGTATATAAACATCAACTAACATATTGAACATTCCTAACATTCATAAAGTGGTTCTTTAGAAAAATCTATGTATGTTAACATCAAAGACATTAATCTATGTATCGCATGACCAAATTAATTCATTTAAACAAAATTGACGAAATTAAATCATTTAAAACCAAAAACTTCCAAAAACTATATATATATATATATGAACGGTCCAAAATTATATATATGTTTAAAATATATAAGTTAAACTTATAAGTTAAACTTTTTGACATGGAATATGTCAAATCAACAAGTTCACATGTATAAAAACATTTATAACTATGTAAGATCCATTATATGGATATCACTCTCCACATTCTCCTGGCGATTGACCTATATAACACATGCAACATATAATTAAGCTTCAATATATAAATTTTATACTGTAAATAAACTTTAATAAAAATACAATTTGAAGTCAAAATAATAAAAATGAATAAATATACCTGAGTGAGCCCAACACACAAAGAGGTCACCACATCCACAACCATGGAAGGTTGTACAATACGTTTACCCACCTACAATTAAAATACCATTACTTAAACATTTAAAACATGTAATTTAAATGTAACTTAATTCAAATTTAAATAAAATGTCAAGTGTTTTTAATCATTACTAAAACATTTGAAAGGTGCATGATCACGAGAGGGGACCAATACCCATGGTCCTAAGAAAAGGGATCGGAACCTATGAACACAAACAAAATTTCAATCTTGGAAAAATGTGTCATGACAATAATAAGAACATATAAGTTTATAGATATTTATGCAAATGCACCTCTTTCAATGGCCCTAGGTTAACACTAGAGTCGACCATAAAATCACGTTCATCCAACATTTGGGTGAACTAGAATTCAAATGAGTTCATTATATATTTAGATAAACTAACAAAACATGATTTAACAATTATGAGGAAAACATAAAAGTTCCCATATACCTCCCCCCTCCCTCTTTCCTCACGATGGAGTAAATCAAACAATCCATCTTGATAGTGTTTTGCATATGCCTTGGCATCTTCAAGGCTCATTGAATCTACCTCGATGTCTATTTTATAAGAAAAATGTGCATAAGAACGAGAGCATGTTCTATGTTGATCCATTCCCACATCAACAACCATTAGAGAAGATGGTAAGTTGTATCCTATGATGGTTCTGACCTCTAGACCAATCTGAGAGGGTGCCTCCATCTCTCATCATAATGTAACAAATCTTTGTGGTCGATGCACCAAAATAGGTGTAGGATTAGGCAACAATGGATTGCAATAGGATCCTTCTCTTTCAAATGTCCTATTTTTTCCAAACCCGTAAAATTTGGACACATCTATGTAATCTGGCTTCATGTTTAAAAAATACACAAAAAACATAATGCAAAATAATGTGGCACTTCATCATTCCATCGAAATATACCATAGGAAGCCAATAATATATCATATAAATGGTGTGCAATCTCAGGGTGCTTGAAATATTGCACCTTTAACATCTTTCGCTCTGGTCCTTCTTTAAAATTAAACATTGAAATGGCATATGCTTTTGATATCCTCTTCTATACATCAAACCCCTTATCAAGACCCATCGCTTGAGCCCTCCGCATTCATATCAAGTGAATAAAACAATCTATTGTTGGCCCAACAGTTCTATAGGCACCAATAAACTTGCCTAAAGGTTCTAAAAGTATTTGCAAGCTTTGACGACTCTCTGTTGGGAGTTCCAAGCTAGTAAGATCATCCCTCAATTTTTTATGGTGGGATGTACATTGTTCAAGGGTGATAGAAACCTATTCATTTTCCCAAGGAAGAGCATCAGGTATATCTCAAGGATAAATGGTCATGGGATGACAACCATGTGCTTGTTCAGTAGTAGGTGTAGCGCTCTCTATCTTCCCAAGGTCTATAACAAGGAAAATACACATTTTTTTTTTTTTTTTGCATATAACATATACTTCATATTTTAGGAGCACCATATATATGTGTTATAACTTTATAAATAGAAATATCATAAAATAAAATAAAACCCTAACGATATATATAATTTTTTTTAAAAGAAAATAGAATCATACTAAAAAGCCGTTAACTTTAGATATGAGTTCAGAGTAAGTTTTCATACCTATTACTCTAAAGACTATATTATAAAATTATATAATCTTCCTTTCCTGAGTTTGAAAAATGGGTAAAGAACTTAAATTTAAAAAGTCTATGCGTACAAACAAAAACCATAAGAAAAAGAATAATGATATGTTTATCTGAAATTGCAATACCAAGTAGCACAACTCAAATGGGTAAAGAACTTCAAATTTAAAAAATACTAACGGATAGGTCTCGGTCATATGTTGTAATGTTTTTTATTGCAACTAATACCAATACACAGTATATGTTGGTCTTTTATGATTGGAATTTGGATAATGGTGATTTTTTTTTAAAGAATATAAAAGCCAGATAATATACATGCTCTTTTAAAGGATATAAACTTCAACTCTTAATTCACACAAGGTATAAACTTAAAATCTTAATTCGCATGAAACCTTGATGCTTATGGAAACTGATCCCCAAGTTTCCACTTTCGAGCATTCATATCTCTACGGAAAAGCAATGTATATTCACAATCAATGTAATTCACCCACGTTATTATGGGATTTCACCATATTTTAAAAACAAAAATTAATACCTCGACGGGAAAAGCGAATCTTTGCACATCCAGTTCAACAACATAATTCAATCTTTAATGCCAAAAATCTGTTCGACTCAGGGCAGATTTTATTAGGGTTTGCGTAACAAAAGGGATGCCGAGTGCATGAGTAACGGACGAAGGGTTGGTTGAGACACGAATTAATGAACTGCAACTTTGTGGTAGGGTTTCAAGCAAATTCTGGGTGTAGCTGAATATCCCACAACTGGCAAACTGCTACACACCATTGTTTTAATGTACATTTGTCGATCAGTGCTCAGTGAGTATAGCTCTCTGAGCATTCATTCATGTGAAGAAAGATTACTTAAAATCCAGTAATTCTATTCCTTATAAAAAAAGGAAACTTCCATTTTCTTTGATGATGGAAAAGGCAAAACGCAGAAGAAAATGGTTTATCTGTACAGCGTTGAAGTTGGTGGATCCAAATGATTTCGAATAACAAGTAAATACACATAATTTCAAGGACAAAACACAAAAGAAGGGAGACAGAGAATTCGAATCGGATGTGTAAAGACCAAGATTCTAGACTAAGGGTATAAAATTTCCAGGTCTCAATCACCTGGTAATTGTTGGAAATGAAAAAATAAAAACGTAGACAGAGGAGCATAAAATTTTCAGATCTCAATAACTTGGAAGTAAATGGCAATAGAAAATATCGTTTTTTTTTAATCTCAATAAAGTAGAAATCGATGGCAAGGTGTATTAACTTCCAGTCTATACAAAGACCGATACGCAACTAAGAATCAAATCTGTATTACAACAAATAGAAAAATGACTCCAAACAGAAGAACATTATTTAAACTATCGATTAATTGCAGAAGGCGATTTCAAATCTGGATATCTCTATCAAATTTCAACAACAAAGAGTATTCAATTGCACACCATCGTTGGATTTATGGCATTCCATAACTTCACTCAAATAGAGACTACACCTAAGAATACAACTGATGATTACGATCTGTATTTAGATCGGATATCCTTTGCACAACAAAAGAAAATGTATACAGGTCCACTTAAAATCAAATCATAGCCTCAATTGAGATCTACAGGATTTAGATCTCTTGAATCAACAATGAATTGAGAAATAAAAATTGCATAAATAACTCAACGAACGCTTCTTCCTTAACAGATGGTTGTGCTGAGAAACCAGATGGTTAAGCACGATAAAAAAAAAATGATCAACTTATTACAGATCAGATTATAAACATAAATATAAATCCAGCCACCATGCAAAACTATTAATCCTCCCAATAAAATACAAGCGTTTGCAGCCTTAAAGATCTCTCTCGATCTGGTATTTACAAACAAGTATGTGGAAAATAACACAAATGCAAAGCACATGCAGACTTAATGATATTCTTGGATATGTCATTCACCAACAAATATATGCCGGAATAAAAACAAATACAAACACATGCAAAAATATAGACAGGAATCTAAGTGCAGCCACCCAGGCATATAACAGAAATTTACATCCAGTTCTCATAAAAATACCAGCATAAAATGCATTCCAGATCTATAATAAAATGCAAATACAGATCTAAAATAAAGATCCAGTTCTATAATAAACTACATAGGTAGATCTAAAATACAATCTAGATCTATAAAAAAAATACAGACATGCGTTTGCAATAAAATTTAAATGCCCATTCATGGATCTTTAACAATGCATTTCAAGAATTATAACAACAATTTAATAATCCATAAAAACCTAAGTATCTTTGTGCAGTCTTGTTCCTTCTGAGGTTGCCGCACCATGAACTTTGTTAGGTTCTCACGAGCGTCGATAAGTTCCCAATCACAAGAGATCTACCGGTTGACCTCCCTACCATTCCAATGGGTACTCTTCTTCCCCAAGGACCCCTGAGCTGAATGGGGTTGCAGGAAGAAGTACCCAAGCACGATCAGAGTGTGTAGAATCACTAAGGCCCTCCCAACCCTGTTCACACCTGATGAACCAAACTCCCTATAGTCACCATCCGCCTCTGCATTCTCTCATCCATCCAACATTAGGGTAAAAAAACTCTCCCTTATCCTAACCCTACCCTTTCATTTATATCGTTCTTTTTTTTTGAGATTTATGCATAATGTAAAATTATTATTTTTATTTATTCTTATTTTGGATTCATTTTTGTTTTATTTCAACGGATCATTTGTCTTATGCATTTATGTAATGTCATATGCATTTATCCAATCTTCTAATTTAGGATTTCTTTACATAACTATTCCTAAATTTCATTCCTAGATTTTTGCTTTTGATTTGCTAAATTTTTTTTTTGTGTGCAATGTGTTAATATTTAGAATCTTCTTTTATTTTGTTTATCATGATTTATTTTTATTTTTATTTATTTATTTATTATTATTATTATTATTATTATTATTATTATTATTATTTTATTTTATTTCATAAGGTTGCACTTTCCATTACTTTATTTTCAAGTCATAAGTTTATTGTTTAGTTATTACTTATTTACAACCTTATAGTTTAATAATTTCTTTTGTTTCTCCAGGTGATATCAAGGGTGCCATGATCGTCTTCATGCCCTTCAAATATCCCACTTTCCGTGGTGGGGAGTTAGTGCGATGGTTGAGACCACGTTAACTCAGTCCGATCCACGGTGTAGGGAGACTCATGGTTACTGAGGAATAAGGCCAACACCTCATTGCGTGCCCCTCAGTTAATCCTCGTGAGTGACCGAGTCCGCGGCCTACCCTCATGGCAGCATGCCTCTTGTAGGTAAAAGCCTCTATCGCTTTTCAACCTGCCACATGGAAAATATGTGCTAACCATACCGGTACTTTGTTCCATACAACCCCATCATCCTTTTGTGGATCGATTGGAAACCAAGATCATGTGCCCGCACACATGAAAACCGTGTGCATTAATCGTAGTACACAATTTAATCAAAATATTATTAAAATAAATTGTATCACCTGATATCCTGTTTATACTCAAACTGAAATTCATGTGGCATTGACACCACCTTGTGTCATTGCGTAGTTGGGTCCCTGTCACACTAGAAAACTGTCAAAGCATCTACCAATATATTGTAAGAAATGAAAATTGTTCATATATTTCATTCACACATTATAAGATCAATCATATCGCATTATATAAATCTATCTACCAATCTCCATTCATTCATAAGCAACCATTGTGACACAACAATCAGTACATATATAAGTCGTTTTAATTCATCATATTAAATCGGGCCATTTGTACTCAAAATGCCCTGAAACCATAACATATTTTAACACTGAAATAGTCTGTCCAACAAGGCACTACAATGGTGCATTACAAAATCCCATTTATCTATGAGTACCCAAATGTATCAACATGATCACAACATATATTTCAAAATTTAACCAGGTCATTTGTGATAAAATGCCCTCAAATAATAATATAGTTGAATAATAAAAGAGTCTAACAAAATGGGGCACTGCATACACCCCCTCTTCAAGAAACTTCGTCCCAAAGTTTTCAAAACAAGTAAGGAAACCGATGGTGCATTTCGGATGCATCCTCCCAAGTAGCTGAGTTAGAACTGTAGTTATCCCATTGGACCTTTACCTGGTCGACTAATCGACGCCGAAGCTGTCGAGTTCGTTGGTCCAGTATACGGATCGGTTTGACCTTCAAGACCCCATCGTCCGATATCTGCAAGTTACTCAAATTTATAACATGAGAAGGATCTGAAATATAATGACGCAAAATAGAAACATGAAAAACATTATGCATACGACTCAATTATGATGGAAATGCAAGACGATAGGCAACTGGTCCCAACTTCTCAAGTATCACAAATGATCCTACAAATCATGGTGATAATTTAGCTCCCTTCCCAAATTTAATTGAGCTCTTTTGTGGCCTAACCTGAAGGAATACTTTATCACCTACTTCATAACTTTTATCGGTTCTATGTGCATCAGCATAACTCTTTTGTCTATCATGTGCTTCCTTTAACCATGCACGAATAGTTGTCATCTGTTCTTCCATTTCTTGAATCAATTCTGGTCCTACAATGACTCTATCTTCCAGATGATCCCAACTCAACGGGGTTCTACACGGCCTCCCATATAAGAATTCAAATGGTTCCATCTTAATAGAGCTTTGATAACTGTTGTTGTAAGCAAACTTAACCAAAGGTAGATATTCCTCCCAACGCTTTTGTTGATACATCGCATACATACGTAACATGTCTTCCAAGATTTGGTTCATCCTTTCTGTCTGGCCATCCATCTCAGGGTGATATGATGTACTAAAATTTAGCCTTGTCCCCAAAGCGGCTTGGAAACTTGTCCAAAACCCTCCAGTGAATACTGGCCCTCTATCTGAAATTATCTTGCGAGGTACACCATGTAACCTCACAACTTCATTTATAAATACTCTTGCAATCTCTGGTGCTTGATAGGTAGTCTTTACAGGTATAAAATGCGCACTCTTAGTTAAAGTATCTACGACCACAAAAATAGAGTCATGTCTTCTTGCTGTCATTGGTAACCCAACAATAAAATCCATTGATATAACCTCCCATTTTGATTCCGGGATTACATGTGGTTGTAGTAATCCCGTGGGATGCCTATGCTCAGCCTTGACCAATTGACATTCTAGGCACCTTTCCACAAAGCTAACTACATCCTTCTTAATTCCACTCCAATAAAATAACGGTTTTAAATATTCGTACATATTCTTAACCCCAGGATGTGCCATATACATAGCCCTGTGAGCCTCTGACAAGATCAAATTTCGAACTTCTTCATTAAATGGTACATAAATTCTCTTGTTATATCACAATAATCCATCTTCCTCAAACACATACCCTTCATACTTTGGGTTCTTCAATTCCTCATTTTCTAACTCGGTCTTAACCTCTCTATACCACTCATCTTCCAATTGTAATTTCAATATCTTTTCCCGTAAATTTGTTTTTAAAGGCACTAGGGAAAAGATATGAGGCCTTCGACTTAGAGCATCCGCTACCTTATTCATCATCCCCTTGATGTACGATATTTCAAAATCATATTCGCTCATTAATTCGGACCACCTCCTTTGTCTAGCATTGAGGTCGCTTTGGGTAAAAATATATTGTAACCCATGGTGATCTGTCTTTAACTCAAATTTCCTTCCTACTATATAGTGTGTCCATAAACGCAAGGCATAAACCACAGCAGCAAGCTCTAAATCATGCGTTGCATAGTTCTCCTCATGAGGTCTAAGTTTCCTTGAGGAGTAAGCTATCACCCTACCTTCTTGCATCAAAACACCTCCTAGACCTTCTTTTGATGCGTCAGTACACACTAAGAAGTATTTATCCATATCGGGTACCTTAAGAACTGGAGCCGTCGTCAAAAACTGCTTAAGCTTTGCGAATGCCTCCTCACATCGTTCTGTCCATATGAATTTCTTGTTCTTCTTCTGTAACTCTGTAATTGGGCTTGCAATTTTTGAGAATCCTTCTACAAATATTCTATAATACCCCGCTAATCCCATAAAACTACGCACCTCATGTATGTTTTTTGGTGCTAGCCATTCAAGAATGGCCTCAATATTTGCGGGATCCACCGCTATACCATCCCCAGTTATAACATGTCCTAAATAATGAATCTCTGGCTGGAAGAAGGAACACTTTGATAGTTTGGTGTATAGCTTGCGCTCCTCAAACACTGCAACACAAGTCTTAAATTCTCTTCATGCTCTTCTTGCGTCCTTGAGTAAATAAGGATATCATCTAAAAACACTTGCACAAATTTATCCAAGTACTCTCTGAATACATTGTTCATCAAGTTCATGAAAACTCCAGGTGCATTCGTCAACCCAAATGGTACTACAACAAACTCGAAATGTCCATATCAAGTTTTAAATGCAGTATTTGGTACATCTTCTCTAATTCTTAGTTGATGGTATCCTGACCTTGGATCTATTTTTGAAAATATTGTTGCCCCTTTCATCTGATCAAACAGATCATCAATTCTTGGTAAGGGATATTGATTCCTTATGGTTGCTTTGTTCAATTGACGATAGTCAATGCAAAGTCTCCATGAACCATCCTTCTTCTTCATGAATATCACTGGTGCTCCCCAAGGTGATATACTAGGGCGAATGAAACCTAAATCTAAAATCTCTTGAAGTTGTATCTACAATTCTTGTAACTCGGGTGTTTTCATATGATAGGGTACTCTATATATAGGTTCGGTTCTTGGCTTAAGTTCGATAGTGAACTCAATCTCCCTCTTAGGTGGTAACCCGGGTAATTCTTCAGGGAATACATCCGCAAACTAGGACAGTATGGGGTGTTGACTTACATAGACAGTGTCTTTCTCTTCATTCATCACTACCACCGCATACAACTCACATCCCTTACGCATGCTCTTTTTCAATTGCAATGCTGAAATAAACCTTAATGATACCCCTCTTCTAGTCCCTATTAGGATTCTCTTATGCCCGAAATCATCTATGAATATTAGCTTTTTCTCCTTACAGTCTAACATAGCTGAATGGGTTCCTAACCAATCCATCCCTAAGATAATATCATAGGATCCTAAAGCTGTAGCATAAAGGGATACTTTTGTAACACACATGCCCAAGTCCACCTCACAATCCCTGAACAATTCTCCTACTCTTTGAGTGATACCCAATGCCATTTCGACTATGTTGAAATCATCTTGCTTGCTTGCCATCACCTTACATCTAGACAATGCTTCATAAGAAATAAAACTTTCAGTTGCTCCTGGGTCTACTAAAAGAGAAAATTTCATACCATTTATTTTACCTGTCGCCTCTAGCACGGTGGACTGATGTTCTGCCTGGCGGTTGTTGACTGTGGCATGGATTCGGTGAGCCTTTCCCAAGTATCCAACTGTAGTCTGTCCCTTTCCCTGACTGGAATCTATCTTGGCTTGCGGACAGTCTATCTGGAAATGTGGTTCTCCACAAGTCCAACACCCTCTTTTTGGGGCCGACCTCTGGACACTCGATTGAGTAAAAGTAGATCCACTGCTATACTGGGGGCGTTGCGCTACTAGATTTCCACTCTGATATTGTGTCTGCATTGGTGGCCTATATGCTGGTCTTTGGCCACCGAGTGCACGTCTCTGACTCCCTGCTGTGGGACTTTTAAATGAATTTTGGCGTCCGGTTGTTGGTCTCGAAGCACTAGCTGACTGTACTCCTGGTCTCTGTACCACTGCTCCTGAAGGTCGAGGTGGTCGAGACTGACCACCTCCTACAAGCTCTTCCTCATCTATGATAGCTTTTTGCACTGCTTCGTGCAAGGTACGTGGCATCAAAATACGTACTTTTGCTCTGATGTTGAAATTGAGCCCATACACAAATTTATTTACTTGCAACTTCTCCATACTCAAATGTGGAGCATACCTCAATAGTTCCATAAATTTAGCTTCATACTCTAGGACTGATCGACCTCCTTGCCTCAAGGAATTGAATTCATTCAATTTTCTTTCAATAAACTCTTCAGATAGGTAACATTCTCGAAAATGTTCTTCAAATATTTCCCAAGAGACCTCTTTTATTTCAATTTCCAATTGCGGCAGCAAGGTCTTCCACCATAGTAGTGCACTTCCCTTAAGTTGCAATATCGCCATGCGCACTTTCATGTTTGAGGTATAATCGCATAATGCAAAGCACATGGACAAGTTCTCAAGCCATGCCTCAGCTGCAATGCCATCAGGTGCACCCCAAAATTCTGGAAATTTCACCTTCTCAAGTTCTCTTTGAGCATTTTCCTTCGGCGGTTGCTGAGATCCTTCTACAGGTGCTATGGCATCTCTATCCTCTCGGTCTAACCGACTAATCAATGCCTCAGACATCCACTGGAATGAACGCATCATATTCATCACTTCACCTGCAGGTATATGGGTCGTTTCTTCCACTGCTGGTGGATCACGTGGAGGCGAAGGCTGCAAAAGGGGTGGTGTACCACGTCCCCTAGCACTTCTACCTCTCCTTCCTCTTCTTCCCCTAGCATCCATGCTTCCTGAGTTTTCAAGGTGAATAGTTCACGTATTAGTTTCCAATCACTACATAATAAAAATAAACAAAAATAACTTAAAGAGCAATGAACCCAAGGTCCTCGAGTTAGAACCATGCTCTGATACCATGTGTAGCGCTCTCTATCTTCCCAAGGTCTATTAACAAGGAAAATACACATTTATTTATTTATTTTTTGCATATAACATATACTTCATATTTTAGGAGCACCATATATATGTGTTATAACTTCATAAATAGAAATATCATAAAATAAAATAAAACCATAACCATATATATAATTAAAAAAAAAATAGAATCATACTAAAAAGCCGTTAACTTTAGATACGAGTTCAGAGTAAGTTTTCATACCTATTACTCTGAAAACTATATTATAAAATTATATAATCTTCCTTTCCTGAGTTTGCAAAATGGGTAAAGAACTTAAATTTAAAAAGTCTATGCGTACAAACAAAAACCAAAAGAAAAATAATAATGATATGTTTATGAGAAATTGCAATACCAAGTAGCACAACTCAAATGGGTAAAGAACTTCAAATTTAAAAAATACTAACGGATAGGTCTCGGTCATATGCTGTAATGTTTTTTATTGCAACTAATACCAATACACAGTATATGCTGGTCTTTTATGATTGGAATTTGGATAATGGCGATTTTTTTTTTAAGGAATATAAAAGCCAGATAATATACATGCTCTTTTAAAGGATATAAACTTCAACTCTTAATTCACACAAGGTATAAACTTAAAATATTAATTCGCATGAAACCTTGATGCTTATGGAAACTGATCCCAAGTTTCCACTTTCGAGCATTCATATCTCTACGGAAAAGAAATGTATATTCACAATCAATGTAATTCACCCACGTTAATATGGGATTTCACCATATTTTAAAAACAAAAATTAATACCTCGGCGGGAAAAGCGAATCTTTGCACGTCCAGTTCAACAACATAATTCAATCTTTAATGCCAAAAATATGTTCGACTCAGGGCATATTTTATTAGGGTTTGCGTAACAAAAGGGATGCCGAGTGCATGAGTAACGAACGAAGGGTCAGTTGAGACACGAATTAATGAACTGCAACTTTGTGGCAGGGTTTCAAGCAAATTCCGGGTGTAGCTGAATATCCCACAACTGGCAAACTGCTGCACACCATTGTTTTAATGTACATTTGTAGATCAGTGCTCATTGAATACAGCTCTCCGAGCATTCATTCATGTGACGAAAGATTACTTAAAATCCAGTAATTCTATTCCTTATAAAAAAAGGAAACTTCCATTTTCTTTGATGATGCAGAAGAAAATGGTTTATCTATACAGCGTTGAAGTTGGTGGATCCAAATGATTTCGAGTAACAAGTAAATACACATAATTTCAAGGACAAAACACAAAAGAAGGGAGACAGAGAATTCGAATCGGATGTGTAAAGACCAAGATTCTAGACTAAGGGTATAAAATTTCCGGGTCTCAATCACCTGGCAATTGCTGGCAAATGCAAAAGTAAAAACGTAGACAGAGGAGCATAAGATTTTTAGATCTCAATAACTTAGAAATAGATGGCAATAGAAAATATCATTTTTTTTTTTTTTTATCTCAATAAAGTAGAAATCGCTGGCAAGGTGTATTAACTTCCAGTCTATACAAAGACCAATATGTAACTAAGAATCAAATCTGTATTACAACAAATAGAAAAATGACTCCAAACCACAGATGATTTTAAGGAACCATACTTATTTAAAAGTGTATAAATGTTGGCGAATATTACCAATTCTTAAAACGCCAACTATAAAATGATTGGCGATCTTTTTCAAAAAATATTTTAATTTCCAAGGATTTTATATCGTTTATATAATAATTTGGCGATTTTTAGGGTGAAAAAAATTTACCCCATCAAAATTGGGCGAAATAGGGCTTCAAAAAATGCAAAATGGTGAATGTTTTTTGGGAGAAAAACATGGAAAAATAGCCCACTGGGCTAAAATTCGCCCCTAAAATTATCCCTGCTCCAAATAGAAGAACATCATTTAAACTATCGATTAATTGCAGAAGGCGATTTCAAATCTGGATATCTCTATCAAATTTCAACAGCAAAGAGTATTCAATCGCACACCATCGTTGGATTTATGGCATTCCATAACTTCACTCAAATAGAGACTACACCTAAGAATACAACTGATGATTACGATCTGTATTTAGATCGGATCTCCTTTGTACAGCAAAAGAAAATGTATACAAGTCCATTTAAAATCAAATCATACCCTCAATTGATATCTACAGGATTTAGATCTCTTGAATCAACAATGAATTGAGAAACAAAAATTGCATAAATAACTCAACGGACGCTTCTGCCTTAACAGATGGTTGTGCCGAGAAACCAGATGGTTAAGCACGATAAAAAAAAATGATCTACTTATTACAGATCAGATTATAAACATAAATATAAATCCATCCACCATGCAAAACTATTAATCCTCCCAATAAAATACAAGCGTTTGCAGCCTTAATGATCTCTTTCGATCTGGTATTTACAAACAAGTATGTGGAAAATAACACAAATGCAAAGCACATGTAGACTTAATGATCTTCTTGGATATGTCATTCACCAACAAATATATGCCGGAATAAAAACAAATACAAACACATGCATAAATATAGACAGGAATCTAAGTGCAACCACCCAGGCATATAACAGAAATTTAAATCGAGTTCTCATAAAAATACCAGCATAAAATGCATTCCAGATATATAATAAAATGCAAATACAGATCTAAAATAAAGATCCAGTTCTATAATAAACTACAGAGGCAGATCTCAAATACAATCTAGAACTATAAAAAAATACAGACATGCGTCTGCAATAAAATTTAAATGCCCATTCATGGATCTTTAACAATGCATTTCAAGAATTATAACAACAATTTAACAATCCATAAAAACCTGAGTATCTTTGTGCAGGCTTGTTCCTTCTGAGGTCGCCGCACCACGAACTTTGTCAGGTTCTCACGAACGTCGATCAGTTCCCAATCACAAGAGATCCACTGGTTGACCTCCCTACCATTCCAATGGGTACTCTTCTTCCCCAAGGACCCCCGAGCTGAATGGGGTTGCAGGAAGAAGTACCCAAGCACGATCAGAGTGTGTAGAATCACTAAGGGCCTCCCAACCCTGTTCACACTTGATGAACCAAACTCCCTACAGTTACCATCCACCTCTGCATTCTCTCATCCGTCCAACATTAGGGTAAAAAAACTCTCCCTTATCCAAACCCTACACTTTCATTTATATCGTTCTTTTTTTTATAGATTTATGCATAATGTAAAATTATTATTTTTATTTATTCTTATTTTGGATTCATTTTTGTTTTATTTCAATGGATCTTTTGTTATATGCATTTATGTAATGTCATATGCATTTATCCAATCTTCTAATTTAGGATTTCTTTACATAACTATTCCTAAATTTCATTCCTAGATTTTTGCTTTTGATTTGCTATTTTTTTTTGTGTGCAATGTGTTAATATTTAGAATCTTCTTTTATTTTGTTTATCATAATTTATTTTTATTTTTATTTATTTATTTATTATTATTATTATTTTTTATTTATTTTTTATTTTTTATTTTATTTCATAAGGTTGCACTTTCCATTACTTTATTTTCAAGTCATAGGTTTATTGTTTAGTTATTACTTATTTACAACCTTATAGTTTAATAATTTCTTTTGTTTCTCCAGGTGATATCAAGGGTGCCATGATCGTCTTCATGCCCTTCAAATATCCCACTTTCCATGGTGGGGAGTTAGTGCGATGGCTGAGACGACGTTAACTCAGTCCGATCCACGTTGTAGGGAGACTCATGGTTACTAAGGAATAATTCCAACACCTCATTGCGTGCCCCTCAGTTAATCCTCGTGAGTGACCGAGTCTGCGGCCTACCCTCACGGCAGCATGCCTCTTGCAGGTAAAATCCTCTCTCGCTTTTCAACCTACCACATGGAAAATATGTGCTAACCATACTGGTACTTTCTTCCGTACAACCCCATCATCCTTTTGTGGATCGATTGGAAACCAAGATCATGTGCCTGCACACATGAAAACCGTGTGCATTAATCGTACTACACAATTTAATCAAAATATTATTAAAATAAATTGTATCACCTGATATCCTGTTTATACTCAAACTGAAATTCATGTGGCATTGACACCACCTTGTGTCATTGTGTAGTTGGGTCCTTGTCACATTAGAAAAGTGTCAAAGCATCTACCAATATATTGTAAGAAATGAAAATTGTTCATATATTTCATTCACACATTATAAGATCAATCATATCACATTATATAAATATATCTACCAATCTCCATTCATTCATAAGCAACCATTGTGACACAACAATCAGTACATATATAAGTCGTTTTAATTCATCATTTTAAACCGGGCCATTTGTACTCAAAATGCCCTGAAACCATAACATATTTTAACACTGAAATAGTCTGTCCAACAAGGCACTACAATGGTGCATTACAAAATCCCATTTATCTATGAGTACCCAAATGTATCAACATGATCAAAACATATATTTCAAAATTTAACCGGGTCATTTGTGATAAAATGCCCTCAAATAATAATATAGTTGAAGGGTGATAGAAACCTCTTCATTTTCCCAAGGAAGAGCATCAGGTATATCTGAAGGATAAATGGTCATGGGATGACAACCATGTGCTTGTTCAGTAGTAGGGATTGAAAACGTCGAGAGTTTCAACTTTCCAACGTAGCTCCCTCTTACAACCATGTGCTTGTTCAGTAGTAGCCCTTCGAGAGTTTCAACTTTTATGGTGGGATGTACATTGTTCAAGGGTGATAGAAACCTCTTCATTTTCCCAAGGAAGAGCATCAGGTATATCTGAAGGATAAATGGTCATGGGATGAAAACCATGTGCTTGTTCAGTAGTAGGGATCGAAAACGTCGATAGTTTCAACTTTCTAACGCAACTCCCTCTTACAACCATGTGCTTGTTCAGTAGTAGCCCTTCGCTGACCCTGACCCTTTCTCCAAGAATTTGCATGACCTTGCTCTTGGTTCCTTGAAACATCCTCAGCATCTCCACCCTCATTTTCTCCAAATCCATAACCCTCATTTTCTATGAATGCATCATCACCCCCAGCCTCTCTGAATGCATCATCATAACCCTCAGCAGAACCATGATCATTTACATTTACACATGTAATGATGTATAATTTAGTACATAAAGACACAAGCATATATATACACATGAAAATTAGTAATTTATTTAAATATATTATATATATGTAACATATTACCAATAAAATGTTGATGGTCCATTGGCCATTCTTTAAAATAACGAACAAAAGAGGGCAAACAGTCACGAGATGATGAATCAAACAATCGACCAGACACAGAAGCTTGGCCACTCTCACGAGATAATCTATTACACCATGTCTCTACAAAGAAAAATGCTAATGAAACTTAGTAAAATCAATGAACAAGACTTGAAACAAATATAAATATTCACTCATACTCATAAATTTTGCATGTGCATAAATTTCAAACACATACTGTTAGCACTCTGTTTGCAACAGTCGAGCTATGGGCTTGGAAGGATTAAAAAAGGGTCCTATTCAATGAAGAATTATACAAACACCATTCAGGTTATCCAATGGAAACTTTACATCGGTTAGGACTGTCAGATGAAGAAGAGACCCTAATCTACGGTGGTATATCCTTCCAAAGTTCAAGACATGCAGCAGTGAAAATGAGGTAAAAAGGTGTCATAGATCAACGATCCATATTCACAAAGGAGAAGATCGATGATAGAGAGTGGTTCCATAGGCAAAAATATGCAAGGAAATATTTAAGTTTGGTATTTGTGAAGCCTGTTAAAGGGGACAAGTAATGAAGGGCCGAGATCAAGGCGAATCCCGATCGACGGACTGAAGCGGTTTCACTGGGAAAATGTACATGGAAGAAGGAGCTTTTGTGAATTGTGAAATGGGTTAAAATACAGAGGCATATGACGATGGAGATAAGAGTATGAGTATATCTACGATCATAGAGGATTTTTCATTCCAAACTAGCATGGATAAAGTCACAATTCCAAATTGTGAAAAATGGTACCGGCTGCAAAGATCAACGGTTACGACAAAGACAGGGATAGATATACGGTCATGGTTCATTTCGCTATTTGAACTAGCATAGACAAGGTCAAGATCTCAATTCACAAAAAGTGGTAGGGTCCACTTCGATCGACGGTCGCAAGGAAAGGTTGATCTCGATCGACGGATAAGAAACATACCATGATCTAGAGTTGCTCACTGGATCAGGGAAGGATGAATCGATGGATGAAGTTAAAGAAACATGTATGATGGATGTGAAAGGTGCCCAAATCGAAGGGTTGAGAAAGTCTCAAGGCTGTAGGTATCACATCCATGGAATATTTAACAGTAGGAGAGACGTTCCCACGCATGATCCGCCTCTCAACAGATTAATTGATCCCCCAGACACAATATGTAGCATGCGTAAAGGAGAAATCATCCCTGTGGTAGAGCTATATCACCTAAATATGGGCATCCTCCATGTGGTTTGGCATGCGGAAGTAATGAAGTAACCGACGATCCAATATTCACATGGGGCAAGGCCAGTGCAATGGGGAGACCATTTTGTTTCCTAAATCACATGAGCAAGGGAGTGTGAGAACATCCTCTCCATGTGCTTTGTAGCATGGGTTGACTACACAGGGTTGCACCCAAAAATATTTCCCATAGAAAATGGTAAGGTGTCGCAGCCGATGAAGCAATGTGACTAGATATCTAGCAGGTAAAAGATCACTCAGCTCATTCCCTCACACATGTCAGCACCGAGACACTCGATGATAGATTGTGCAGGAATGCTGACCGATCATTGCAGAGTCGAGTAACTTAGCCTTATATATATGCCTTTGTAATGCCGGGAATGAGCTAACATAATTTTAGAGCTCGAGGTTTCGTTTTGTTACGAGTCCATAAAATTTCAAGAAGTTGGCGATGGCAATTTGCTTCGAAAAGCTTGTCCTTCTGGGTGTGCTAATGGTTGGTGAGAAAATTTCTACACTTACCCATCACCTTAGTTTTCCATACCAAGGATGACACCAACTATCGGGGCTCGGATGTGAAGAATTTTGAGAGATACACTTGCTTCAGATACCCCCACCTCCAATGGTGCATTGCCTATACACTCACTTCCCATAGGTGATTTTCCAGGAACCCCTGATGCTATCGCTGCCTCCAAAGCATCCACACAAGAGGACAATCCTAGGCTGCACTCTATGGGAGCAGTTGTTCGAATGGGAGCATCAGGGGTCCAATTCCTGCACAGCCCTATTTGTGAATTCCACTTGCCAAGGGTGATGGGGCTGGTGGAGGTATGCTACACCATATTACCTGTGGGAGAGCCCACCTCACAGAATATGAGGAGTACAAGAATGACAAGCCACTAGAAAGGCTTTCCTTGGCCAGAAGCAATACGACCCTTCCTCCAGACCCACATCTAATAGTGTTTCCTAGAGAGGGAGGGGCTGCAGAGAAGGTTGAGCAGGGGAAAGATGCAAAATGCCCTACTAGTTTGCATCCATGTAGAAAGCCACCTTTGAACATAGAGGAGACACAAATTTTGGACAGAAAAGGGTGCTATGCTGACTCAACAAGCCGGCTAAGAGGTCCAAAACCCAATCAATGGTGACTCACCTGAAAGTGACCAGAAAGGTGTCGTACTCAAGGTATACAGCAGTAGCCAAGCACGTCAGGCTATCACCTAGGCCGAGCATGCCCACTTACTCCATAATGTTGCTTAATATTTGTAAATCATGGCAATAGTACCACATTCTAAAATTGTTAGTGTTTGATTGTGACTAGAAACATTTTTTAGGTTTTGTTTTAGGGATTAGTCTCAGGTATAAGTTAGTATAAATATACTCCCTGTAGAGGGAGATAAGGGTTAGTTGGGAAACTTTCAAGGGCCGAGGCCCCCCATTGTAATTTTTTTCTGGTTTTCCTTAATATGAATAAAATTGTAGAGGAATGATAATCTTTCATGGCAGAGACTCCTGCGTCGTCTTTTCTTTCAATATGTAACTTCCTTACATGAATGTTTATCTTGTTTTTATTCCAGTTTGTTATTTTATTTCATGTCTGAAATAAGTGTATAATAGTTTGGAATTCATACATACTATGCTCCATTTATTGTTTCAAACATTTTAAAACAATTTCTTCTAAAGTCACATAGAATTCATCCTATAGATTCTCTGCGTGATGGGCTATTTCTTCTCAACCACTAATCACCTGCTAAATATCTCCTGATTGAAAAATGGACGGTTACCTTGCCTTTGTCTGTTAATTCCTATGATTATTTACCTCCTGCAACACATTCCATACCCATACTGTCGACTCCATTGCCGAATGGTCCCCTTCTCTAATCATCCCACCTACACCTTATATCAACATACCTGCCCCATTCAGGAATCTGACCTCCTAACCGTTCTCGATTGAATATATTGCGTAAGCAAATTTGGTAAGTAAAAAAAGAGATCCCTCTCTAACTGTGCTAGGCTAGAAGTGTAGTCTAAAGCAATTCTGCTATTTCCCGGGGGAGAGCCCTTCCCACAACCTTTGGGTTCAATCCCGATGCTAGCAAACTAGCATCATTGTCGGGGACGAGATTGAAGATCATCCCTAGGTATGAACGACATAGTTTCAGATTTGGTTGTTGATGGTGAACAACAATAAAACATCAAGAATGTTGTGCACTTTTCACCTAGCGACTCCACTCTTGAAGAATTCAGACTTCAACAACTCCACTGGTTGTATGACCAAGAAATCAAATTGTCAGAAAGAATTGGCAGACTCTGCTGGAAAAAAGAGCTTGTTGTAAAGCCTGAAAATGCATGGTGAAAGGGTAATATACTTGAGTTTTTGTTTCTTCCAGGATGACTTGTCTTTCCTTGTAAGTTTGTTCTTATCCTTTCCTAAATTTATTAAAACATCCTTCCATGGTTCATTTCGCTTGGAACAGAGCTATGAATATATTCATGTATATCCTTCTTTGCGAACCGAAAACATTGCATCGTCTTGTACATTTTATTTTGACCAAGACATTTCATCTGAAACTCATGACATCAAAGGTCACCCCTGTGAACCTCATGAATCCACAGTTGATAACGTATCTATTTCACCTAACATGGTCTCTCCCATTATTCCAAGCCGATACAAGCCACTACACTTGCCTCCTATCCTACATGATTTTCATGCGAAGCATTACAAATACCTCCCAAAATTTGATGTAGAATCCAAAAACCTCACTGTTGAGAAACATTTACAAGCTTTTGAACATTTCTTTGACCTTTTTGAAATAGAACATGATGATGTTTTCATGAGGTATTTTTCTCAGCCCTTGCAAGGATATGCTAAAGAATGGTTCAAACACTTGCAGCCTAAATCCGACAGTACCTAGGAAGAGTTTTCTTACACCTTTTTGAAATTTTGGGGTAGGAGGAGGCCATTGGACCGAATAATTTCATAATTCTATTCCCTGAAGAGGCATGAGGGTGAAGCCATGTCTAGTTTTAACAAAATATTTGCAAGATTTTATTATAACATGACCAAGGAAGTCCAACCTCTTGAAAACTCCGCCAAAATATATTATGCAGCTACCTTTCCTCCTGAATTGTCATTACTTCTTTTGGAAAGAAAATCAACCACTCTGCAACACATGTTTACTGATTGTTTGAAGATTGAAGAAAACCTTAAGATGTCTCAAAAAAATTTAGGTCGAGACAGTGGTGGTGAAATAAAAGATACATTAAAATTGGTTGGGCCACATAAAAAAAAGGGGGTAGTCCCTGTTCAGCTAAAGCTTCCCCTTACTAGACAAGAAAATGATCAACCTGATATAGAAGTAGATGGTTCTACCATTTTATTTTCTGAAGGTTGCAATCTGCTTAGTGTTAAATTTTAATGGTTATATCGGATCTTAAAACATTTAGCATCATAACAGCATAACCATAAGCCAAAATATCATTGAAAGATAGACAAGCACAACCATACAAAATTTAAAACAAATATTTATATTGGGAAAACCCAGCAAAAGCTTCCTCAATATAGATGCCCCAAAAAGATAAAAGGTAAAACCCAAAAGACTAATCCTCCTTCTTCTCCAGCCACAACTCTTTCTCTCTCTCTCTCTCTCTCATGTGCTACACACGTGAGTGTGTGTGTTCCAAATGAGGAGTGCCACACCTCTATTTATATTCATCCGTTCACTTTAATAATTAATTCCAACATGTAGGCTCGAGTTAATCATGTAGGATCGAGTTAAACATGTAGGCTCAAGTAACCACAACTGGGGTGATAATGACCCACCTTTACAATTTGAGGGGACTAACTCATGACTCTTATTAGTTCTTCCTATTAGAAGCATCAGGGTACAAATTAATACAAGTGGTTCTCTCGGTAGGACCATTGGGGACCACAAAAGGTACATATGGAATATTCTTTGAAGTTACAATATTTCAACACTCCCCCTTAACGAGAAGGGTATTCTACAACATCAAAAACAAAAATAGTAGAAGAGAGATAGAGGACATCATCAACATCATCAGGGTAACACATCTATAAATCATTGGAAGCTTTTCAACATCATTTATTCTTCATCTTCAATCTTCAGTATTCAACAATATCAACACTTTGACCACTTCAATCAGAAATAACTTTGACCGCTTCGATTAGCAACAACATTTTCATCTCTTTGACCTTTCGATCAGCAACAACATTTTCAGCTCTTTGACCTTTCGATCAGCAACAACATCTTCAGCACTTTGACCTTTCGATCAGCAACAACATCTTCAGTTCTTTGACCTTTCGATCAGCAACATCATCATTATCACATTCTTATCTTTCGATTAATACATCATCATCATCAACAACCTGCAATCCACAACACAAAGACGAAAGTCTTCAAATCACTTTTGGACCTAATTTTAGGGATGATACAATCCTACCACATTATTGACAACCGAAGTCACCGGACTGATTACGGGATAATTAGTCCCTATCACTTTAGGACTAGGTCCAAGGATGATGCAATCCTACCAAATTCTCGTGGACCAAAGCCACCAAATTGGTTATGGGATAATCAGTCCCTATCACTTTAGGACTAGGTCGAAGGATGATGCAATCCTACCAGATTCTCGAGGACCGAATCCATCAGATTGATTACAGGATAATTAGTCCCTATCACTTTAGGACTAGGTCCAAGGATGATGCATTCCTACCACACTCTTAGGGACCGAAGCCTCCGGATACCTTTCTGAACCGAAGTTCAAGGATGATGTAATCCTACCACACTCTTGGGGACTGAAGCCTTCGGATACCTTTCTGAACCAAAGTTCAAGGATGATGCAATCCTGCCACACTCTCGGGGACTGAAGCCTACAGATACCTTTCTGAACTGAAGTTCAAGGATGATGCAATCCCACTACATTCTTGAGGACTGAAGTCACCGGATCACTTTAGGGCAAGTTCCCATGGATGATATAATCCCATTGCAACATCACTAATCCCCCTTTTGAGGAAGGTCTTTCCAAAAAACACCAAGCTTGTCTTGGAAGTGTTCGAACTTTACTCGAGGTAGAGGCTTCGTTAGCACATCATCAACTCAACCATCATCATCTACATCTTCAGTATGTGAATACTAAACTATCACCATCTGTATCTCCAGTATGCAAATACTAAAAGCATCATCATCTATATCTTCAGTATAGAAATACTGAATCATCATCATCTGCATCTGATCTCGTATGTAGAAATACCGGATTTCTATGTGTTACAACAGAACACAGGGTTCTCTATCATCACAACTCTGGTTATCACATAGAATCATTGTAGCATCCATCTTCAGGTCATAGAGACCTGATATCACCTTCCGAAGCCTTATGGATTCACAACTTAGTAGAGCAAACTGCTATGTATTCTACTTAAGTCGTGCTAAGAGAATCACTAGACTGTTTCTTGCTAAACCATGAACTCATAGCAGACCCTAAACAGAAGCATCCACTTGATGTGCTATTCCTCTGTGAGATACTTCCAGCCCAATCTACATCTGTATAGCCATCCAATTTGTAGTCATGGTTACCATCATAGTATAGACCAAAATCTATAGTCCCTTTCAGATATCTCATCACATGTTTTGCAGCTACCAAGTGAACCTGTCTAGGTTGAACTAGATATTGACTCAGAGTGTTCACAACAAAACAAATGTCAGGTCTGGTATTTGTTAAGTACATCAATGACCCAATAATCTATCTGTATTGAGTCACATCCACTAACTATGATGAGTCATAAGCTAATAACTTTAGGTTGGAATCCATGGGTGTGGCCATGGCTTTTCATTCAAACATATCAAATCTTTTCAAAACTTCCACTACATACTTTCCCTGATTGAAAAAGATTCCTTCATACTACCAGACCTATAAAATAAAGTATTAGACCAAGGTATACATTCTTCAATGAATTTCTTCTTGCATTCTACAATCTCTTTCTCATTCCCTGTCATAAATAGATCATCCAGATATAGTAATTGTATGACAGGTTCATCTTCTACAACCTTGTAGTAAAGGATAGGATTGACTTTACTCTTGGAAAAGCCCATGCTCGCCAGGAAACTATATATTGTTCATACCAAGCTCTGGGAGCTTGCTTTAGGCCATAGAGGGCCTTCTTCAACTTGCATACGTGAGTCCATCTATCTTCAAATTCAAATCCTTGTGACTATTCGATGTAAAACTCTTCCTCAATCATACCATTAAGGAAGGCTTGTCTTTACTTCGTCATGGAAGAAACTACCATGATAGTTCTGAAGGAAGTGTACCTTTCTTCCTAGAGTAAGTGTCTCTTTATAATTAATTCCCTCTTTCTGATAGAAACCTCTAGCCACAAGTCTTTTTTTCCTTCTATCAACAACATATTTTATCTTGCAAATACATTTGGAAGATACCACATTCTTGCTTTCTGGTTTGAATACTATATCCCAAACATCATTCTAGTATTCCTTCATCATAACATATTCTATGAGTTCGTCTTCTCAGGTCATCAACATATCCTAGTCTTCTGCATTCAACCTTGAAGGTTGGAACCCACTTTACTATTGGTAAAGTCTCGATACATTAGGAAGCTATCCATCATGTCGTATCATGTCGAACTCAGATATATTCTGTAGTCACTCCCTCTGAAGTGGAGTATCATCTTCCCTCTTCATTCTGTACAGGTAGTTCTATTCTTGATATATACTTCTAGTGGTTCTGGTCAATAGAGTATGTCATTTCATAGTCTATTCTTTCTGAGGTAAACCATGAACCTTTCTTTGTACACTTGTTCTGGTAGATCCATATGGAAGATACTACATACTTCCCTTCAGTTCTTGAAACCATATCGTAGACATCATTCCCCATGATCGACTATTACTCTTTGATAATAACTTCTTTCATAGCCAGAAAGGTTAGCATCACTGATGTCACCCAACTATGTTACACAACTAGAGTGTGTCCGAGGCCTCTTACTTTGGTTTGGAAGTCTCGCCATTCTTTTCTTCATATTGAGTTATCTCTTGTACCCATGGTGGTCTTCATCCTTTGAGGTGGATCTACCACTCTCTGAAGTTCTTTCTTCCGTCATGATGTCTCTGTGCCTGGGAGCTTCAGATTTATTGGAGTGAATCTTGAAATGTCATCACTTGTTCTTTGGAACAAGTCTCATCCTTCTTTTCTTGTAGGAAGTTGTACATGACCTTTCCTACAATTCAAATGCACCAGTAGAATGGTTAGAACCATTTCATATACATAACGACAAATTCTTATGCATCATGCAACTGTTATTAATGCAAACATTCTATCATGCATAACACATCAACTGAATACAAAACAATATCATGAAATGACAATTAAATACTTATCTTTTATTTGTTTCATGGGTAGATTCCTTCTTGATCATTCTGCTTCATCATCTTCTTCATTCATGAAATCATCATTTCTTATCCAAATGATAAGATGGATAAGAGGTTCTTCAAGAATTGAGTTCTTCATATTCCTCATCGCTTGAGGGATCTTCTTTGAATGGGGAGAGATTGATCTTCAGTTGATCCTATCTTCTTCTTCTCTTATTATGAGTCAAGCTTCTTCTTATTCCCAGAGTTAGCTGAAATTAATCAGTTCCTTCTGGCACACATTCCTTGCATGAATGAATCCCGTGATCCTGGGAGGCCATTCAAGGTGGCTATCACCACTCTTGCATTCTTCACTTCTTCTTTTACCTCTTCAATTTGTTTCTTAAGGTCATCTTATGATGTATGTTCTTTCCTTAAAATAGCTTGGTCAAGGAATCAAACATCTCTTTCGTTGTCTTTAGGGAAGACACTTGTGGTACAAGTTGATCCATGACTGAATCAACAATGATCTTCTTGGCCTTGACCAAGTTCTTCTGGTGTAAGGCTTTGAGCCTCATCTTCCTCTGGAACTAGAACCTCTCTACTCATGTAGGTGTCCAATTTATTTTCTTCAGAGATATTAAATACTTCCATGCTTGGAATTTGTCAAATTCACAAAGTTTATCATCAAGCTGAGGAGAACCTCAAATGGAAATAACAAAAGATTAGATCTTACCGATTCGAGGTGTCCATCCTGGTTCCGGAGCTGGTTGATCTAGGGTTTGACAGAGAAACACTAATTTTAAAAACTTGGAATATTTTAGATCTGATTGTATATAAATATATATCTCTTCAATTTGAGATTTCCAATGTACTCTTTTTCTGAAAACAGTGAAGGGAAGCTCCCAGAATAGGAAGCCCTATTTTTCCAATTTCTCCTGCAGAAATGCCTAATACTAGTTCTATGCTATCTCCAAAATAACTACACTGCTATGTCAGAAAATTTGTAGTGAGGTAGCCTCAGATGTCTCTGTTCCAACACCATAGGTTTCATCAGAATTGGTTTCACCAATTGGGACTTATGATCATTTTCCTAAGGTGACTTGTTACAGGATAGTTCAAAACAGTGAAGTTGTCTGGACTTCCACGTGTAACTGTTTCCTTTTCTAAGTCTAAAACATGGACCACAAAAATTAAAGTCCGTTCCCTTTTTGGAACATCTTCCAAAATTTAATTTGGACCTTTGTAGCCCAAGATATAGAAATTCTCCCTAGGTGTCCTGTTTAGGGATGAATCCTGGAAGAGGCTGGAACCCTAACTTGGAGGGATCATATCTCCCAGAATATAGAGCATCTGAGGCTGAAGTTTGATTACAGTGTACAATAGGATTGTATATTCAACATCTACAATTTTCAGCTCTTGATCCTTTTCCAATCCCGATATATAGCGAATGTACCAAAAATTATTAGTTTTAGTATTTAGGGTTTTTCTAGCTCAGGGTCAAACTAGGGTTTGACTTTCCCAGAGTTTCACCCAACCAAAAATCTTGATCCAGGTCTCTAAAATTCGATTTTGATGAGGAGAGAAATCCTATGTTAAGATCACTCAAAAATTCCTCTTTTGTAAGAAGCCCCAATTTCTCGCACCAAAAACTAAAAATGCTCAGAATCAAATTGCGCTTCGACAGAAAGATGCGCCCTTCAATGGAGAGTCAGCCTAGCCTTCTTTTGCTGATCAATTGTGAAGAGAGACTCAAAAATTAAGAAGCCCTAGCTTCTGTAGCTGCACACTGTCTTATTTTAGGTTGGCTCTGATACCATGTTAAATTTTAATGGTTATAGCAAATCTTGAAACATTTAGCATCATAACAGCATAACCATAAGCCAAAAGATCACTGAAAGATAGACAAGCACAACCATACAAAATTTAACACAAAGATTTATCCTGGGAAAACCATAAAGGGAAAAACCCAACAAAATATTCCTCAATATAGATGCCCCAAAAAGATAAAAGGTAAAACCCAAAAGACTGATCCTCCTTCTTTTCTAGCCACAACTCTTTCTCTCTCTCTCTCTCTCTCATGCGCTACACAAGTGAGTGTCTGTGTTCCAAATGAGGAGTGCCACACCTCTATTTATATTCATCCGTTCACTTTAATAATTAATTCTGACATGTAGGCTCGATTTAATCATGTGGGCTCGAGTTAAACATGAAGTAACCACAACTTGGGTGCTAATGACCCACCTTTACAATTTGAGGGGACTACCTCATGAATCTTATTATTTCTTCCGATTAGAAGCATCGAAGTACAAATTAATACAAGTGGTTCTCCCGGTAGGACCATCGGGGACCACAAAAAGTACATATAGAATATTCTTCAAAGTTACAATATTTCAACACTTAGCACCGAATCCATTAATGATGATTTTAAAAGGGATTTTGGTATACTTGTGTACGATAAGTATGAGGAGGAGTACTTGGAGGTTATACCTGAAGAGCCAGCTATAGAACCAAGGTCTCCTAATGGAGAAAATCAAGCTGAAATCCAAAGTCAGAGGGATGACATAGGAAAGGATAATAAGTGTGTTGAAGGTGACAGTCTTCCCTTGTGTTATTCCTCATTTGAATTAATAAGGCACAGAATTAAAGCCTCTAAGCGAAAAAAAATTTAGAGGAGATGGTGCATTCCATAGACATGTTTGGAATATAAGATGTTAAAGAGAAAATTCATGCAGTCCCTATCCACTTATTGATACATCAGGATTTTGTGATGATGCATTGGATCACAAAGAAGGAGGTAACAATTCTCAGATAAATGCCTTTTTTGACTTTTCACCTTCAAGAATATCATCCCATGGAGAGGGATTATGCTTGCTCAATTCTGTTGAAGAAAAAGATGATCTCCATGCTAAGGTATATAAGGAAGGTGAGGTTATAGCTCCAGAAGTCTTGAAAGAAAGGGTGGATATTTCATTTGAAAATAGTCATCGAAATCCCTTTCAAATATCTTTCAAATATCAGCCTGACAGCTCACCAGAGGAAGGGCATTTTGGACAGCTTTCCCATGATGAACAGAGGACAGAATATGATGGAGGTTGACATGCTTTCTATGACCCCATAGCAGAGGACATGGAGAATATGGGTAATGGTAATGAATGGCTATATCTCTATTGTAAATATCAGTTTATTTATTATAGCCTTATTCCATTATACATTTCATATCTGTTCTTAATCAAGCATGAAAAGGAAACCAAATTATTGGATAAGTTGCTTGATTGGCTTCATTGGAAGTCAGAGTTCACTTTATTAGGCATGTGTGCTCAATTAGGTAGAGTAGGTAGGTAAAAATAAGCTCGAGATCCATCAAGCATTTCCTTCAGTATTGTTTAGTTTGTTTTCATTTTTAGTTATAAGTACAAGTTTGCAGTCACAACTGTTCTCAGTTTAAGAGTATGGTCGAGAGCATAGTTTTCAAATTGACATAAATTTTCTACAGTAGTAGCTCAGAGCATGTTACATATTTTGAAGAAGGACTAAGGGCATCCCATTGGATCTGGCACTTGGTCTGCGGGGTTCTTTACTACCTCACTAGAAGGATAGCATCCCTCATGGAGACATCTGTTAGCACTCCATTTGCAACAATCGATTTATGGGCTTGGAAGGATTCAAAAAGGGTCATATTCAATGAATAATTATACAAACACCATTTAGGTTATCCAATGGACAGTTTCCATCGGTTAGGACTGTCAGATAAAGAAGAGACCTCAATCTACGATGGTATATCCTTCCAAAGGTCAAGACATGCAGCAACGAAAATGAGGTAAAAAGGTGTCGTAGATCAATGATCCCATGCATGACATTCCCATGCATGATCTGCCTCCCGATATATTAATTGATCTCTCAGACACCATTTGCAGCATGCGTATAGGAGAATTCATCCATGTGGTAGAGCCATATCACCTAAATATGGGCAGCCTCCATGTGGTTTGGAATGCAAAAGTAAGGAAGTAACTGGCAAATCCACTCTTCACATGGGGCAAGGTCAACGTGATGGGGAGAACATTATGTTTCCTATGTCACATGAGCAAGGGAGTGTGAGAACATCCACTACATGTACTTTGCAGCATGGGTTGACTACATAGGGTGGCACCTGAAAATATTTTGCACAGCAAACGGTAAGGTGCTGTAGCCGATGAAGTGACATGACTAGATATCCAGTAGGTAAAAGATCACTCGGATCATGCCCTCACACATGTCAGAACCAAGACACTCGATGACATAATGTGCAGGAATGCTAATCGGTCATTGCAGAGTCCAGTCTCTTAGCCTTATATATATGCCTTTGTAATGACAAGAATGAGCTAACATACTTTCATATCCTGAGGTTTCGTTTTATTGAGAGTCCATAGAAGTTCGAGAAGTTAGCGATGGAAATTTGGTTCAAAAATATTGTCCGTCTGCGTGTGCTGATGGTTGGTGAGAAAATTTCTACACTTACTCGTCACCTTGGTTTTCTATACCAAGGATGACACCAGCCATCAAGGCGTAGACATGAATAATTTTAAGAGATACACCCGCCTTCAGATACATGCACCTCCAATGGCGCATTTCATGGACACTCACTTCCCATAGGTGTTTTTCTAGAAACTCCTGATGCCATTGCTTCCTCCAAAGCCCCCGCACAAGAAGACAGTCCTAGGCTACGCTCTGTGGGAGCAATTGTTATAATGGGAGCATCAGGGGTCCAATGCTTGCACATCCCTATTTGTGAATTCCACTTGCCAAGGGGGATGGGGCTTGTGGAGGTATGGTCCACCATATTTCCTGTGGGAGAGCCCACCTCATAGAAGGTGAGGAGTACAAGAATGACAAGCCACTGCAAAGGATTTCCTTGGCTAGAAGCAATACGACCCTTTCTCCAGACCCCATGTCTAATAGTGTTTCCCAGAGAGGGAGGGGATGCAGAGAAGGTCGAGCAGGGGAAAGATGCAAACTTCCCTGCCAGTTTGTGTCCATGGATAAAGTCACCTTTGAACATGAAGGAGACACAAATTTGGGACAGAAAAGGGCGCTATGCTGACTCAACAAGCCGGCTAATAGGTCCAAAACCAATTCAATGGTGACTCACTTGAAAGTGACTAGAAAGGTGTCGTACTCAATGTATACAACAACAGACAAGCACGTTAGGCTATTACCCAGGATGAGCATGCCCACTTGCTCCATAATGCTGGTTAATATTTGTAAATCTTGGCAATAGTACCACATTCTAAAACTGTTAGTTTCTGATTGTGTCTGGAATCAGTTTTTAGGTTTTGTTTTGGGGATTAGTCTCAGGTCTAAGTTAGTATAAATATACTCCCTGTAGAGGGAGATAGGGGTTGGTTGGGAAAATTTCAAGGGCCGAGGTTCCCCATTGTAATTTGTTTCTAGATTTCTGTGATATGAATTAAATTGCAGAGGAATCATAATCTTTCATGGCAGAGATTCCTGCGTCGTCTTTCTTTCAATATGTAACTTCCTTACAATAATGTTTATCCTGTTTTCATTCCAGTTTGTTATTTTATTTCATGTCTGAAATAAGTGTATAATAGTTTGGAATTCATAAATACTATGCTCCGTCTGTTGTTTCAGACATTTTAAAATAATTTCTTCTAAAGTCACGTAGAATTCATCCTGTAGATGCTCTGTGTGATGGTTTTTTTCTTCTCATCCACTAATCACCTGCTAAATATCTCCTGATTGAAATATGGATGGTTACCTGGCCTCTGTCTATTAATTCCTACGATTCTTTACCTCCCGCAACACGTTCCATACCCAGACTGTCGACTCCATTTCCCAATGGTCCCCCTATCTAATCGTCCCACCTACACCTTATATCAACATACTTGCCCCATTTAGGAATCTAACCTCCTGACCGTTCTTGATTGAATATTTTGCGTAAGCAAATTTGATAAGTAAAATGAGAGATCCCTCTCTGACTATGCTGGGCCAGAAGCGCAGTCTAAAGCGGTTCTACTGTTGCCTGGGGGAGAGCCCTTCCCACAACCTTTGGGTTCAATCTCGGTGCTAACACATACCTAATGTGTCTCGATATAATATGGTAGAATCTCTATATGATTTAGACCACCTTCGAGAGTGAACATTTAAAGGTATTTCAGTAGATGTAGGTGTGGTATTAGGCGTCCTTGTCTCATATGTCTCTATACATTTTCGACTCGAAGAATGAGTGACCACCTTATCTTGAACCATCTCTACTATATATCTCCTATAAACATCAAAATAAGCACCAATGAACTAATGTAGTTTAGCCGATAGAAATTTTTTGAGGACAAGAAAAAAACAATTGAATATACTTATTGTGTATAAAACATATATGATCAATCCACATCAAGTTATTCATATTGTGGAAATGCTAGTGAGGAAAAAAGAAAGAATTTAGAGCCTTTTTATTGATGTACTTTTATTCATATGGAGTGTGTTACGCACTAGATCTAATTCAGTGTTCCTACAAGGATAAGGCTAGAGCAAGGGGTCAAAATTTTTGATTGTATCGACCAAAGTGGGATTTATATGGATATAATGTTTGAGATATTTTTACCCCTTAGACTAAACATGGACAACACCTTTGGTTTTACTCTCAAAAGTACTTGGCTTAGTGGCTTTGTTGACTGGCACTTTGGTGTGATGAAGTCTCCACCATCTAGGCTTTTATGCCCATGGGTTGGTGATCCAAGGCACACCTTTGTTGGAAAAACCTACCATGTAACATGAACAACCAACATAAATTGATAGAACATACAATTGAACAATATAAAAAGATAAGATCTTATAATATTGAACCAAGCATATGCACAATATCTTGATATCATTATTCATAGTTTTCATGGTAGGAAATTATCCTTGACAAACCAAATAATCTACCTCGAAAAAACTTCATAGAAATATGTCTCATTTGTAAACTAAAGCACACTAGATGCAAAGGAACATATAGTGGGAATTTTTGACAACCTAGGGGGGTAACAGATTCAAGCTTTTTCTATGTATAGGTTCTAATGAAATTATTAAGGTTTGTCTTGGCATCTACAAAGGTTTAAATAGCCACAAAGAAAAATAATAGATGAAATCAACACTAGTATACTTTTGTGCACAGATGATAGCCTACATACTCTAGTTTACAGTTTTGTGCTCTCAGGGCAGATTACATTTTTTGCTTGAAAGGGAATTTTTACTTCTAATAGAATAGAGAATGCTTTGGTTTTTTATATGGCTATAATGAAACAACAAACTGAAGGTACTTGTGAAATTGGCCCCATGTGAAAAATCCTTTCTATAATTCTAATTAGGGAGAAACAAGAGGGGTTAATTAGGGATTATAAGGCTTCCGTGAATTATAGAAAGGATTATTATTAAATACTTGCATATCATACTTATTATTAAATACACTAGGAACTTTGTTGTTGTTGAACCAGAAACCATCACAAACACACACACTTGTTTTAATAAAGATGTGCACTCGTATTTATTTCTCTACCATTGTTTTAGTCAGGTTGATATATCGGTGTTGTGTTGTCATTTATACATAAAAATATTTGTTCATCTAATGCATGGATGGATAGAATGGTCTCTCATATGACTTTTGTTCCTTGTCATAGACACCTTAATACCATTCAATGTACCTTAAATATAGCTTACATCACCCCCACTATCCATGTAGAATAAATCAATAATTTAAAAGCTATTTTATTATTATTAATGTTTAACATTAATTTTAGAAAACAATGAACATGGTAGGGATAAATTAATAGGACAAAACAATACATATATATCACATGTGGTGACATAATAAATAAAACAACTGCATGTCATAACTTCTCATAGTTCAATAAAATAATCAACACTAACATACCATATATTTAAAAAAAAAAAATTGTCGAAATATTTAACTGGATATTTTCCAAAACTGGCTCGACCGAGGATATTTTAAATTAAAGAATGCATATAAAAAGGTTTAATTTTTGCAGATTAGTAAGGGAGTTAACATACATAGGAATAGTATGCTCTTATTGTTGTTGAGTTGTATCTCAGTGTAGTTCTGTGTGTTTGCACTAGAACTATTCGAAACCCAATTTGCATTGTTAGCACTTGGGCAGAGAGGTGCTATCCTACATACCAGTGTTGGGGATGTTTACAAAGCCATTTAAGCCATTGTTGTAACCAAGTGTGGTCTGAGTTTCCTAAGATAAATTTACAAAAAGTATTAACTTATGGTAAATGTTTAAAAACAAAATCATATTGAAAGTTGTTGGTAGATGTTGATCTACTAATTTGAGCTAAGATAGATGTCTTAAATATTTTGAATAAGAAAGAGAAATGAATTTCTAAAATTGAAACACTTTCGTCATGTTAAATATAACATCTTTTATTATTTAATAAACTCTATAAAAACAAAGTTGAAACTAATTTTAGCTTAAGATAGATGTCTTAAATATTTTGAATAAGAAATGGAAATGACTTTCTAAAATTCAAACACTTTTGTCATGTTAAATATAACATCTTTTATTATTTAAACTCTGTAAAAAAAATCTTAGTTGGATTACTTAAAATGAGACACAGTGAGAAAGAAGTAGAGCAGAGCACAAAGACTTGAACACACAACACTCAAAACAAGCAGCCATGTAAGTGGTTTATCATCAAATTATTATAGAAACATAATGGGTCTATAAATGTGCCTGCCATAGTCTCCTTAAATGTTAAATTAAAAAAAAAAATTGTCAATATTATTTTATCCTTCCTCAGTTTCGTAAATAAATTGTAAAATATTATTTTAGTCTATAAGCGAATGGGATGCACTTACCTCACCGCCGCAAAGCCTCTCGCACCACCACCATGAATCCTCCAGCACCATCGTGAAGCACCACAGATAGACACCCACAGACAGATGCCAACAAGATGCAAAGAACCACCACCACCACAAAGCTATGAAGCACCACCACAAAGCCGACAACAAGCCGCGAAGCACCACCAGACAGACGCCAACAAGTCACAAAGCACCACCACGAAGCTGTGAAGCACCATAGACACTCCTCTAACACACATGAGAGCCACAACACACAGGAGAGCCCCTAACACAAAGAAAAGGCCAACAAGCCATGAAGCACCACCAGACGGACGCCAACAAGCCACAAAGCACCACCATCGTGAAGCACCACACAAGAGACCCCCAACACACAAGTGAGATCCTAACACACAGGCGAGGCAGAGGCATAACAGACGAGGCACACAGGCAAGGCCTAACAAGCGAGGAAAACAGCCGAGACAGAGGAAAATTTGAAAATGAAAAAACTGCAAACAGTTGCATCAGTAACAGTATATATACCTTTTTTTCGGCCGAAAACATTTTTCGGCCGAACAAATGTTCGAACGAAAACATATTTGCTGGAAATTATTTTTCCTGCGATCCTTATAGATCTTGCATAACTAGGTTTTTCGTTAGGTTTAACATTGGGCCGAAAGAATAGTTTGGCTAAAAATGTGAAATAGTTTGGCCGAAAAAAAATAGTTCGGCCAAAAGTGTTTGAAATACGGATTCCAAAAGTTTATTCTCATGGAATAGACACCCAAGTTCATGATTTCACCCTATAAGGTTATCAAATGTAAATATTTGATATGCACTAAATTGCATATGCGATTCAGCGATCACGTAGTAGAGACTGGTCGTTAAGTAAAAAGCAGTGTATTCATATCGCATATGCGATAAAAAGGACATGCTTAATATTGCATATGCGATATGTGTTATATAAAAATTATTGGGTTGCGGGCCATAGGCCAGGTTTACTGTAGCAAAAGACATAATTCTTCTAAACCTGTGCACAGAGAACTATTCAACCTACAATTTAATCATTTCTTAAACAAATCCATAGGTTTTGTACAAGTTTAGGTGGATTTCAATGGGTAATGTATGTAATAGAGGTCGAAATTCAGCGAGGAAGGTGCTTACAATGGAAGAAGATGCAAATAAAAATTAAAAGAAGAGGGAAGATTCAAGAAATCATCGGCATTCAATGGATGAGAAATTACTTCCCATTCCCGCTCAAAAGATACCTAACGTAGAGGTTGAGGAAGATAATGCAACATTAAATCAAGCTGGTTACATGGGAGATGATATTATTTATCCATTATTAAGTGGACGATCTTGTGAAGAGTTCAATAATGATGTTCCTCATGATGCAAATGTGACTCCTCAACAACCATGCTAGGTGGTTCAATCTCCTAATCAAATTTGTCATCTTATAGTGGATGTAAACGTCACTCCATCATTTCAAACGACAAGAAATATTGCATCAAAATGAAAGAGAACTCCTAAACGCATACAAGTGGACGAGAGCGAATTGGATTCCATGGAAGGTAAGGTGGCTAAACACACTATACTTCGTCATTACTCTCAAATAATGAAAGAATATTTTGATAACAAATCCGAAGCCGGTAAATGCCAATTGTTTTTAACTTTGCTTAAACTATAAATATGGCAAGTGTTAGAAAAAATTTAGGAATAAGAACATTGAAGAACATCAAATCATGTAATCACATTGTTAAATCTCTTGCTGTTGCATTCACATCGATTGGTAAAAAAACCCATTCACAGGACTGTAATGTGGCTCGTCACGTATTGGCTGAATCAATTGTATGTAGATCCACAAGACAACATCGTTTACTTAAATCCACATCACAAATTGTTCCTTTACATCCAAAGACACTTAAAAAATATTCAGCAAGAAGAGACAACCTTGATGTAGAGGGACAAATGGAAACATAATGGAAATTTAGCGGTAGGTTTCCCCGCAAATACATGAAGTTAGTCTAAGCAATGAAGGGCCTAGTGCACATGTTTTGGCATGATAACACTAGGCCTTCTTCTAACACAAAGGATGTGTTAAAAATCAGTAGGGGTTCTAGAAACAATGAACCTCATGTTAAACATTATCTTGACATGACACAAACTTAATTGTTCGAGATGTTTAAATTTTCCCACGTAGAGCTAAGGCTCGGGAAAAGATCTTTTGAAAAATGCAAGCCTCGGTATATTGTTCGAATCAATACCATCCGAAAGACTTGTTGTTGTAGATACCACATATATTTTGATCTATATTACCATACATTTGCACATATACATCGTTTTTTGCATCCTAATCATGTGCATGAATGCTCAAGTATAGTTCCGCCAATGTCATCTAGAAATTTCATCCATAGCATAATGTGTCCGAGGAAATATGGTAAGACACATTACTTAAAATAATGTGTAGAGGGTTCTTGCAACAATTGTGGTGGGATATCATTATGGTCTGATTGCATCCATGAGAGTGAACATCAAGCATTCGGGAATGCAATTGTCGAGAAGCAATACTCTCAGTATGAGACATATCAGCTACATGATGGGAAAGAAACTTAGGAAGATTAAATTGGTGACTTCATAGGTAAATTGTTGAATATTGACATATTAATATTCATGTACATCTTTTTATGTTGTTTTATAACACTGCTTATTTTTTTACACTAGGTGCAAGTATGTGATTTTATTTCAGAGTTTCGTGGAAAGATCCAACAGTACATTCAACATGTCGATATGGCATGGTGTCAAGATGAGCAATTCAAAATATGCCGAGACACCTTACCTCTCGGATACTATCACTGGTTGAGTTTGCAGAAAATTACACCCTACAACCACAAAATCAAATACAAATTCAATACTATCACTTAGAGTAGGTGAGAATAACGGTGCATATCATGAATTGACATGGGCTAGATAGCAATGAAGAGAAACATGTGATACTCAAAGAAAGTCACTTCTACATAAGTGATGACCAGACCCATGACATCCATTACGTGCAACATTGCTTTAAATTATTCTATGATCATGTGATAGCTATGGATATACCATTTTATCGTCATTTCATTTGGTCAGATGGTTGTGTTGGACAGTTCAAGAATGCACGTGTATTTGAATGGTTGTGTTTCTTGCACATAAAATACAAGGTGCCAAAAATATATGGAACCACTTTGAAACTAGTCATGGCAAAGGAGAGTACGATGGTGCTGGTGCATGCATAAAAAATTCCCTTCGAAGGGAAGAGATGAATTTTACAAGTGCTCTCCTTTGATACGCTGCATCTATAGTGAAATGGTGTGCATTTGTCATGGGAGAACAAGCAACAAGGAAGCACCTAGTGCTGAGAATATTCTGGGAGGTTACAAATGTGGACCGATCCCAAACACATAGGGTGAACACAGTGCATGGAACTTGACATTTTCATTCAATTAGAATCTCAGACAACTCAGCCCTACAAATTTGGACAATATTGGAGGCTTGCTTTTGTAGTTCATGTAGGATCGATGAATGGGATGATTGTGAGTATACAGATATAGTTGATACATGGGATTGAGTGACACTTGGCATGAATTTCAAGGGGGTTAATGAAATAGACCATTTGGAAAATGATCAGACACATATTTATACAGACTATGATCACATATCGGACTCATTTAAGAAGGTACAAAAAATTAGATTAGTAGTACCTAAATTAGAAATTTAATTTATGTATTGTTAACTCAACCTAAGTAGAATTTAATACATGTAGAAATTAGAAATGAAAGACCTTATTTAAAAAAAGTTTTGTTAACTTGACCTATTTCCTTTCACAGGTCAGATATATGCAGTGGTTTCCCCAAAAAATAATGAATGGGGTTATGAATATTGGTTGGCATGTTTCTTAGAGGGGAAAAAACCATTCTCTAACCTATTACAGATGATGAAAATATTGAATTCCCAACTGGCTCGATGGTTGTAAAATGGGAGTACTTGACACTTGAAGCACAACAGAAAATGAAGGGTGGGTATGTATATCACGATTATAGACCAGGAGCTATTGTCTACCACTTCACCAACCTAGTAGTTGGTATAAACATCAAGCTGCGCACACTTGGTCTCAAAAATAGGTCACTTGTATGATACTTTCTACCTGATATAGAGCACGAAATATTTATGGATACCATTGGAAGTAGAGATGACCTAGATGGCCTACTCGTTTGAGTGCCTTGTCAGGTGCGATATTTAACCTTTAAAGTGCATGCTGAGGCACAATTTCAATTATTCAGCCTTAGTTTATTCCCAATGTAATAAACCTGTGATTGATGGATACCATTCATAGACATAATATTATTAAGAGGATACCAGACACTATAAACACGATCGTACAACCTCAAGTGAGTTATCTATAATTCATATTTGCACATTTTCATTAGGTTCTTTGTATTTTCTTATGAGAGTACTAATGTTTATCCTTTTGTGTGCCTAGGATACAAACACCGTCTATGGCACATTGGAGGTGCCAAGAACAAAACGGTGTCTTTAGACACCAACAAAAAAAAAAAATAGCATGCTCTCGAGTTGTTGAAATTTACTTTTTTTGATGTTTTTTATATTAATGTACATTTAATTACATTGTTGGGTCAACATTTGCAACTATTTTGTTGGTGGGTGAATGCATGAAAACACTTGACCGTGGTTTTGTTGGTGCCTTTCCCATACATACTTTTAGGAGCCAACGACATGCAATTTTGCTGCTCTGTTTGATTTTTCGCTCCTGAACCGAAAGTCACCAAGTGTCCTTGGATGACATTTTCATGCGACTTTAAACTAGATATAACTTGAAAACCAAAGGTCGGATCGAAGAATTGTTTATTCCGTTGGTCTCCTTGCATGCGATTACCTCTAGGTGGCCCTCTCCCCCATGGTTTTAAGGACCATGCACTTCATTGTGCATTGATTTCATAAACTAGGGTTTTGCTCAGTTTCCTTCAATGCAAATCTTGAATTGGTGGGTTAACGCATGAAAACCCTAGACCATGGTTGTGTTGGTAGGGTTCCCATATTGGCCTTTCCCATACAGACTTGCAGGAGCCAACGACATGCAATTTTGCTGCTCCATTTGGTTTTTTGCTCCTGGACCGAAAGTCACCAAGTATCCCTGAACAAGATTTTCATGCAACTTTCAACTGGACATAACTCGGAAACTGGAACTTGAATCGAAGAACCGTCGACTATGTTGGTCTCTTGGCATGTGATTACCTCTAGGTGGCCCTCTCCCTCATGTTTTCAAGGACCAGGCACTTCATTGTGCATTGATTACGTAGACTAGGTTTTTTCTCAGATTCCTTCAATGCAAATTGCATGCTATCACTAATGTTGAGAAGTTATGAGATAGAGATAGGGTTTAGTGACCTCTTTACAAGTTATGAGATGGAACTAGAAACACATGTACATGAACGAATTGAAAACCAACTAGGGTTTCATGAACTAAAAATTGCATGCTATCACTAGGGTTGAGAAGTTATGAGATAGAACTAGGGTTTAGTGACCTCTTTACAAGTTATGAGATGAAACTATCTAAAACACATGTACATAAACAAATTGAAAACCAACTAGGGTTTCATGAACTACAAATTGAATGCTATCACTAGAGCTGAGAAGTTATGAGATGGAACTAGGATTTAGTGACCTCTTTACAAGTGATGAGATGGAACTAGAAACACATGTACATGAACGAATTGAAAACCAACTAGGGTTTCATGAACTACAAATGGCATGCTATCACTAGGGTTGAGAAGTTATGGGATGTAACTAGGGTTTAGTGACCCCTTTACAAGTTATGAGATGGAACTATCTAAAACACATGTACATGAACAAATTGGAAACCAACTAGGGTTTTATGAACTACAACTTGCATGCTATCACTAGGGTTGAGAAGTTATGAGATGGAACTAGGGTCTAGTGACCTCTTTACAAGTTATGAGATGGAACTATCTAAAACACATGTACATAAAAAAATTGAAAACCAACTAAGGTTTCATGAACTACAAATTGCATGCTATCATTAGGGTTGATAAGTTATGATATGGAACTAGATTTTAGTGACCTCTTTACAAGTTATGAGATGGAGCTAGAAACACATGTACATGAACGAATTGAAAACTAACTAGGGTTTCATGAACTACAAAGTGCATGCTATCACTAGGGTTGAGAAGTTATGATATGGAACTAGGGTTTAGTGACCTCATTACAAGTTATGAGATGGAAGTAGAAACACATGTACATGAAAAAATTGAAAACCAACTAGGGTATGATATGGTATGGTATGGTATGTTAGTATCACAGTGTATGATATGGTATATTAGTATGTTAGTATGGTATGATCTGTTAGTATCATATGGTATTGTAGGGTATGGTATGATATATTAGTACGGTATGGTATGTTAGTATGGTATGATGTTAGTATGTTATGGTACATGTTAGTATGATATGGAAGTAGAAGCACATGTACATGTACAAACCCTAAACCAACTAGGGTTTCATGAACTACAACTTGCATGGTATAACTAGGGTTGAGAAGTTATGAGATGGAAATATGGATTTATGAACTATTTACAAGTCATGAGATGGAAAAGAGAAAGACAACTAGGTTTTCATGAACTACCATTGCATGTTAGGGTTTCATGAACTACAATCTCGTTGAGAGTTTCATACTAGGGTTTCATGAACAACAATTGCATGCTATGACAAGGGTCGAGAAGTTATGAGATGAAACTAGGGTTTTGTGACCTCTTTAAAAGATATGAGATGGAAGTAAAATCACATGTACATGTACAAACCCTAGACCAACTAGGGTTTCATGAACTACAAATTGCATGGTATAACTAGGTTTGAGAAGTTATGAGATGGAAATATGGATTTATGAACTCTTTACAAGTTATGAGATGGAAAAGAGAAACACAACTAGGGTTTCATGAACTACCATTGCACATGAACTACAATTGCATACTAGGGTTTCATGAACTACAATTGCATGCTATAACTAGGGTTGAGAATTTATGAGATGGAAGTAGGGTTTATGGCCTCTTTACAAGTTATGAGATGGAACTAGAATGGTATGGTATGGTATGTCAATAGGGTATGTTATTAGGGTATGTAATATGATGTTTGTATTGTAGGATATGTACTATGATGTTAGTATTGTAGGGTATGGTATGGTATGCTAGTATGGTATGGTATGTTAGAATGGTATGATGTTAGTATGTTATGGTATGTTATATGTTAGTATGGTATGGTATGGTATGTTAGTAGGGTATGGTATGGTATGTTATAATGGTATGATGTTAGTATGTTATGGTATGTTATAGTATGTTACTAGGGTTGAGAAGTAGAAACACATGTACATGTACATGGTACATTAGTATGGTATGATGTTAGTATGTTATTATTGTATGGTATGATATGGTATATTAGTATGGTATGGTATATTAGTATGGTATGATGTTAGTATCATAGGGTGTTGTAGGGTATGATATGGTATGTTAGTATTGTAGGGTATTGTTAGTAGTATGGATATGATGTTATGATGTTAGTGTATGGAATTTAGGTAGTGTATGGTATGGTTATGATGTTAAAAAGTTGACAATAGCCATAATGTTAAAAAGTTGATAATAGTGGAACATAGGTGAACCACACATATCATGTTCCAAAATCAAGTCAACCATATATGTATAAATTTGAACCTTTATTTATATTATATATGTACATACAAATAATGTTACAAAAATTGGCATGCCACATGGCCATAATACAAAATAGTGGATCAAACTGTACATCTGTGTGTATAAAAACAAAAAGTTACATCTATGTATCCCCCCTATACATTTATTCTATGTATCCCCCATTTCACTTCCACTGTCAATGTCTTCTGAGAAGTCTAGCTTTCTTTTCTGAGTGCTCAGTGGTGATCCCCATTGTTAAACAAGAGGGATAGGTCGCATTAGCGGAGACTACAGAAAAACTAAAATTTGTAAGTTAGTTTACCAACCTATAAAAATTCTATGTACATTTGTTCAAATTCCAAACCAATATAAAATTTTACTTACTGTACATGAATAATTTCTAGTGGGTCGTGGCGCCTCACTAGCAGCGACCCCGATTGGGTGCTCTTCAAGCACCACTTGCTCACTATCAAGTTGCATAAAAAATATATATATGAGAATGTCAAAAAATCAATGGGTGCACGAAAAACATACTTGCATGTACAAATAAAACTATACTACATGGAGGGACAATGAATTTTTCAAAGAAAGCGAGACATACATGTACCTTGGGGGGGGGAGAGGTGGGTGATCTTCAATAACCCTTCGCTCAATTTCAAGCCGCATAAAATAATATATATTTCAATGTCAGCATATGTATGGGGGAAACACGGAAACAGATACTTGCATGTACAAAAAGAAATATAAACAAGATAAGCAATATGTAAATATACCTAGGGGACATGAAGAGGTGTGTAACCAGTTGGTTGAACAACTAACAACGGGATACAAGGATTTCTATATTCATTAGCGAAGAACGCTGCTTGTTCGACAACATAATCAATATTATGTTGCTACGTACAAAAGGATAAAGATACAATTAGAAAATATCAAATAGTTAAAAAAGTACATGTTGAATCATTAAAAGAACAATTAAGAGAAAGCGAGACATAAACATACTTGTTGGGAGGTTAGATGATCTTCAAGCACCACTGGCTCACTAGATTCCTGCATTAAGTAACAAATGTCAATGTCAGCAAATAAAAATAAAACGAGACATATACTACATGGACAAAAAATGATGTTTTCAAAGAAAGCAAAACATACATGTACCTGGGAGGGGGGGAGAGGCAAGTCACCCATAACCTGGATTTGGTGCTCTTCAAGCACCACTTGCTCACTAGATGCATGCATAAAGTAAAAAATATCAATGTTAGCAAATACAAATAAAATGAGACATATACTACATGGACGAAAAATGATGTTTTCAAAGAAAGCGAAACATACATGTACCTGGGAGGGGAGGAGAGGTGGGTTACCCAAAACCTAGATTTGGTGTTCTTCAAGCACCATTGGCTCACTAAATTCTTGCATAAAGTAACAAATGTCAATGTCAGCAAATACAAATAAAACGAGACATATACTACATGGACAGAAAATGATGTTTTCAAATAAAGTGAAACATACATGTACCTAGGAGGGGGGGAGAGGTGGGTCACCCAAAGCCTGGATTGGTGCTCTTCAAGCACCACTAGCTCACTAGATGCTTGCATAAAGTAACAAATGTCAATGTCAGTAAATACAAGTAAAATGAGACATATACTACATGGACGGAAAATGATGTTTTCAAAGAAAACGAAACATACATGTACCTGGGATGGGGGGGGGAGGTGGGTCACCCAAAACCTAGATTTGGTGATCTTTAAGCACCATTGGCTCAATAGATTCATGCATAAAGTAAAATATGTCAATGTCAGATAATACAAAGAAAACGAGACATATACAAAATGGACGAAAAATTATTTTCTCATAGAAAGCAAAACATACATGTACATGGGAAGGGGGAGGTGGATCACCCAAAACTTGGATTTGGTGCTCTTCAAGCACTATTGGCTCAATAGATTCCTGCATAAAGTAATATATGTCAATGTCAGATAATACAAAGAAAACGAGACATATACAATATGGACTAAAAAAAATTTCTCATAGAAAGCAAAACATACATGTAGAAGGGTGGGGGACGTGGGTCCCCAATCACAAAGGTCATTTCACTGGCATAGATATCATGCTACGTAACAAAACATAAACATACAATTAGAAAATTTCTAACAATTAAAAGCATTAATGTTGAATTATTAAAAGCATAATTAAAAACATAATTAAAATAGTACCTGTGTTTGGAAATCTTCCTCTACATTAATGTCAATTGGTTGGGATTCCACAAACTCATCATGCACACCCTGCATAAAACATATTGTATCCATATTAGGACGTATTGAATGTTGCAATCTCTACTATAAATATGTAAATAACGATAACAAATTAAAAAAGTAAAGTTCTTATAGCTAATGGTGAAGCACCAAAACCATATGTAGCATTGACCACTGCATCAATGTTATCAACATTGATCATCGAACTATGTGAATATGGAGTGTGATGGGACACCATCTGTATATTTGTTCACATAATTTGGGAGATAATTAAATAGAAATAAATTATGAAACAATTTAAAATTGTGATATAAAACAAAATATAATATGAAAAGAATGAGTTTTACTTACATATTGGAGTAATCCATCATCCCAAAACTCTGAAGTAGGGCCATAACATATTCCTCCACATGCTTTGCAAGGGTGTGGAATAACACAACACTCAGAACCCTCAACGTCTCCCATGTGATATTTACCTCTAGTATTGTTTGGAGACGTAGTATGTGGATCCCAATTGTGGGATGGGCCAGCCTCAGAAGTCCCAACCCCTTGGCCTACATTGCCTTGGATAACAGTCCCATGTTCAAGCAATGTATCTGCCAAGTCGAATAAGGTGTCATGTGTATCATAAATCACAGGACCCGCATGAGGATATACCCGAGGGGGTTTTGGTGTGCGTGGAGGGAATGGCACTCGGTTAGGATCAATACTAGCCCCTTCCCTATCTTGGGGCATCCCATGACTGACACCCTGGAACTCTAAAATATCAAAATAGTTAACATGTTTCCCCAAGATAAATTCTGTATACAACTTCCTTAGGAAATAGAAAGGGGTGTCTCTACTCCCATGACCGTCTTCATTAAATACCATGTGCCAAAGATCCATCCAATTGGCTTTCACATTTGGTTCCACGCACTAGTCTATGGAAATTTGTGCTCGACTGGTGGGTGGAGCCAATCCGGTGCTAGGGTCCCGAAATAATAAAAACAATTGGTCTTTCGTTATCTTTACTTTTTTGATGTCTTTGTAGCTCAAACCATCAAAATAGTATTTCCTCATGGATTCTCTATACGAGCTAATGTTGTACAGAGCTCCTTGGGCATTGACATTCTGTTTGTTATGGTGTCCAATTCCTTAGCTAAAGATTGCCTCAAATGGTCCCCCCCTCTAAACGATGAGCTAAGGCGCCTCAAAGCACCCAAACGAGCCAGAATCTATGAATTCCAGTCTTGTTCCCCCTCTTTGTTTGGGTTTGTGTCTGTGTTTGGGTTTGGGTTTGGTTCATTTTGAACTGTATCTTCGACATTCCTATTATCTGTTAATATTAAAACAACAAATTAAAAATTGTTTTAATATATCATTCTTTGATTTAATTCAATTTTTTTTATTAAATTCGTTTTAACAAATATAAAAGCTATGAAATTAACAAAAACAAACAAATATTGAATACAACTATGGATGATATGAGTACTTACCTTCCATTGGAGCCAAGCCACCTCCAAAGGATCTAACGCAAAACGTTGGTGCGGTATTTCGTAGGTGCGGTTTTTCGCTGTCCCGATATCGCCTCACTATGCAAATAACAAATTGAGGCCCGCGGCCTCTGTTTTATTTTTATTTTTTAGTTTCGCATATCGCATGTGCGATATATTGCATATGCGCTTTGTAACTCTTTGAAAACACATGTGCGATATATCGCATATGCGATATCGACTAACTAACCTTAACCTCGTATTTGGGCTCAGTTTTTCTGAACGTTGCATCAATAACGCATATGCGTTATGGATTAACATTTTGGAAGTGCGTTTCCGATTTCTAAAGCGGCACTGAATAGTAGAAACAACTTCGTGGGTGCGCCCTATAGATAGTTTTAGGTCAAGATAATAGATAGTCAATAAATAATGTAGGTAAGCATGGATAAATCACGAGGAATAAAACAAATTTCCAAACCATCTTCCATTTCATAACTATCTCTCAACTATTTGATCCCTATGGACGTGATCCAACCACAAACCATGTGGGTGTGCTAGTTATATATATAAACTTTAAAATTTATTTTGATTATTAATATTCTCTATATGTGTGAAATGAAGATTAATATTAAAAAAAATTAATGTTATCTATTTGTTAATTATATTTTTATTTTGTAGGCATTAAATTTTTTTCAAGATTTAATCTTTATAATTATTCACCAACTACAAATTAAATGCTAAATGCTAGTAAAACTATACTATAAGTGAGTCTCTATCTCAATGAATAGCTGCTATTATCCAGGGGTTTTGAACATGTGACCTCCAAAGAGAGATAACTCAAATTTTTAACCATTAAACCCACTCAAATGCTCACACTAAATACGTACTGAGTCCGTATATAACTTTATAGAGTTGTACTCATGCAAAATGCATAGAATGCTATGAAGACTGTAGGGCAAAGAGAATCCAACATTTACATAGGCCTTACCATAAACCGGAACGTGGGATATTTTTTTAATCTCAGAAATTCTACATTGAAAATGTAAAGAGTACTGTCGATGATTAGATTTCCCTGGTGTTCGGTGCGATCTTGTGACAGGTTATGATTACAAATGGTGACAAAGACGACTCTTCATATGCCTGTATTTTCCAATTTCTTTGCCTCTACTAATGGGAGGAAAGAAATGTTTAGTTGACCGTTCAGTCACAGTGTCGACAAATGGAAGTGGAAAACAAAAATCAAAGGAGATCCGTTGATTTATGAAATTTGATTAAAAGTTCACACAGGTTAGCAAGGAGCATATCAGTATGATATTCAGTTTAGCAAGGCATATCGTGTCCTCTGCTCATTTAAATAGAAGAGGTTATTCAGCCAATCGTTTTGCTAAATCCAATGAAATTGGGAGACATTTCCACGCCTTTATAAAAGTGGAATACCATTTTTTTCAAATTTATACATAATAATTAATTTTAGTTTATTATTATATATATATAATTAATAATTAAAAATATTATTATTATTTTATTATAATATAAAATATTAATATTTTATAATAAAAATTTAAACGTTATTTTTTAATATATAAACAATATTCAATGTAATCATTACTTATATTGAATAAAACTTTTTCAATATTCAAACTTGAATCTAAACCATTTCCCTAACAAGAAGTCAACATTATGACTAATACCATATCTCATTCAATAATACTGGTTCAATATTCAAACTTGAACCTAAACTATGTCAGTAACAGCAAGTCGACATTATGACTAAACCATAGCTCAGTCAACATTGAATTTAGCAATATCATAACTTGGACAACATATTTTCATATTAGCATTTCTTCGTTTATAAAGATCAGTCCACATTATGACCAAAACATAACTCAATGAACATTGAATGTATGCAATGTCACAACTTTAGAAAACATAGTTTCGCATCAACATTTCCTCGTTTTTGTTTATTTGTTTCACTAAATAAATTTATTTATTTATGTGTTAATGCGATATGTATAATTAATTAAAATTATAAAAAATATAGCATTAAATCTAGGTTAATGACATTAAATCAAAGTGTTAGTGGTGGGTTTTTTCACCAAGATTTCCATTAAATTTGGTTTAACTTTTGCAGAAATTCTTAAAAATTAAATAATAATGTTTAAATTCTTAGAATCTGGATGTCATGAGGTTTTGGAGGATGCTTGTAATATTCTTTTTGCTACTTTTTTCCCTAACACTAAAAAAAATAATAAAAAGTAAATATAAATAAAATAATAAAAGGTAAATATAAATGTACATATTTCGAGTAAGAATGCCCATAAACTATCTTAAATGAAAAATGCTAACGCTTTTATATTACTTTAACCCTCATACACATAGCGTTATATTACTTTGACCCTCACACACAACCAAATAGTACTATTACTTTGATCCTTGTACACAACGAAATACTTCAACTTGATTTTTACTTTTATATTACTGTGACACTCACACACAAAGCGTTATATTACTTTCACCCTCACACACAACCAAATAGTCCATTACTTTGACCCTTGTACACAACGAAATACTTCAACTTGATGATTAGTTTGAACAAGTAGAGATGAAACCTCTCTACATGTCCATTACACTCGAAAGAACATTATGATCAAATGTCGGAAATGGGTAAAATGAGTCATAAAAATATATATGTAGAAGTATATGTATATAATAATAATAAAGAGGTTTTTTATTAAATTAAATACATTTTTTTTTATGTTGAACTTGATTAATATATCACTTATTGATAATTAAAAGCAAGTTGTCTAAACAAGGGAGTTTTTGACCCTGGTTTTTGGCTGGCTTTTATGAGTGGCCATGAATCTTTACCGAATTTTCAAAATGTCCAAAAACACTGTTAGATTTTACAGAGGTTGGGTGTTGGGAGTTTTCTTGTACTCGATTTCATTTTTGAACTTAAAATTGGCCAATAAACAACATAAATTACAGATTTTATGGACTAAATTCACCTAAATACAGGTGAAAATCAACCTGAAAATCAAAACGTCCCCTGGTTAGATGGATCCGATTAAAAGTTGTAAATATGGAGGTTATTCAACAGTTAGGGTTTCCTCATCAAGGGGGATCTGCCATCGAGGAGGGGGCTAGATCTTTGAAAAATTTCAGTGTGTTGGTTGTGAAAGGGCAATATAATAATTTCCATTGAAGCGGGAGTTAGGCTAACTACAAAGAAGAAGAATGTGTTGGATGGAGATCAATAGAGAGGCTCACGCTCACAAAGCGATCGATCGTGAAGTTATCCTCGAATAAATTGATTCCTTTGGCTGTGATGCTTCGGGTCAATATAGAACTCAAGACCTCTACTGATTCAACAGAGATTTTCAATGTCAAAAACATATGAACATGAAGGTAGAATGCATTTCCTTTCGGAAATGAAATAGATGAGAGAAGGTCCACATCAGGTTACTGATTGATAATGGTTGGAGGCATTATTTTACAGGCAAGGAAGAAATTAACTATCATTTCACTTTCCAGTGTGCTAGTCTTCTATGCCACAAAAGAGTTAGTGTGTTGCAGAAACTTATTGATGGTGTTGGGCCACTGGATCGGTGTATTATGATGGCATTGAGATGCAATAGCTAGAGTTGCATTGCTTGACCAAGAATCTTTGGTTTCATGCAAGGACTAAATACATTGAGGTGTAGTATCATTTTTGGCAGTACCAGGTTGAAAACATAATGTGGATTCAGTGTTCTGCGAGATGGACTGAATGTATGTGGATGTTGTGCATAGTATTAAATGGTCTTAATCACTTTATAATAATAATACATGTACATAAAAAGAAAATTAGAATCCTATGCTTCCATATAACTATCAGTACATCACATGCATGTTATTATACATCACATGCATGTTTTTGCACATGTATATCAGTGCATCGCATGCATGTTGTTTCACATGTATATTTTGTTTGTGTACTCTTAACTCTTACATGATTTTTTTTTACAGAAGAAACAAAAGTACATGTTCCTACCCATTCAAAAAGCACAACATCTGAAACCAGTTTAAAAAACAAGCAGGTCAGATATTTCCATATGGAGCATAAGTTAAAACAAAATCAACTGAATGGCAGGTAAATGTCCATCATTAAGAGTACAACCACTTTTAGCGATCCTCTTATTTCAATGATACTTTTTGTGAGGGAGGTAACATAACACTGGCAATATTCTACGTCATCTCAAACATTACATACCTAGAATTGAGACTTTTCTTTACATTTCTTAGTGGTCCATGTAGAAACCGCAACATAAGTGTTTAACTCTTGCAATTTTCCAATAGAAGCAAGTGGTCTGTTCTTTCAGATATCATCTTCCATAAATAAGAAATTGCTGGACAAGTCCCACATTTCAACAGTCCTCTCATCATGTAACTTGAAATACTATACACCAGCCAATATAAGGTTCTTTACTGCAATAACAAATCATGTCACGTATACATTAAGCTAATCGTCCAACATCCAATATAAGCTTTCTTCACTGATACTTTTTTTTTTAATTATCGATTATGAGCAATCCGCTCATATTGTAGATAAGATGTTTCACTTGAGTGTTTGGCTAACAAAATAGGTTACAAGAGTCACAATAAACATTACTCTATGATTAATTTCGTATAACATAAAAGCCTTCTAGTAACCATATTTAGGTTACTCATTACTAATGAAGAACATGTTTGGGTAAGACCTTAAAATAGTAACAATTAAATGCCTCATATATTTCCTACTGTGATATATTCCAATATTGTTTGGCCACTTCCAATTCAATATGGACATGACCACATAACCATCTAAAACCATGTTTGATCTGCTCTTCAAAGATACAAAGCTCAACTATTCATGTCTCGAATTCACACAAATAGCTAGCAAGGAATTCAAGATAGGAAACCTAATTGTTCACGATTTTGAGGCATATCAAACCCAATTAGTTTCGATAGGCATGTGCTAGTCTATCTACATAGGCATAAAATTATCATCATACATACATAGCCAATTTAGCACCAAGTCCTCCAAGGCTATATATGAGAACATTAGAACACAAGAGTTGTTGCATAGTCTCCTAGCCATAAACAACGAGATTTCTAGTGTTCAAATCCTCATCTTTCTTCCAGATCAACCCTAGCATTGACAACACAGAGGTTCCATTTACTATGTATATTCTACAGTATGTTGTCCAGAATGCTGGATTACATTGCCATATGATGGGTCCAATGTTGCTATTACTTCACTCTCTCCTTAGGGTTCCACATCTTGCCCAATATATTATCGATGCATAACACAGTCCAATACTAGCCACAACAATGGCCACACACTTCAGTATAAAGAGTATGATAGGGGTTTTCATGATTCTACACATGCTCATTATCCAAGATGATATGCAAAGTTGTAATAATGTTTCCTCGGGATTTCTAGTCATTCAATCCCTACTTAACTTTAATCTTCCTTTCTCTCCCTCCTCGCTCGACCATTTCAATATACCACTGAAACAATGAATAAAAAAATTATCATTAGTTAGGGTATCTATGTCTTCAATATCTTCTAGATCACTGAAATTTATTCAACTACAAAGAAAATCCAATTGTCATTTCCATGCTTAGTCTTTACTGTTTAACCATCAACACATATTGAATCGATGATGAACCTCAATAAACCCTTTATGGTTACAAGCTAGTTTCGTTAGAGGAAATGCCTAACAGATGATCTCCCTCTTGTTCCCTTGCAAATAAGGTTCCTAATTCCCTTATCAGTCAGCGATGACGCAGACCGCATATGATCAAACTTGTATTCTTGAGAAAGAAATAATCCATGCAATACAAAAGAATATATCAATTTTGGATTTAAAACCTCAGAAGAGAAAATGAAAACTTCATAAATAGATCTGGATAATTTACAATATTGATGTGACCAAAGAATTCCCCTTTTAAATAAAAAAATTCTTACCAGGTGAAGATTCCAGAACAACAAAGGCATACCACAGTCTGAAAAGGGAATTACTGTCTGAAATAGGATGAAGCTAATGGACCTTCCTCACAGCAAATTGCATTATGAAATTATATGCTTTGTGTTAAAGAAGGTCAATTAATCTTCATTGAAAGCGCCTCTCCTGCCCTTTCCCTAACACTAACCTGAAGAGCACACAATTATTAGCAAGCATTCCAATTCTTCCTAGAAAGGAAACAATAAATTATCTAAATACCAAAATAAATGGAATGCACCCAATCCAACAAATATAAATATATTTGGACGAATACCAATCCGGTCGATGTATTCTCCATGGCTTTGCAAATGAGAAGAAAACCACTGTAAAATTATCGAAATCTATCATCAAAATAGTGATTTAAAGAGCCAATGATACATGGGAAATGTTTTGAATTCCACGATGGTAACATTGGAGTTCGAACCTGTACATTGTTGAATTGGTGTACTACTAGCATAGATCCATCTAAAGGGGATATACCAAGTTTGGAGAAGGATCCAATCTTTCTAGGTGCAAACTTTCAAACTCGTTTTTAAACTGAAAAAGTTGAGAAAAGTGTGTAATGCAAATTTATTGGTTTAATTTATTTAATTTTTATAGGTTTATATATATGGTGTTCTAAATAATTTAAATTTAATTTGAGATGGCGTGATATTTTTAAAAATATTTTATTATTTTTTATAAAAGTCATGTGTCAACTCTAGGATGAGCATGTAAAGAGTTACACATTTCTCTTTACTGGGTTGTAGGATGCGCCTCTTCCACGTAATAAACAAGTATACCAAAATGATGTAATTGGAAAATCAATTTGTAAATTAAGAATATTCAGTGAGATTCTTACAGAGTAGAACCCTTCTAGGATTCTATAAATCTAAAATGATTTCTGTATTGAATCGTATTAAAGGAATTGCAACATCCAATTTGAGCAGGAAATTCTTATAGAAACCCTTGAAAAGCACAACACCCATATTTTATTATTAATATTATTTCTTTTGATAAAGAAAAAAAAATATTTGGCTATGCAATGAAATGAATCTTGAAATAAAATTTCGCCTTTTGATACATTAACCCAATCACAATTCATTCACTCTTCTAAAACAAACATAATACATTGTAATCTCAAATGGGGTGTCAAGAAGTAACAACAAAGGAATTAATGTCATTGGGACGAGGATTAACCGACAGGTTGAGTTGGATGACAAGGAAGTGGCGATGAGGACATCAGTGGTGGGAACAATTATTCCCTCCCTTCAAGTTCTAGAGCGACATTACCCACCAACTCAAAGGGATTAATTACAACCTCGATCATTACAACAAAGGTTTTACGACTCTTGTAAAAAAAATGAGGCTCATTATTCACCTTCCCTTACTGTTATGCTCTCCCTGGCGTAGGAGGATCCTTGAGCAACATTTATGCTAGAAAATTTCAAATTACTCTGCGGTTGTTGTAGGGTGCAAAGCTCACTAGGAAGAAACTGATAACATGGATTTTGATGGAAAACATGCCTAGAGAATTAGGTGTGGTCAAGGAAAACGTGAATCTATCTTTATGGCTTGCACCAACACTTCCCGTTCATCACGAGTCGTCCATTTATATTGCAAGGGGTACTCAAGTCATAGGTAACAACCCTTGGATTACATTTTCAAATGCTCTAAAAGTCAGTGTTTTACCAGACCCTATCCAATCCATGTCCCTTGAATATGCCTGAAGCATATATGAATGCACATATATATAAACTGTGTTATTTGAAAAGCATGTGTTGTGGGATCTGGGGACATGTGACCCTAGAAAAAGGTAAAAAAGCTAGAAAAATTGTTTCTAATTGAAAATAAGTGGATGGGAAGGAGGAGTAGTTTCGAGTTAAATGGTTTATTTATTTATTTTGTATTCCTTGATATAATGTTTTTTAGCCATTTTATATTTTAGAGTTTTATTTTACATCATTAACAATTTATGTATTCAATTTCAACGTGAGTAAATATTAGAATCGTGGTAATTCTTCTTTTTTTAAAGAATTTTACAAAAAGGAGGGATTTTTTTTCTTCTTTTCAAAATGGAGGATATCGACGATTTTTTGCAAGAGAGAAACCCATGGGGAACTTTATAAATTTCCAAACTTAGGACTGATGATAACTATGATGAATAGATCCATATGGAGAATTAATGGAGGTTGTGAAATTGACAATTTTTAGCTAACATTATGACACAAAATACATGAAATTGTTGAAACTTTAACAAATTGTCAAGAGGGTCAAACAATGATGGTTTTGTTTAAAAAAAATATGAACATGACAAGTATGACGAGCCAAAAAAAATGACCCAAACTTCACGACATGAGAATCTCGATAGGGAAAGACAACACATATGCAAGACTTGACTCAACTGCACTATGATGATGCACATGATGCAACTTGGTGGATCCATCGAAGGGAAAATATGAAAGAAAAAGTGGTGAAATAAGATATGGCCATGATAAGCACATCTAACTAGATGTGACAGTACAAATGAAATGATCTTGCAATTTTTTTTAGCAGGTTCACCTATGGTGTCATGTTTCAACACTATCTTGTGTCTTTGAATCCAGCTACAATGTTATAATGTACTAAATTTTAATCCATATGTAGTGTTAAAATTTAGTAAATTATACAAATTCATTATCAAAATTGTATTTTTTTATTGTCAGAGTGACACCACTAAAACTGACCAAATAAATGACCAATTGCTATGTTTTCACTTTTAGTTTATTTCTTATCCCATCACCAAATTGGTCATTTATCTTGGACATTTTTAGTTTAGTTCTTATCCCATCACCAAATTTGTCATTTAACTTGGTCATTTTTAGTTAGATCACTTAAAATTTCTCAATTTTGGTCATTTATCCCTTGAAAAAACCATGGTGACCGAATTTTTTGGTCTCCTAGTCACTTATCTCTCATTTTCACAACAAAAATTAAGCCCAAAATCCGACAACTTTCATGTTTCAAATTTGACACTTCCCTATCGCATCTTCGACACATGCACTTTTTTTGGCCGTCGATGGCATACCGTCGGATATTCGACATGTTTTCAATGCCGGTCGATGATCTAATGCAACTACGGTGTTGCATATTCGACTATTATCTATTTCAAAGTGTCAGTAAAAACTTGCATAAAACGTCGAATATCCGACACTTGAAGGGTCGGTCTTCCGACGGGCTGAAGTGTTGGAGGCTTGGAAAAGCCGTCAGTGGTATTTTGAAAGTGTCAAATAAGTGACAAAAATATGTCTATAGACCATTGGCTAAATGTTTCATAGCTTTAACAAAAGCGTCGGAACGCCATCAGAAAAGCGACGCCTGGTAGTATAATTAACAAAAAAAAATGGACAGATTTCCATTCAAGAAGCAATGTAGTGTAGTTCAACATCTGACACCCATATATATGGACAAATAGAAATAGTACATAAACGTTTAGGAAAACATTTCAAATGTCTAGTTAGAGAAAAGATGAAGCAGTGGGATCAAGTTTTGGTGCATATAGAGTCTGTATACAATAGTTGTATAAATAGGTGAACAAAATGTTCACCATTGAAATTTATGCATCAAAATAATCTAAGAAGTGTTTTAGATATGATAGATTTTCACTCAACATGTCCAAATGAGTGATGATATAGAATCATTTTGTCAAACATATAAATAAAATGCATGCTCAAGTCCAAGTCAACTGAAGGACTAAAATGTAAAATATAATTAGTTTGTGGATGTCCAATCGAGATATAAGTGAATTGAAGGACTAAAATCTAAAATATAAGTATTTTGTGGATGTCCAATGGAGATATACGTGAACCAAAGGACTAAAATGTAAAATATAATTAGTTTGTAGATGCACAATGGAGATATAAATCACTTGAGAAGAACTCAGGACATTATAAAGGATAGAAAAATAATTTAGTTGCAAGTAAAGATAAGGGCCAAAGAGAAGTGTTGTTATTTACAAAGAAATTCATAAATGCAATAAAGGATACCAAGGATTCTTATGAAATGGTGCAAATAAGAGTCTTAGATGGCATAAAGTGCAATAATGTTGAAAAATGTGACACTAAGAAGGAAGTATTAGTATAATTGAGTACAATGGTAGAAGGATATGTTGATATTACACATGAGATTCCAAGTAGTTTTCCTCCAAAGAGGAAGATTGGGAACAAGATAGACATAATTAATTCATCCATGTATGTACATGATTCAGTAATTACTCTTCTTCATATTACACCATTTATCCTTCAAAAGTCAAGTATCACTTTTCCATGTTCCAATATCCACTTCCATGGGATTACATTGGTTTATCTCATTGGAAATATCTGCATACTTTTCTTTGTGAAGAAAAACTTCCCTCAAAATGAGCTAGTTGGATTCTATAGCATATTATTGAGTTTTTTGGTAAGCTGAAAGGGTTGTTTTGTAATAAAGTACATGGAAATCAAAAGTTTCACATAGAATGCTAGATCCATATAATTTTAAATATGCATCATGCATGGAAATCACACATTTCAATAGTACAATGATCCTCTTTTGTACATTTGAAACAATTTTTTTCACACAAACAAATTGATGTAAATCACTTTTCAATGTTTCAATATGATATTTCAATCACCTTTCAATGTTTCAATAGGATATTTCTCTAGTATATAAATACAATTTTTTTGATACTATGAATAACAACACAATTGCACCAAGCATTGAAAAGAAAAAAATTATAAATTCATTTTCTCTAAGAAAGAAGGATTGAATTTAATTTCCATTGAGTAAGACCAAATATTTTGCGTAGAAATAAATTCCTAAAAGGAAGGTCCCTTACAATATGAAGACATCCACATGAATCATGATAATCTATGGAGATACCCATCAAACTTTTATCACACAAATACAATGAACCAAACTTATGCAAATTAAACTATTCATGTTATTCTCTACGACATATGGGAGATATATATCGGAAGTATAGGTTTTCCTTATTGGTTTTGAAATAATGACTGCTAGGAAGTGGCCCCAACATCATGATAATCTAAAGAATTAATTACACTGACAGACACAATATAAATGGTAAAATTCATGAATATAGTATTCCCAATATGTCGAGGTGACCAAGATATGGTTGATCAAAATAAAGATACTAAGAGATTTGTTTTGTGTGTGATACCTTTCGATCATTCTTGAGGTAATTTCATGTTTTTTCATGAGGGTTCAACTATATATATTACATACTACAAATATAGCATATCAATTTATCAAATTATCATTATTGAACATTCGTTGATTCCTTGAGAATACAAGCATCAGATGTGCCACACCCCTGTGATTTATATTCTTTTATTGTGCACAGACCTAGAAAACACCACTAACGTATACAAGAAATTTCCAAAAGATTAAAGGTATGCAAGATTTACCAATTGACTAGCAAGCAAAGAAGTTCCAGAATCTATAATAGAAACACAACCTCCAACACAAAAACCTGCAACTAAATGTTCATAAAATGCCATCAATATTTTCATAAGATTCCTTAAGAAGCAATCACGTGCCCAATTTAATAATATGGACTGTATGTTGACCTGTTGATTGATCATCAATGAGGAAGTTTCCCATGTCAAACTAAAGGAAATAGAAAAATAGATTTATTAGAGTATAATAATCCCATGACATACCTACTAGTAACTATGACTCATACAAAGAACATGGTATGCATGTGTTTATCCTTAAATACAGTCAATCTTAAACTTGGAAAACTAACATGATTCTATTACATACCTTCCATTAACGCTTTTGAGTAACAGGAGCATATTAATGTTTACCATTGAAGTGATTAGGATCAACACCACCAAAAGTCATGGCCGCAAATGGGATTTCTTCAACAAAAGCATTTTTTCCTTGGGAAAGAACCTCGAAACTGTTTCCAACAAATGTGAAACTGTTGCCTTTAGCGAAAATATGTCATCCCAAATCTAGTGATCTATCATTGAAAATCATTGAAAATGACTGATGCTCTTTTTTAGGCCATGGATACCTCTGGAAGATTGCCTGAAAACAACAAAAATAAGCAGTTTTTATAACTTAAGCAATCAAACAATGCCTTCCAGAAATAAAGTATCAGATAGATCTTTATTTTTTGAAGCAAATCTCAATACTTTGTTACCATAATTATCAATGCAGTTATTCTTATTTTGTATTCCAGAGTTGAGATGTTTGCTCTAACTGAAAATACCAATGTGCACCATGCCCAACTCACAACCTACAGGGATACGCACAAATATAAACATAGGTTTTCCACTACACAATCAAACATGAAAGTTGAACAAGATATGAGATTAAGAAACAAATTACAAAACTACTGGAGAAAGATAAACTTGGGAAGATAATAATATACTCATGCAGAATAATAGGGAAACAATGCAGAATGATAGGGAAACAACGCTTCAGATTCGATTTTCCTCACAAGTCTATCTAACTTTTTTTGTCTTTTGACCTTTCATATTCCCATAAAACTCAAATTCCTATCATATTTCTTGTAATGAAATGCCTACATTTAATTTTGTTGTCCTAGCTATATGGAATTGGTAAAGTATTACCAAGGGGCCAGTTATCATGATAAATCAAACTATTTAAGGTAATTGTCTAGATCAGATAGAACAAAGTTCACCTCAATGTATGGTAATCATCGGCATCAACTAAATGTATGTGTGTGCACATGCATAAATACCTAATACATAGCTCAATCAAACAAAACAAAACATAGTTATACCTTGATTTGTGGATTTTCACACTGTCTTCTTATGCTTTGCCTTTCAAAACATCATTCAACATACTTCATTTGCAATAGTTTCATGTTAGGACCTATCAAATAAATTTATGATTGTTTATAAAAATAACAAAACCAATGGAAATAAATACAATTCTATTACAATGTAAATTACAATACTATTCAACTATTCAAGTAAATTAATTGTTAAGAATAGATCACCTAATAAAACATGGATAACCAAAAATACTATGTATATAAGGCCACCGATCTAATAAAAATGCCATTTCTTGCCTCTTAACTATGGAAATGCTTCTCAACACTATCTGTAACAAGTTCCAATGGAGGAGTCAAATAGCAATAGTGAAAACTATACACTAAAATTATAGAAATAGATGTTTTTTAATGTATTCTTCCTTACCATTCATTGAGCTCCTCTCTATTTCGAGAATAGTTTAATATTATCTACTAAACAGGGCCAACCACGTGAAGGTGGAAGCTCTTATGGACCCTCCCCCCCTCACATCACTCTCAACTCCCCAAACCCAATGCATATACTAGCAAATAACAATTTATTTCACTATTTCACAATCCAAATAAGAATGCATCTTCAATGCAAATAACAATACATCTACTGCAAATTATTTCACTCAATAGTTGAAAGATGATTTCATTAAATCATTCTTTAAATCATTCATTAAACCATTCAATCATTCAACAGCTGAAAAAAAAACATTTATTAAACCATTCATTTAGTCAATGGCAAAAAAAAAACAATATACCATTCATTAAAGCATTCATTTAAACATTCATTCATGAAACAGAGGAAAAAACCATTAAATGTTTTTTTTATAAATAAGAATTACTCAAAATTTGTTTAGTCACTTTCTTTTTACTTTTCTTCTCTTTAAATATTTAGTTAGAGTCACATCTTCTGGAATATGATCATCAGTCTCCCTACTAGTCTGCTCGCAAGGTTGAACTTTAGGTGAGGGGCAATGAATTTCTGCAATAATGCCAAAATATTGCATTAATATATTTATATTTTGATAAATACGAGTAATTCATTTAAAAAAAACATTACGAATGTGTATTTTTACTTGCCAT
>LPNX010885433.1:1213-69389 GCA_001517045.1 Pseudotsuga menziesii | reverse complement strand
AATCAGTAGTAGTATTTAAGTGTTGAAATCCAAATTTCAAATTTCCTCGAATGAATTCAGATACTGAAAGGTGGCCCTATGTGAAGTCAAGTGCTTCTTTAAACAGGGAGTGAGCTGCAGTGTTATGTCCCCTGTATATATATATATATATATATATGACTGATACCAAGTCTTAGGAATGTCTGCATCAAAAGCCAAAGTTGGTGACACCACTACCAAGAACCAGAAAGTGGGATGTGGTTTGCCCAGTTGATAATAGCAGTGGAATCCGCGAATATATGCAGCTTCGGAATGCTGATAGAAGATGAAAAACAACTTAACATACACAATGCTTATTAATAGTCTATTACTTTATGAGATTTCTCTGTACTTATGCATACTTCTTCACAAGGATATTTAATGATATTGTACAGTCCTCATGAATGGCAGTGTCAGGATACTCATATTTCAAATGAGAAATTAAGGGTCTTCTATTCCCAGCTGCAATAGCAATAAGCATTTCATTTTCCTTGCTATTCTTCACGTGCATATCTTTAATATCATGTAAGGGGGGCTGTAAAAAAACAAGTTTTAAATATCATTATGGTCATTTCCATCAACTAACAAGTCAGAAGGATTCTCATTACAAGTTAGACACTGGAAAAGGACTGAAATAAGAATTGCAATGACAAATTAATGATTATCATTACAAGTTAGACTCTGGAAAAAGGACTGAAATAAGAATTGCAATGACAAATTAAAAAAATAGAAGTTATAACAATGAGATCAAGATTCTAAACCTTTGGGATCCAAATTTCTTTTTTAGTCGTGTTGCTTAGACCGAAGCTTCGGTGATTGAGAGATTTATGATAGTTCTGTGCATTAACCTCGGCCCACACTTTTTTCTTCTTTGCACGATCCTCATGCCATTCTTCTAGCTTTTGCTGAAGACGAGTCAGTATTACTGGCAAGGCAACAGCTGGGTCTTTACGTAAACTATCAAGCATGTCAAGTCCATGATGACCATCGATGCGCTTAATGCATCGCAAATTTATAGCTTCCATGCCCAATAATTGAAATAAGTCAAATAAGTCAGAATAATAATTCATCTAGTTTTGTGATACTGTTATGTTATCTTAGAGTTATAACCAGAAAACCTGTTAAGTAGTCTTCTATTTGGATAGGACCATCTCGCTTAATTGTATTATTTTGGGTCTTTTCCAATAACTCTTTTAGAGATGTAATGGTAGACTCGGTGGATTCTATGAGCACATCTGACTCAAATCCGAAAATTCCCAATACAAACACTGGTTAATATATAATATATATAAGCTCAGCATCGCATGCCACATTTATAATTTTACTCCATTCAACTGTCTCATTAATTACAAAGAGAAAAGACCTTCAATCCTAAAATATACGTGTTACAAACATGGCAATACCTTTCATCTTCGCAACGAAAAATATTTTTCTCATATTTATTCAGTACTTTATGCTTGAAGGAGTAATCCTCCTCACCACCATTTCTCACAGACACAGACATGCAAGTATCATTCAGCACTTCTGCTGCAAGACTAGTGCGATAATAAGCAGCAGATTCCTTATACTGCAAAACATTGAAATTAATGTCATATTTTCACTACCAATTTTAATAATGTTGCTAGGCATGGCATTTCAGAGGCGCATTTCCACCAGTAATAAAATAGATTTCACTGTGACTTTGTAAATATTTTTAGCCGACAGAATATTATGTAACGTTACTTCTATTTTTTTTAGCCGACATAACATTATGTAACGTTACATAATGTTACAATGTTACGTAAGGTGACAACGTTACGTAACGTTACAAGATCTCCCCCATACTGGGCTGTAGAGAGCCTCTCGGCTCAATGATTATATTGATGTTTTATTTTTTTGGGTCAAAGACCCCACTACATATGAACATGATTATTTGATTTGTATATTGGGAATAAGCCAATTGTTGATGAAATATGTATATATATGTTTTGTGTTGGGCGGGGACCCTGAAGCACATGATCAATGAGATGTTTTGTGTTGAGTGAGAGGATCTGGAGCACCTGAGTACATACATTTGTGTTGATCATAAATCTTTGGAACACATGAAAATATAATTCGAAATGTTGGGCACAAGCTCTCGAGCATTCCATGTTGATGTTGAGCATAAGCTCTGGAGCATTCGATCCTTGGCCATTGTATGCCTAGGTGTATCGTACGAGTACATGTCCTAGAATTTAGTGTCGAGCGAGAGATCTGGAATTGCACTATGTTTGTAACTCCGTGTTATAAGCATTGAGTATGGGATCTGGTAAGCACTAGGGGTTACTAAAAAGATTAAAATCACCTCCGAGTGAAAATGACTCGAGAATAATATTGATCTCATCATACTTATTTTTAAGTGATTAAATGAAATTTCAAATCTATGTATTCTCATCAAGTACTGAAGAAATACCATGTTATACGAGGGAAATCCAACATGCAAGGATGTTTAGTGTTGCCTAGCCTAGTAGACCTGAGCCATCTATCTACTTGACCTTCATAACAAAGTGGCGTTAAGTATAAGGATCATGATACATCATTCCCGAAGACAAATGTTAACAAGTATTTTAATACTATGTATTTTATACATAGTATGTATAAAGAATTAATTATGATTAATTATATAATTAAATAAAAAAAGAAGAGAAGCTCCACCAATTATTATTTATTATTAAAGGATTAATAAATAGTAAAATATCTATGAAAGACTATCTAGGAACTAGTTAAAAGTTCCTAGGTTAAGAATTGAAAATTACCCCAGTAAATTAAAAAGGGTTAAAACAAGAAATCAACGATTTCTTGATTTAACTGCCCCTTTGACTGAAAAGTCTGTCTATAAAGACTCAAGCCAAGCAAAGGCTTGGGGTTCTCATTTTTATCTAGGAGCATTATTATTCTCCTTATTTTTGGTCTCAAGTGTTTTCTTGGAGAATTTTTCTTACAAGGAAAAGAGAATTGATTACCAGTTAGGAAACCCTACCTTAGGAGCTCTAAGCTACTTGCATTTGGATTCCAGTTTAGGGGGATCTGGATTTAAACCAAGAACAATTCTGGGTCATGGTTGGGTGGAACGTATTAGATACCAAGTGATTTGGTCATCAAACATAGGTCACATCTGCATTGAATTGTTAATGCTCATTATTTAAGTGTGTAAGTAAATCCATTGACAAAGATTCAAATTCAGATATGAAACCCTTGAAAACCTATTATATTTCTTTCCTAAAGATTCATTACTATTTATGTTAAGTAATGGATACAATGTAATTTCTAACCCTAATGGTGAAGTTTTATGGTTAACAATCTCCTAGGGTTTTTATTTGCAATTTACTAATCCTAGGCTAGATAATTTTTATTATATGCTATGTATGTTCAGGGTTCTGTATTTCATAAATATTATTGTATTAACTAGGTTTTTATCTTAGTATTATGTTTATAGTGTGTTTTCTATTTTTAATACTTTGCTGACATATTCCATTTGTCAGGAGAGGCTTGCCCTAAATTTTAAAGAAACTAGTTCAGTAGTAATCAATTAAAATGTTAATTATGCTAACTAATATGAGTATATATTATAAAATAGATCTACTAAGAACATATTTGATATGACAAACAAGCTAGCAAAATTATTAAATACCTTCCAAGGTCTGCTCCACATAATCATTTAAAAAAAAATACTTTACATAACTGGAACAAGCATTAAATTTAATCAGAGGGATATCGTGACCATCCATGTGGTCCTCATGAGGAATCTGCTATAAAACATATATTATTAACATCTATAATAAATTACCATAAATCACATGCATGATATCTTTAAGGGACCCCTATTATATTCATCATAAAACAACCACCTTTGATTTTACCAAGTAAACAATTCATATAACTTTGTATTAATAGACAGAGGCCGTGGTATTGACCCTTATGGGTTACAAATGTAATTCATAACCAAAATTAAACTCCACATTAAAAACATCACTATAGTTCTTATTTAGAACAAGGAATTCGTTTCTCTTAAGAGGAAAACCCTATCTTATGCCAACATAGGTTGCGATAGCGAATCCCATGGATGTCTATGACCCAAGGCCAACATAATAATAATATTAACATAAATCATTACTATAATAAAAATGCATAAAAAAATTCATATCTTAATACATAGTATCCTTTCCATTATTACATATAAAAAGTTTTACAATTTGGTATCGCAGAGGCCCGAAACCTGAAGGTCATATACCCAGTCACACTATCCATAACCAAGTTTCCAAAGCCATAACCATAGTTGTTACAGCCATATCTATTTAAATAACAAATTACATATTAAAATTCCAACAAAGCTATCATAGTCATTGGGAGAGGCACATGCCATTCATGGCATGGCTTGTACCAACAATGAACCATTACAAAACCAAATTACAATAATCTATCTAAAACACAGTTTCCATTCATGCTAACACAAAGATTATGGTGGCAATCCAATGGGCTACGACACCATTTCAACAATGGTGCAACCCATGGCATAATGCCCCAAGATCTAGAAGCTTTCCCAAAACATAAATTACAAACATTATAAACAGAGTGCTATGCATACTTCCCAAACCCAAATTGTCACAATTATACAAGGAGTAAATTCTACAGGATTAAATCCACAATCGAAACCAGCAAGTCAACATTCTAAAACACAACATTAAAATAACTACACAGTCCTGCTAGTGATGACTCACTTTCTCCACAGAAAAATAGGCAAAGAAATGATGATAGTCTTCAGGGGGAGTTTCGAAAAATAAGAGCCCTGACCTATGAAGGTGAAGTAAATACGGGAGAAAAGGATGAAGAATGGTTGCTGGGAATGAGTAAGTATTTCCAGGTTCATAACTATTCAAGTGTGATGTAGGCTAGGTTTTCCATCTACAACCTGAATGGTAAGGAAACAAGATGTTGGCGAGATTTAAAGCACACCAAGAAAGATGAGCTACGAGAAATAATCTAGGAAAAATTATGGAATATTTTTCAAGAAAAATACATGTCAGAAAGGTTCTTTGGCTCCAAGGTAAATGAGTTCCATGAACTACGCATGGGGTCCATGACAATGGACGCATTTATAAACAGATTTCTTTATATGATGCATTATGTACCCTATATCAAAGAAGAGATGGTGAAGATCCAGCAGTTCCTAGGATGTCTTCCTCCCAGTTTTCGGGGCAAGATTGAATTCGACATGCCAAAGACTTTGGATACTGAACTACACAAGGCCCAACTCTTCTATGAGCATGGGCAGTTACGGAAAGATAACTAGAACCGAAACAGAGAAAAGTCTAGAAACTTTTCTTATAACCACAAGCTTGGGTAAAACCCCAATCCTTATAGAAATCAAAATAACAGCTTTCAAGAAAACAAGAACTTCAACAAAACTGGCACAAAGCCCTATGTACCAGCTCCTAATGGTAATAAGCAAGTGGTGAGTGGAGCCAATGCTACCCACATTAGCGATCAAGTGCTAGAAGTGCAATGGGCCAGATTATTCTCGAGAATGTAAGAACAAGAACAATGGAGTCTTCCATAATGTGTAAGAAGAACCTATCGTTGAGGATATAACGGAAACCTTGTGAATCTATGCAGCATTAGATGGCCGACAGGAGGACCATCAAGCTACAATGGTCGAGATCGAAGGTAAGATATTTAACACCTCTGTTTCAATACTTATTGATCTGGGTTCTTGTGGGAGCTATGTTGCACCTAAGATTGTTGATTTATGCAAGTTAGGAAAAGTAAAGCATGTTAAACCTTGGCTGGTATAGTTAGCCACTGGTACAAAACGGAAGGTTTTGAAAATTGTTAAAGAATGTGAAGTAAACCTGAATGGTTACCTTACTAACGTAAACTTTAACATCCTACCTTTAGGATCGTATGATATTCTTATCGGCATGGAGTAGTTGGAACAACACCATGTCATGCTTGATTGTCTACACAAGTCTATCTTGTGTACTGATAGCCAAGGGAACCATGTGGAGGTTCAAGGCATCCCAAAGGAAGTTTCTGTAAGACAAATATCTGCCTTACAAGAGAAGAAGTGTGTTAGGAAGGGCTACAAGTTGTTTGTGGTGAAAATCTAAGACGTAGAGTTTGATAGAGAACAACACATAGAATACTTCCTTGTTCTTGAAAAATTCAAGGATGTATTTCCTGAGGAAATCCCCGTATTACCTCTAAAATGAGACCTAGACTTTTCCATCGAACTGACCCAAGGATCAGTTCCGGCCTTCAAATCCCCTTACTGCATGAGTGCACCAGAATTTGTGGAACTCAAACTATGGTTGCACGGGTTGATAGAGAAAGGGTACATCTGACCCAATGTGTCTCCTTAGGGAGCACCATTTTTGTTTGTAAAGAAGAAGGAAGGTATGATACAAATGTGCATTTACTACCATTACTTGCACAAAATGACTATAAATAACCATTACCTGCTCCTTAGGATCGATGATTTGTTTGACCAGGTGGGAGGAGACAAAATATTTTCGAATATTGACCTGGGATTCAGGTACAATCACGTACAGATCCGAGACAAATATATTCCCAAGACTGCCTTTCGTACGAGGTATGTGCACTACGATTTTGTAGTGATGCCATTCAAGTTAACCAATGCACCCACAAACATTGTGTGTATGATGAACAACATATTTAGTAAATATCTGGATAAGTTTGTACTAGTATTTATTGACAACATTCTGGTTTATTCCAAGAATAAAGAGGAACGCAAAGAACACCTTCGCATAGTACTTCAAGTGTTGAGAGAACACCAGCTCTACACTAAGTTTAGTAAATGTGATTTTTACAAACCAAAAATACAATATCTAGGTCACATCATATCAGAGGCGGGAATAGTTGTGGACCGAGAAAATATTCAAGCCATAAAGGATTGACCTGCCCCGACTAGAGTCACTGACATTAGGTCCTTTTTGGGTCTAGCCAGGTATTATCGAAAGTTCATTGAAAATTCTCGAGAATCGCTTTCCCCATGATGTCTTTGCAGAAGAAAGCGAACAAGTTCTTATGAAGTGACAAGTGTGAAGAAATTTTTCAAAAGCTTCAGCAACATTTGATGGCCACATCAGTGTTGTGGATTGCGGATCCTGATGGGGATTTTGTTGTATGCAATGATGCAAGCAAGGAAGGACTTGGAGGAGTCCTCTTACAAAAAGAGCGAGGAAGGACTTGGAGGAGTCCTCTTGCAAAATGATCATGTGATCTGTTATGAATCATGGTAATTAAAAGAGCATGAGCAGAATTATCCCACGCACGATCTTCAACTAGCGGCCATTATCCACACTTTGAATATGTGGAGGAACTACCTCATGGGAAGGAAGTTCCTTCTAAAGACTGATAATATGAGTCTAAAGTATTTATTCGATTAACCCGATTTGAATGCGAGGCAAGCCAGATGGTTGGATTTCCTGAGTGAGTATCACTTTGAGCTAAAGCATATTAAGGGAAAAGAGAACAAAGTAGCTGATGCTTTGAGTTGATGAACTCATATGATATATGAGGTGACCCTGAGTCAAACAGATGCATATTTGCATGACAAGATTAGAACGACCAACAAGGTTGACCCATTCTATGTGGAAATATTAAAGAAGGTCCAAGAGCACCGGTTGTTTCAACAATAGAAGGAATACAAGGTGGATGATTCTGGACTACTATGGTGCAAGGATAGATTGTATGTTCTATATGGAGGGGACATTCAGTCGAGCATCCTCATAGAATTTTGTAGGGCACCCTACTCGGGGCATCGGGGATATCAAAATATGATATCTGTCGTCAAGAGACATTTTTTCTGGCCTAAGTTAAAGGCCGACATTGTAATGTTTATTAAAAAATGTCAGGAATGCCAACTAGTTAAAGCTTAGCACCAGCATCCTTCAGGATTTCTACAGCCATTTCCAATTTCAGAATGGAAGTGGGAGGTTATCAATATGGATTTTATTACTGGCTTACCAAAAAGAAACAAGCAAAATGTTTCCATCTCAGTAGTCATTGACAAGCTGTCAAAGGCAGCACAATTCATCCCTGTAAAATCGACCTACAAGGCCATGAACATTACCGATATCTTCCTAAAATACATATTTAGATTGCATGGGATACCCAAATAAATTATCTCAGATCAAGATGTTAAGTTTACAGGAAAATTTTGGAGATCTTTATTCTCTGGATTAGAGATGCAGCTATACTTTACCACTGCTTATCACCCGCAGACAAATGGGAAGACTCAAAGAGTAAACCAAATTTTTGAATACATGCTTCAAATATATGTCATGAATAACCCCACCAAGTGGGAGGATTATCTGCACCTTGCAGAGTTTTCATATAAAAACGGGTATCAAGCTTTCGCCAAGATGAGTCCTTTCAAGGTACTCTATGGACGGAAGTGTAGGACCCCAGTTACTTGGGACTGTCCGATGGATCGGCTCATGTTAGGTCTTGACCTATTATTTGACTTGGAACAGTTAGTTACCAAGGTCCAGGGAAACCTTAAAGAGGCACAAGACCGTCAAAAAAGTTATGTGAATAAGAAAAGAAAACATAAACACTATCAAGTAGGTGAGCATGTGTGCTTGAAAGTGAAACAAAAACGGAGCTCGTTGAGCTTGGGTAGGTGTGGTAAGTTAGCACCTAGATTTTTTGGACCTTTTGAAATTCTAGCCAAGAAAGGACTAGTGGCTTATGAACTAGCATTACCTTCGCACGTAAGAGTTCATAATGTTTTCCATGCATCTTTAGTAAAGAAATATGTTTATGACACTAAGCATATCATTGATTGGTCTTTATTACAGGTGGAACTTGAGGGGGAATTTTCCCTCGAGCCTTTGCATATATTGGACAAGAGAGAAGTGCAGCTTCAGAAGCGCACTGTAGTCCAATTGAAAGTGCAGTGGAAGCACTTTGAGGTAGATGAGGCTACCTAGGAGAATGAGGCCACCATGAGAAATGCTTACCCCACCTTGTTTCATGATATCATTTAGAATTCCTAGAACACCAGAGATGGTGTTGTATTGAGTAGGGAGGGATGTAATATCCCAAATTTTGGACCTACCATTTATAGGCATGAGCCTATTGATCATGATGATTATATTGATGCTTTATTTTTTTGCGTCAAAGACCCCACTGCATATGAACATGATGATTTGCTTTGTATATTGGGCGTAAGCCAATTTTTGATGATATATGTATATATATGTTTTGTGTCGAGCATGGACCTTGAAGCACATGATCGATGAGATGTTTTTTGTTGAGCAAGAGGCTCTAGAGCACCTGAGTACTTACATTTGTGTTGAGCATAAAGCTATGGAACACATGAAAATATAATTGGAAATGTTGGGAACAAGCTCTAGAGCATTTCATGTTGATGTTGAGCATGAGCTCTTGAGCATCGGGTCCTTGGCCATTGTATCCCTAGATGTATCGTATAAGTACATCCTAGCATTTAGTGTTGAGTGAGAGCTCTGAAATTGCACTATGTTTGTAACTCCCTGTTATAAGCATTGAGTATGGGCTCTAGTAAGTGCTAGGGGTTACTGAAAAGATTAAAATCACCTCCAAGTGAAAACAACTTGAGAATAATATTGATCTCATCATACTTATTTTTAAGTGATTAAATGAAATTTTGAATTTCTGTATTCCATTCAAGTACTAAATAACTACCACGTTATACGAGGGAAATCCAACATGAAAGGATGCTTAGAGTTTCCTAGCCTAGTATACCTGAGCCATCTATCTACTTGAACTTCATAAATAAGTGTCATTAAGTCTAGGGATCATGATACATGATGCCCAAAGACAAATGTTAACAAGTATTTTAATACTATGTATGTTATAATAGTATGTATAAAGCATTAATTATGATTAATTATATAATTGAAAAAAGAAAGAAGAGAAGCTCTACCAATTACTATTTATTATTAAAGGATTAATAAATAGTGAAATATCTATGAAAGACTAACTAGGAACTAGTTAAAAGTTCCTAGGTTAAGAATTGAAAATTACCCTAGTAAATTAAAAAGGGTTAAAACAAGAAATCAAGGATTTCTTGATTTAGCTACCCCTTTGACTTAAAAGTGTGTCTATAAAGACTCAAGCCAAGCACAGGTTGGGGTTCTGACTTTGATCTAGGAGAATTATTATTGTGCCTCTTTTTGCTCTCAAGTGTTATCTTGGATAATTTTTTATGCAAGGAAAAGAGGATTTATTCAGAACTCATTACGATTTAGGAAACCCTACCTTAGGAGGTCTAAGCTACTTGCATATTGGATTCCATCTCGAGGAGATCCAGATTTAAACTAGGAATGGTTTCGGGTCATGGTTGGGTGGAATGTGGTAGTTTTTAAGTGATTTGGTCATCAAACAGAGGTCACGTCTACATTGAATTATTAATGCTCGTTATTTAAGTGTGCACGTGCATCCATTGACAAAGATTCAAATTTAGGTATGAAACCCTTGAAGGCCTATTCTATTTCTTTCCTAAAGATTCATTACTGTTCATGTTAAGTAATCGATGCAATGTAATTTCTAACCTTAATGGTAAAGTTTTATGGCTAACAATATTCTAGGGTTTGTATTTGCAATTTACTAATCATAGAGTGGAGAATTTTTATTATATATTGTGTATGTTGAGAGTTGTATCTTTCGTAAATGTTCTTGTATAACTAGGTTTTGATCTTGGTATTATGTTTATACTGTGTTCTCTGTATTTAATACTTTGCTAACATATTCCATTTGTCACCAGAGGCTTCCCCTAAATTTTAAAGAAACTAGTTCAGTAGTAATTAATTAAAATACTAACTATGCTAACTAATACACGTATATATTATAAACTAGATCTACTAAGAATAGATTTGATATAATAACCAAGCTAAACAAAGTATTAAAGACCTTCCAAGGTCTCCTCCACATAATCATTTAAAAACAAAATAGTGTACATAACTGGAACAAACATTAAATTTAATGAGAGGGATATCATCAGCATCCATGTGGTCCTTATCAAGAATCTTCCATAAAACCTATAGTATTAACATCTATAATAAAATACCATAAATCACATGAATTATATCTTTAAGGGACCCGTATAATATTCATCATAAAAAATCCACCTATAATTTTACCAAGTAAACAATTCATATAACTCTGTATTAATAGAGAGAGGTGGTGGTATCGACCCTTATGGGTTACAAATATAATTTATAAGAAAAATTAAACTCCACATTAAAAACATCACTATAGTTCTTATTTAAAACAAGGAATTCGTTCCTCTCAAGAATAAAACCCTATCTTATGCCAACAAGGTCACGATAGAGAATCCCATGATGTCCATGACCCAAGGCCAACATTATAATAATCTTAACAAAAAAATATTATCGTAATTAAAATGCATAACAAAATCCATATATTAATACATAGTATCATTTCCATTATTACATATAAAATGTTTTACAATTTAGTATCACCTAGTCCCAAATCCTGAAGGTCGTATACCCAGTCACACTCGCCATGGCAAATTTTCCAAATCTAATCACACAGTCACCCCATAGTAACCAAAACGATATCGTGGGTTATAGCCATAACCCTGGCTATTATAGCCATATCTATTTAAATAACAAATTATATATTAAAATCCCAACAAAGCTATCACATTCGTTGGGAGAGGCACATGCCATTCACGGCATGGCATGCACCTACATTCATCAAATAGATGTCACATCAGCATTGAATTGTTAATGGCGATTATTTAAGTGTGCAGGTGCATCCATTGACAAAGATTCAAATTCAGGTATGAAAACCTTCAAGGCCTACTCTATTTCTTTCCTAAAGATTCATTACTCTTTATGTTAAGTAATGGACGCAATGTAATTTCTAACCCCGATGATAAAGTTTTATGGTTAGCAATCTATTAGGGTTTGTATTTGCAATTTAGTAATCATAGGGTGGAGAATTTTTATTATATGATGTGTATGTTTAAAGTTTTATCTTTCATAAATGTTCGTGTATAATTAGGTTTTGATCTTAGTATTATTTTTATAGTGTGTTCTCTGTATTTAATACTCGCTCGCATATTCCATTTGTCACTAGAGGCTTTCCCTAAATTTTAAAGAAACTAGTTCAGTTGTAACTAATTAAAATATTAACTATGCTAACTAATACACGTATATATTATAAACTAGATCTACTACAAATAGATTTCATATAATAAACAAGGCAAACAAATTATTAAAGACCTTCCAAGGTCTGCTCCACATAATCATTTAAAAACAAAATACTTTACATAACTGGAACAAACATTAAATTTAATCAGAGGGATATCATGACCATCCATGTGGTCCTTATCAAGACTCTTCCATAAGACCTATAATAAAATACCATAAATCACATGCTTTATTTCTTTAAGGTATGCGTATAATATTAATCATAAAACATCCACCTATAATTTTTCCAAGCAAACAATTCATATAACTATGTATTAATAGACAGAGGTTGTGGTATCGACCCTTATGGGTTACAAATATAATTCATAAGAAAAATTAAACTCCACACTAAAAACATCACTATAGTTCTTATTTAAAACAAGGAATCCGTTCCTCTTAAGAAGAAAACCCTATCTTATGCCAACACAGGTCACGACGGCGAATCCCATGGATGTCCATGACCCAAGGACAACATTATAATAATCTTAACATAAATCATTACTGTAATCAAAATGCATAACAAAATCCATAGATTAATACATAGTATCATTTCCATTATTACATATAAAATGTTTTACAATTTGGTATCACTAAGTCCCAATTCCTGAAGGTCATATGCCTAGTCACACTCGCCACGACGAAGTTTCCAAATCTAATCAAAGAGTCACGCTACAGTAACCAAAACGATGCCATGGGTTTGCCATAACCGTGGTTGTTACAACCATATCTATTTAATTAACAAATTACATATTAAAATGCCAACAAAGCTATCACATTCATTGGGAGAGGCACATGCCATTCATGGCATGGCCTGCACCCACGCTGAACCATTACAAAACCAAATTACAATACTCTCTCTAAAACATCATTTCCATTAACGCTAATGCAAAGCTTATGGTGGAAAGCCAATGGGTTACGACACCATTGCAACAATGATGCAACCCATGGCATAGCGCCCCAAGTTTTAGAAGCTTTCCCAAAACATAAATTACAAAAATTATAAATGGAGTGCTGTGCATACTTCCAAAACCCAAATTGTCAAAATTATACACCGAGTAAATTATACAGGCTTAAAGCCACAATTGAAACCACCAAGTCAACATTTTAAAACACAACATTAAAATAACTATACAGTACCAAATTTAGATAGTTTAATCTATTAAAATGTTGAACGAAATCGTATGTATCTTTACGAGAACACATTACAGTGTTCACATAAAAGCCAACACGAAGTATATTTACACAGTTAGGCACGAATAATCTTTTACAACAGTCAACGATGGAAAGCTGTGAGCTATGGCACCATTACAAGTAATGGTGCGGCCATGGCTCAAAATGCCAAACCCCCCAACAAGAGTCAAAAACCAAAGCAAGCTACTTTACAAACCCCAAATGTAGAGTCGACAAGTGCCATCTAAAACCTCAACCCTAGAAAAAATCCCAACTCGGAAATGCCCAGAACGAGAGGAGGCAAGTAAGATCTTGCTAGCAGGCTTACCATGGTCGTGAAGTAGCAACCCAAAATCGAAAGCATAGCGTTTTGCAAACCGTGGAGCACCTTCGTTTCCACCTATAATCAAATCAATGATGGCATGGGAAGCATGACCATGCCATGGATAAAACAACGAAACAATGTGCTTACATAGAGTTTTGTCGAGCTTACCTGCAAATCGATGGAGGTCGCCTCCCTTCTCCAACTACGTAGAGGCCACACAAAACCCTAATGCCAAAACCACATAATGCACAAACATTGAATGCCCAAATCCTTTTCCACGCGTTTTCACAAACCCTAATCGCCTTAATGGCACCAATTGGTGGCCATTAACGCATCCATAAACCCTCACCATAGTTTATGAGCCATCTTTATATTACATATCAACAAAGAATTTAGATAAAACCTATCATATCATGGTGCACACTATATCCTATAGTTTCACCACTTTCTAATATCAACGCAGACATATTACCAATAACATGGTATTTATACCATAGTCTTCCAACGCCAAAGTGTGCGTAGACTTAACACTATGGTATAGTGTTTACATTTTACCACCTAGCATCAAAGTAATGTGTAGGTACATGCCCTTGCTAGTTCATATAGGTAGCGTTTGTGCATAAGTCTTTACTCTAGATTTTGTACTATTTAGGAGTCATGGCAAATGTAGTATGCCATGATGTTCTTGCTAGGAAGAACAAGCTTAAATTTCCAAACTCGTAACCAAGGGAGACATGCAAAATAGAAACAAGAGAAGTGTAACTAATTAACCAAGAGATAGATAATTAATAATGGTATGGACAGTAAGTTAATTCACAACATCTAGTTAATTAACTAAGAAATATAATTTACGAACATAGGGATAACTTGAGTCGTAAAACAAAACAGTAATAAAAGTGCAAGGTGGAACTAGAAGTATAACAAGGAACTAAATTGCTTCAAGTAACCAAATAATCCTCATGTCACAAAAGTAACGTGTAAGTCAATAAATAAGGTGTCTTAGTTTGAATGAACTAAGTAAGCCTACATAACAAAGAATGATCTTACCTCTTAGATTGTCACGGAAGAAGAGTCCCGCCACTCCACCACTTTGTTCCTATCAGCAAAGTTAAGTTAGTTTTTATTATATAAACAAAGTACACATGTGTAGGAGAAAAATAATGATCTATACAATTCATTAATTAACCGAGAGTAATAACTAAGACGTATCAATAGTTTAAATAAAAGAATTAAGGCATAAGAAGTAAACGAACTAATAATCACTGAATGGGCAGTTTCTGAAGTAGTTTTTGAAGAGATCGAAAGTATAAGTAACACATGTAATTCCACACTAGCAATAATGATCCCCTTTGGGTAGTTTTCACTAGCATATAAAATAAAATAAAAATTCAACTTTTGGAGACATCACAGATAGTCTATGCATAATTGAAGAGATATTCTAATTTTCTCTTCTCAAAGTCTTTAATAATATTGATAATAATTACATTCATAGATAGTCTATACGTAGTTGGAGATATATTCCCATTTTCTCTTCTTAAAATCTTTAATAATATGGATAATAATTCCTCTGAAATATTGGCTCTTCAAATGAAAGTTCGAGTCAAATGTTTTCCATTACTGTCACTCTTATCCATGGGAAATAGTTGTAATAGTTGTATATTGACGTTCAAGTTTCAAAGAGTTTCAAAGCGTGATGCGAATCATAGAGGAAAGAATGTATAGATCTGAAATTGGGGAGGACTATTTATTGCTTATTTTCTAGTTTGTATTAAATTCTTTTTATATTTATTTTCATGACCTCGCATCATCATGAGGCAACATCATTATGATGCCAATTTTTTAAGGTGATCCTTTCCATTAGTCTCACCATGATAAATGTTTTCAATTTGTATGTTTTCAATAGTCTCACCATGATAAATTTGTCCAATTTGTATCTTTTTTTATGATGCCCTTCTACTTGTCTCTTCTCTCTTACATTTTAAGAAAAATAAGTATTTTGATATAAGTCCATATAATAGAATCTTCCTTTCATTTTCTAGTGTTAACTCTTTTGGTTTAGTTCTATATATGATTTTAATTATTTTTTAAGTAAGTCTCGTCTTGCTTATTTTGAGTTTTTACTTTCTGATTCTTATGTTAATACTACCCATCTTTGTCTTAATGACCCTTTTCTTTAAAAGTTACTTGATGACACATTGTTAGGGGATGAATCTCATGAGAAACTAGTTCCACTTTCAAATCATATTTCCATTTCTAAGTGTCATCCTTTCAATAAGTGTTTGAATGATACTTTTTTTCTTAATGAGTATAAATATTTAGAATTTGGTAAACCTACATCGAAGCTTATTTTGAAGACATGATTGAATATCTATTTACCAAGTCTGCCACTCCTCTAATAAAGGGATCACCTTTACTAAATAATGTTAATGGGATATAAAGAAATCAAATTCGATACCATTGTTAATAAGTTTGATCATGAAGCTACAACTGTTTCCCTTGAACCTATTTCCAAAGTGCCACGGGCCTCACTTTATAAATAAGTATCTGTAAATTAATTAATAAGGAGGATTCTCCACATGCACCTGATATTTTTTCAATTCCATTTATTAAAGAAAATTAAAACAAGAACCAACCTACATTTTTAAATCGCCCGTGAGTTGCAATTTCATTTGTTTTTTAAGGTGATGGTCTTAAATTTAATGATTAAACTACATGGTTTACTATTCGTGAGATCCATATAGACAACCTTAGTGAAGGAAGGTGGTTTGAGTTATCCCTAATGAAAAAAATATCTTTGGTGTCTGCTCTCATTTCACCTAAACCTTCTCTCATGATTCTCATTTGAAAATTCATTCAAAACCCTAATCATGATATGTCTTGGATATGGAAAACAATGATATGTCTTGGATATGGAAAACAATGTAGATTTTGTTGGTTGGAAGATTATGCAAGATGGTGATGAAATTTTCATTTGTCACACCTCAGATAATCTTGTTCTTTTACAAGTCGAATCCTAGTCCTTGCATAATATTTTTCATGTCAACCACTGTACACGTAAGGTGAAGGATGAGGATGCATTTGTTCATGCAAATTATCATCCACTTTGGATAGGTGCATGTTCTTTCCTTTCGGTACATATGGGACAAAAATTTAAAATTAAATAATAAAAAAAATTGGCAAGGTTTTAGTTTATGTTTGATTTATGTATTGTTTTATTTGAATTTGTGTTGTTTAAATTACATGCATTATTTAAGTTGTTTTTTAAGATTGAAGTTTTTCTTTCACTATTTTTATTATTTTTTTTATTTTTTTTAATCACTTTGTCATAACCAATCACACTTGGAAAAATGAATAGTTTGTTGATAAACGATTTATGTATATTTTATTAGTGACTAACCCAACCATGGTGGATATAGGCCTAAAAATGAACTTTGATACCTTGATATATGTTTATGAAACCAAAATTTTTAGGTCTATGTTGATGGAAAATGGATCCTAGCTTCAAACAAATTGCCAAATATTCCATTCTCCCCTTAGTTCGAAGCTCTGGCATATGTTCCATGGGCATACAAAGTTGTTTAAAGTATTCTTTCAACATAGTCTATGGTGGACACCTAGTTTTCAAACCCTTTTCAAGTTTTTTTCATCAACATTCAAGACATTTATTGATATTTCGATGTTCGATCCTAATCACATTTTTACTCTCCAACATCATAAGACTATAATATGCAAAACCTAAGCTATTATAATCTTGCATGATGTTCTAAGCTACACACCTTTGTTGGGAAATGTTGACCACATTTTTGGTCATGGAAATAAGTTAGAAAAGTATTTATAGGATCTCACTAAGTTACTTGTTTCAATTGTTAAGTCCAAAATCCCATCTTAAGTCTCTAGGTGGATTGATGTCATATTAGATTTCCACCAATTAGGAAGTCTATGAATTTAGTGAAAAATTGGACTAACTACTAAAGATTGATGGTTCATTGTCCAATTTCCCATGATGATGTACAAGTGGAAAATTAAATGCTCACTTTAAATAAACATCTTTTCAAGATGTTCGTTTAAAAAAGTTGATGTCATACTCACATAGAATTATGAGATCATGACTTAGCTCATCCCCAATATGATTTTTCCTTCCCTCCTCACCATTTTGCCTTGAAGTCTATGAAAATATATATCGAAGTATCATGCAAACCCATTATGTTGAAAAGTTACCTATATGAGAGTGGGTTGGTCAATTATTGTTTCACTAGCCTATCCATAATGGTTTTAAAATATAAGAAAAGCATATATCACCCTTTCGAAATATATTATTTCATGCCTCCATTTTCTCAATGCTAAAAATTGCCATTACCTTATGCCATACCAAATGCAAACATATTCAACAATGTTGAATGTTTCATCATATACATTCTTTTCCATTATTATTTTTTCTTCTTATGATTCCATTCAATAAAATTGGGTTCTCATATAGCTGTAATGTACTAAATAGAATATTATGTAATAAAATAATAAATTAAAATCTAAAATTAATAATGGAATGTGAAGAGATGTAATTCTTCACTAGATGTAACTCTTCATTATTATATTATATATATCTCTATTAACTATATAAATTTATATTGTTAAATTAGTAAAAAAATTATTAAATACATATTTGAAAAAATTCTCTTTTAAATAGTATCATAGCCTTGGTTCACACTAGTCCAACCCCACTCATGTTTCCCTTCCATGTTTGCTCCATTTCCAAGCTCTATTTTGCTACACACTCTCATTACTCTTAGCTAAATATTTAATCCACGATTTTGTCTACACACACATCCCTGTACACCTTCAATCCTATTGGCATAATAGTAAAAGCAAGATGTGTGGGTGGATCAACTTATTGAGTTTCCATGGAGATAAGATCTACACAAGGAAAATTACTTGCCATTCGTTGGTTATTAGGGGCATCTTGAAAACGTTGAGTCGAAATATGGATTTGAAATTGAGTCACGAATTAATGGATGTTGCGAAAGGGAATGGCAATGTTGTACACAAAAAGAAAGATATCCATAGAATGGTAGAGGAACTTTTTCCTCATATACTTTCCCCATGAGATTTATTTATTGCCTACAGATTCATATCAGACACCCAGTTCCCTTGGAAACTCATTTATGATAAACTTAGAATTTCACATTTTTACTTTCATATAAATCTGATTTTCAGCAGATCCAAAACATTATGACTAAATGCAGATAATAAAAGTCCCACTCACCCCCTCCTCTATGTACTACATACAACCCTCCATCTCCATTCAAATGCCTCCTCCTCTTATTCGGACTCTACATGATATCCCTCACACCCATCTCTCCCCATCTCCATCCTTACCCATCCTCATCCTCCTCCTCCTCACTCTCCATCCATTCTCATCTCTCATATTTCCATTAACTTGACCTTTTCGACTCCTCCTCATGCTCTTTCATTACACACGTCCTTTCCACCCATCTCACCTCACACCCTACCCGATCCCCATCCTCCTCACCACTTCTCACTCCGAATTGACCTGCGCCACTTACACTCCTCAACCATGCCATCCACTCCTCCTACCTCCATACCCCATTATCCTCCATGTCATCTCTTACCAATGACCCTCTTCACTAGTTCCTAATATTCGTAGACGCCTCCCCTCACTACTCCCATGCGATGTTTCTAAACAGTCCATCTTGGAGCTCCTCTCTCCATGCCATTTCACCATTAGGGTTTTAAACCCTATGCTTATTTAATTTAAAAAAATATTCAGATTATTATTAAACAATAATTTCTATTATAATATTTAGAAATCTGAGTCTCTCCATTTCATCATCATAATAATCATTATTATTTTATTTTTTTAAATACCATGTATTTATCATATTTCATGATAATTTATTTGATATTATTATTGTTATTATTAATTTTTTTGAAAAATACTATGTATTTATCATGTTCCATGATAATTTATTTGAATAAAAAAAGAAATGGTAAAACACCATATGAAAAACTAAAACAAAAAGGATTTATGCACTTTGAAGAATATTTTTTGAAAAAATGATAATGATGATGATATCAATCAAGACTATGGAAAAGAAAGCAAAAGGAAATACAATCAAGAAACAGGCCAAAAATCAAAAGAGCAAGAAATTATTGATGATAATGAAGTCAAGAAAAATGATAAAAGCATTTGATAATGTAGGCAATCACTAAGATTAAAAAGTAAAAAAAAGCATGGTATAGCATATGAACAACACGAAAAAGAAAATAAAATGACCAGGATAAAACCATGGAAGACCCTTTGAATTCAAGGGTTGAAGAAAAATCTATTAATCAAATAATAAACCATCATTATGGGATGAGGCAGTTGGAAATTGATACTACACTTAGCACTATAGAAAAATAATATCAACCACCTCCTTATATCCCCTCTCACCAAAGGATCACTACTACACCTAAGATACAAGAAAATAAAATCATATTGATTGAATTCTTACATCTCCTCACCAAAGGATTATGCCATCATATAGAAAGGATGACAAAAACTAATGTAACTTCAATTTCAATTCCCAAAATAGGACCCGAGATAATAAATATGCATATGGACCATAAATTAATGAATATTTGTCAGACATGTGAGCAACTCCATACCAGGAACATAAATGAGTTGCATAAATGATCCAAGCACTTCAAATTTTATGGATATAAACACTTTTCAACTTCCAATGTGTGAATCAAATATAAACACTTTCCACATTGTACAAGAGACTTGTTGATATGTTGGAAAAAGATGAACATCTAGCAGGAGTACTGCAATCCTCGGGTTGCGAGAGGGTGATATTATTAAGTTTGTTTGTTGTAAACGTATTCAGACAAATGGTATTCCATTGGTATTTCTTAGAAAAGGTAGAATGACAAAAGTAAAGAGTGTTTTCTAAAGCTATGTAGTATTAAAACTCTTGTGAGTAGTTATTTACCTTACATATATTCCCATGTAAAAGGAAGGTTAAAATATTTGTTTGTGGTGCTTAAACAACTTATTACTACATCATAAATATTACAGGAGGTGCAGTCAAGCAAGGTCGACAAATCTCATATAAGGCTTGATGACACCAAAGCATATTTGTGGATATCTAGGAAGTGGGATCGTCATATAGATCCCAATCTTTTTCGATTGGCACTTTGAACATCACATAGAAATCCCGATGAAGAGTTATCTAATAGGAAGTGGGATATCTAGGAAGTGGGATCGTCATATAGATCCCAATCTTTTTCGACTGGCACTTTGAACATCACATAGAAATCCCGATGAAGAATGCTCCCAAAGATGGTCAAAGTTTGCAGTTTAAAAATCCTTCAAAAGAACACAATAATAAATAATAATAAAAACTACTATCCCACCATTATTTTATTTATTTCATTTTTCTTGGATTTCCTAATTTGGTGTAAATACTCAAGTCGACCTACTTCCTCCTAAAATTCCACCTTTACTTTTTCCTCATATAACTATCGCACTGATCCATTTAGTACATATTATGGTTATACTTGTATTACACTAATTCCACTGTGAACATGATGAGTACTTTTAGATTCGCTGGACGGCCAAACATTGAATGAAATGTTGGCATGGGATTTCGGTTAGGGATTATTTATGGTTCCCCTCTCAAAAACTTCAAATTTTATAACGATTTTTTAACTTACCAGTAACTCTTTAAAATGAGATAGAAACAACTAATCAGAGTTCTGAATGGTGGTCGACGGGAGGTATGCAAAGGAATTGTTTTTGAAGATAACATGTTAATCTTTTTTCATTTGCATACGGGGAGCTCTTAAAGTTTGCATGGAAATGGAGAAGTGAGCATGTGTTTTGGTCATAGTGTTACCATTATTTATTGGAAAGTCCAATTACATTCGTAGTGTTAGCATTATATATTGGAAGTCCAATTACATTGGTGCTAGTTCAAGGCTTTATATACAGATAGCAATCATTGAGCTATTGATTTTTTTACAAGTCCAAACTATTGTCTCCTCTATTATCTCTATAAATGTTATCTCTATAAATGTTATCATATTTGTATGGATTCGTTAATGTCATATTGGTTATGAAGGATTTTCAAACTACAATCTCTCACCCGTCTTTGGTATCATTCTTGTATGGTATTCTCTTAGATAACTTTTTATCACTATTTCCATGTGCCAAATGAAAGATCAAAATCTTTATATGACAGTCCCACTGCTTAGATAACCACAAACTAATTTAGAGGTAGTAAGACTTATATGATATTTGTCAACCTTGTTTGAATCCACTTTCTCTAATATTTTGCTTGTAATAATAAGTTGTTTAAGCACTGTAAACAAAGATTTTATTTTTCCTCATACATGGTCATCTATGTAAGTTAAATAACTTCTCATAAGTGTTTTAATATCATATATATTTAGAAAACACTCTTTATATCATATATCAACAGGAATTTATTGTTTGTTAGAAGAAGTCACAAGAAATACACTTAATAATATCACCTCCAGAGTCTTTAAAAACCGCATTAAAATTTGAGCAATACACCCTAAGTATTGTAATACCGCTTCTAGTTAAACATGCCAAAAAAATATATTGTATATACTGAAAAAATATCTTCCACTACATACTTCTCCTTTCAAGTACTCTCTATGAATAAATTTTCAAGAAAAATATCTAGAAGGTTGTTAGTTTTAATAATCTTTTTTGGATATCACAACCAATACTATGCAAAATGTGCACCACACTCAGTTTAATGTGATCATTATCATCCTTAAAGAAACTTAAGCATATCTTATACTAGTTTTTCAAATATATACTTTTATACTGAAATCATTCAGTCATGAAAGACGTCTTCCACTTTTATAACAGCCTCAGCGGGAATGGATTTTGGCACATACACTGCTACTTCACAAATTGCTCCAATAACTTGTTTCTGAATAACCTCATTTGAATCCAATAATCTATCACTCAGAGCATCAACTATGCAAGATGATTTAGGCCTAAATAGGTTTTAAAAAATACATTCTGTATCATATATCATAGTTGTGAATCAAATATCTCTAAAAACTATTAGAGAGATAGTTGAAACTCATCTGCAAGAAAATAACTGAAGTTCAAAGATCCACCCAAGAATATTTAATACACTTAGTGACACATATGGTAACTCCATAAGATCTTAAGTCAATTTTTTAATAATGGATCATATAATCTAGGAGGCACACTACTAAATGTTAAATATGATCTCATGATAACTATGTAAAAAAAATTTAAATTTTATTTTAGATGACATGACAAAGAGACAGACATTTCGCTCAACCTTGATTACTACACAATTGAATAGAATAGAACTTGAGAATTAGGCTTGGAATTTGACGGCATATGGAATTTTTTTAGGTTTTTGAACTTATTTGATAGGTATTTATAAAATTTAAACATAAATAGTGGCAGGCATTAAAAAATCCAAATAGTAGATTTGAAGTTTACTTATTTAATTACCCTGTCATAATATTTAATACTCCTTCGTGCAATCTAAATAGTAGATTTAAAGTTTACCTATTTAATTAGCCTGCCATAATATTTAATACTCCTTAGTGCAGGTACACACAACCTAGTACCCACCATTCCATATCATTATTGTTTCTTTTCCTTGTACATATTGGTTGTGTGTTTTAACAATAAAGTTTTAGCTAAAATATTTCTAAAAATAACAAGTTCAAAGTTGTAAAAACTAAAAGATAGTTCTGGAATTTGCAGAGCCTTGCAGGAAGACCTAAATTTGCAGTCACTCATATGAATACACAGTAAGTTAAAAGGCATAAAGACAATCCAAAAACCTCATCAAATTTTTGTTTGAGAGTCAATTTGAAATTCCAGGCCTGACGTGAGGGCATCTCAAAAATCCAGACCTCTCTCCGCTGCATAATGCATTGCTTTGCCAAGAGAGAATTTACATAAAATAAATAAATAAAACTATGACGGCCATCACTGTACATACCTCGTCAGCCTCGGTCATCGCTGATAAGTGGTACTGTGGTACTTAACCCCATTCTAGAGCTGGCCGAGATACTGTGGATGTGATCGCTCTTATTGTTGTATAAATTTAACGGTCGAGGCGACTCATAGGCTGCCTGCTAGGTTTGTAGCGGATAGAGAATTCGAACTGTTATTCTATTTAAATCTCGTCGGTCTATTCTATTACAACGGCTAATCATTTACTAATTTCGATTTTCTTTTTTTTCCTTTACACCGGCTAATAATTTACTAATTTCGACATAAATGTTTTTCTTTTGTTAATTAATTTAGTGAAATGGCTATTTTTGGGCAGAGAGGCGCTCTACAGCCCAGTATGGGGGAGATCTTGTCAGGTGATGTAACAGTGATGTAACGTTACTAACATGTCAGCAAAAAATAATAGTGAAAGTGATAGTGAAAGTGAATATTATGGAAGAGGATGTAAAATTTGCAATATTGAATAACTAACTTAAAAAGTAGTAAATATTTTGTCTACATATTATATAAAAAAATATTATATAAAAAAAAAATATTCTCAAGGAGCTATTAAAGACGAAGATTCAGATCATATTCTCAAAGAGCTATTAAAGATGAAGATTCTGATCAATCAGCCAGGAATTTGATCACTTTAACAAGGTGAACATTGCATAATTTTAAATCTTCAAATGAGCATGGAAGAAGCTGTAACAATCTTCCATCTATAAATATATATGCTTTCTTCCACAGACCGAACTGAACCAAACCGAGTGAAAGTGAATATTATATACAGACCGAACCAAGTGTACGGATTAGTATACAGACCGAACCAATTATAAATAGATGTAGAGTCCTTTTATTTCTGAAAAAGGATGACAGATAATTTTGGTGCATTGCCTTCCCGTTCACGAGATGGGAACTCGCCATCTCAAGATCAGACAGTCTTTTCATCACAAGATGCACTTCCCCCAAAGAGAAGCATCTCCGATTCCGCTCATAAAATATGGCCTAACATCTAGTCGTGTATTTTACAGAAAGGTAGGGATTAGAATTAAATAGATTGTTCTCATTTCTGTCCATGGGATACTGTTTAGAATATTAATAATTATGATGCAGAAGGGTGCTGTGCTGTGCTGATCCTCTTTCGCAGCAGGAGGTTCTTAAGGGCTATCATTAACTTATAGTTAATTTGTAAATAATAGCTGTAATTGTGATTGTGCAGAAGAGACTCATGTTAACAACATATTTAAAGATGACAGTGGAAACGATACCGAATATATTGTAAATGATATATTTCAGCCGACAAAATATAATATTAAGTCTTGACGAAATAATATTTGTAACATCAAAATCACATATTATAATGAGTTGGTTTGGAATTTGCGATACCGAAGATATTGTAAATGATATTTTAGAGAATTTAAAAGTAGTAAATATTTTGTTTAAAAGTTGATTAGGGTTATTGGAAGTACCAACCCCCGGGCTTCTTTTATATTCGGAAACTTAAATTTTAAATTCTCCTTTGGCAAAAAATAATAGTACAAATATATATAATTATGTAGAAATGATCTAGATTACAATACATTAACAGGCCTGAGGCATAAAGCCTGTTCCCCCCAAATCCTTAGACCAACTACAATCCGTCATTAATGGCACGCAGAGGTCACTCAAATTGACATCCAGCAGATTCAGAACATCCTCAGGCATTCGATCCTTTAAGCTACTCTATGCAACGCCAAAACTCTATAACAGAAATTCTTTATCTCGCTGCCTCCTCCCCTAAAGTTCTCTCAGTGACTTCTCCAAGCTTACTCTTGTGCACATGCTCCTTTGTTCCTTTTTGCCCCCTAGTGGGCTCCAACATGCTTATTCAAATACACTCACGATCAGCCACAGGTCTCTTACCCTCCTAGCGGCATTCATTGTAAGCTTTGAGTTAAAAAGGGGAGCCGGTACACTTTTTCACTCTCCATGCATCCACATTTGGGCTTCTAGAATCTATAGGATATGTGGCAGGCTTGATGGATTCTACCATAATATTGCGTTGAGTGAAGCAAAGGGATGTAGCGTTTGAAGGGAGGAGATCCTTGTTACTTTGTATGTGCATTTGTAATGCTTTGTTTAATGTAACATATGACTGTAAAATTTAAAAAATAAACCGCATAAATCCATTCATCACATATTAAATCGTTTGACAAATTTGGGTTAAGATTTACTCATTGTAGATTAAATCTTCAACAATAGCAGCTATAGATTTGATTGTACCTGCAGAAAATTCCAGTACCCCTACCACAGTAATGACTGCCCAAAATTCCAGTACCCCTACCACAGTAATGACTGCCCAAATAGCAGGGTCCCCAGCAACTCCTTTGAACAAAGGATCAATGAGATAGAAAGGAGAAACACAACACAGTGCAAATCCAACCTTGAAAGCGTGTATAATTTTATGTGGGTCGTCTTTACCCATTTTCCAAGTTCGTCTGAAGAAAGACGTGGGCGATCTGGTCCTCAAGTTTTTGAACATCTTGGGTAGTGGAGGAATATTATCAAACTACAATTATATATAAAACTACAATGAGTAAACCTTTGTGCTGCAATTATATATAAAACTACAATTATATTGCTATTGACAAACCCATGAAGTGTTTCATTCCAATTCAAATAAGCAAATATTTAAATTATAATTATATAACTTTATTGTATAATTCCTTCTCACTTGCATCTCTCATAAATTAAACAGCAGTTGTATTTGAAGTCTATTTAATATTAATTACCTATTCCTTTTCAACTCTCGATTTAGCAACAAAACTTTCAGGTTTATACAGTGAAAAGTGGGTTTGTTGCAAACTCAAAATTGAAGGATAACAATCAATCTCTAACAGAATAAGTCGATCATATAAATGTGTTCCATTATTGATCAACTCATAATTTAATAGTAAAAGATCAATTTCCAACATTAGTGAAAGTCATAAAGTCATAAATTAAAGTGAAATTAACAACTAATTCCTCACAACTTTTACATTCTAAGCCTAAGGGATACGATATCTTGCTGAAGAATCCACAAGTAGCGTTGAGGCAATTAGGTATATGGTTGCAAGAACAGAAATTGAATAGAGCTACTATAAGCACAAGAAATTGCAGAGGTCTGGCATATATCACAAATCGGGGCAGTGACTGGAAATGGATTGTTGTCATCCTGCAAAGCAAGAAAGGGAGAGCCGAGAGATATGTTTCACTTTCAAATCTTCAAATCCGAGCCAGGCTCATCTAATGATTCTGCTATTTCACGCATTGCTTCTTCAAAGGTTTCCAACCAAGGTTCCACTAATGATGGTGTTCCTTCAGAGAATGTCAAAGAATTTGGTCTTAATTTTGAGTATTCAGAGTTTGCCAAGAATTCCCACTCAATAGGTTGTCACCATAATCATAAACAAATGCTTACCAAGCAAGCGCTGTGATTGAATGTATATATGGGGTTTTGCCTGTCTTTTTCTCTGTTTTATTTTTACTGGCTGCTCATTCTTGGTATGCAGAAGCTTATTATTTTCGGAGATCATGTCTAACAACACCTGCCATGCTCTCACACGCGCTGTCAATTGAGCCCTGGGTTTCCGCCTTGCAAAGGGTCTCAGAAGCCCATATCTTGTCATCGTTTCCAGAGGATCATCCCTGTAATCGCTGAGACAGGGTTGTATTGGCTAGCAATTTGCAAAGAATTGTTGAGTAGCGAGTGATGAAACACCCTCCTCCCGTCTCTCAAATATATATATACATATTTTAAATATATATTTTAATTTAAAATTAAATTTAAATGTAATTTTAACTTTAATTTATATTTTAAATTTAAATTAATATTTATATTAAATTTAAAATAAAGTTTTATATTAATTTTTTTTTTCTAAATTTAAAATATTCAATATTATAGTTAATTATATCTACAATAAATTTAATTTAAATATAATTTTAAATTAAATTTTAAAAGAAATAAATATTAATATATATTTCAATATATGTTTGTTTTAAATATTATCGAAGAGAAGAAGCTTGCCATGAAAATGAAAAGTAGAATATTCCATCCGTAGGCGAATCCCTCTAATTACTACACGTACATTGAAAAAATTAATTGCACATTTCACTCTCTAATTACTACACACACATTGAAAAAATTAATTTCTTGAGAATGATTGGGAGGCGAATCCCTCTATGATCCCACATTTCACTCTCCAATTACTACACAGACATTGAAAAAATTAATTACACATTTCAGTCTTGATAATGATTGGTAGGCGAATCCCTCTATGATCCCTCTAATTCCTACATAGACATTGAAAAAAAATATTTACAGATTTTACTTTTGATAATGATTGGTAGGGGAATTCCTCTAATTGCTGAGTGGATGTTATTCCTAAGTGGATTTGATCCCTCTAATGATAGTAGCTTATTATTTTAATTGATTATAATGTTATCTATTTCGGAGATTGCTAATTGTGTCGAGTTATTTAAGAGGTAGTATTCCAATAAGAAACTAAAGATAGTAAGTTTACATGGATGTAATCCCTTGGCACATGTAACATCAATGGAAAATTTCACACCATGTAATTATCTGCAAAAAATTTAACCCCATGTAATTATCTGCAAAAATATGTTGGCCTACTAAACAACCATGCAAGGCTTCTTAACGAAATACCAAGTTCAGAATTTACAAATGTGTTTTACTAACATAGATCCATCTTAAAAAAAGTCTACCAATTGTCGAAATAGATCAAAATTCTAACTTTAAATCGTTTTTAGTGGAAATGTTAAAAAAATGTACAGTAATGTAGAATGTGCCTCTTCTATGCAAAACAAAAGAAGAATGATTTTTTGGGGTAAAATGGAAAACCCTAGAGTGACTCTAAATCTAAACCATATTTACATTTACTTAATCCTTACAAAATTATTGTCTCTATTTTCCAGTTTAACAATTTATTCAATCCTTAATACTTATTACTTATATTGAGATCATCCTCATAATTCTATTTGTGTTTTCAACTTAACATGTTCCTCACAATGTTGATCAAACTTCAGTTTTGTGTAACCCCCCACGACTGAAACCAGCCTAGATCCAAATCCGAGGCTCTATCAAGCGTCGAGAGGGATCAAATCTCCCTAGGTGCAAACCTCTTCTCGGGTATTGCACTAAAGGAGGTTTGCACCTTGGGAGATTTGATCCCTCTCGGGGCTTGATAGAGCCTAGGATTTGGATCTAGGTTGGTTGCGTCGAGAGGCGCTCTACAGCCCAGTATGGGGGAGATCTTGTAACGTGATGTAACGTGATGTAACGTTACTAACATGTCGGCAAAAAATAATAGTGAAAGTGAATATTATGGGGGAGATCTTGTCACGTGATCTAACGTGATGTAACGTTACTAACATGTCGCCAAAAAATAATAGTGAAAGTGAATATTATGGGAAAGATCTTGTCACGTGATGTAACGTTACTAACATGTCAGCAAAAAATAATAGTGAAAGTGAATATTATGGGGGAGATCTTGTCACGTGATGTAACGTTACAAGATCATCCTCATAATTCTATTTGTGTTTTCAACTTAACGTGTTCCTCACAATGTTGATCAAACTTCAGTTTTGTGTAACCCCCCACGACTGAAACCAGCCTAGATCCAAATCCTAGGCTCTATCAAGCGCCGAGAGGGATCAAATCTCCCTAGGTGCAAACCTCTTTTTGGGTATTGCACTAAAAGAGGTTTGCACCTCGGGAGATTTGATCCCTCTCGGCGCTTGATACAGCCTAGGATTTGGATCTAGGCTGGTAGTTATAGCAATAAAATATAGGAATTTTATGAGTGTGATGAAAAATAAGTAAAATGCGTTATTAATTTAAACATTTTATACTTCAAATTTTAATATTTTTTTTGTTTTTTATTTAAAAAAAATTATTTCGACGTCACTCAACTTTGTCAAATGTAAATTTGTTAATAGTCACTCCTCTTTGCCAAATGCAGATTTAATAAAGGTTATTTTTACTGAATTGCAACTTCAGAGCTCATACACGGTAGAAAACCGATTGCAGCTAAAGTATGAATTCATTGTTAGTGTATTATTATATTTGTATGGTAAACGAAGAATATTGATATATGATTGTCTCTCATTTTACATTTTGGGATAAATGGAGTGTCTTCTTCTATGATATCTATAAGTGTTTTCCAATGTGATAGTTTTAACTCATTTACAATTTTAATAAATAAATAGAAATTATCTAATAAAAAAATTTAAAAATAGTAATAATAAAAACTATTATTTAAGTTTTTAGATAATTTAATAGTTTTAAATAAATAAAATTATCCAATAAAAAATTTAAAAATAATAATAATATAAAATATTATTTAAGTCTTTAGATAATTTAATAATAATATAAATTATTATTTAAGTTTTTAGATAATTTAATAGTTTTATTTAAAGTAAAAAGGAGTATTTTTTTAGAAAAAAAATTGTAACTTTACAAACTCCAAAATATTAGGTATCTAATAGCTAGCATTCCCAAAATAAATGTAAGAGTCTAAATAATCACAAAAAACAACAAGAGAATGTATTCCAAAAGACATAACATCAACTATCCAACAAAATAATTAATGGAGCCATGTGCTCCAAGGAATTTTGAACAAATTCTTCTCAAAAGAGAAAGGCCACTTCTATTGTTAGAGCTTCTTTTGATAGGGCATGTACTTCCATATTTGACTCATGAAACATATGTTCAATGCTAATAGAATAAAAAAAGGACAAGATTTTTTTTGTTCTCTAGCACCAACTATGGAGCTCAAGAACCTGTAAATTGCAAAGATTATTTTCCCAATTTCAATAACGACCATGGAATATCCATATTACTTTGAATGTGTTAATACCAAAAGAACAAGCAACCTTGGCAAGACACCACAACACCATCAACTCTACCTTCGTATTGGAGCGAGATCCACATTTTAATTTAAAAGTGAACTAATGTCCCTATTGATTCTCACAACCATCCCTAGTGCACATAACCCTCCGTGAGTTGCTCCATCAAAGAGGCATGTTGCTTCGAAGGACATAGGAATATCGATAATCTGTCTAGTAATTATGACTTTGACATCAACTAAAAATTAGTCCTTATAAAGGCCTAAGATCCTCAGGAAACAAGCATATGTATTCAACCAGTTTCCTTTGAAATAACAAAATTCCTAGTCTTCAATATCGCCCATGAAATAAAAGCTGGAAGTAAATGATGATTTGTATAGGAAATATGCTTTCAACTATGAAATTTTTTATCAAAATTTCAATTTCCCCAAACCGCTGGTATGTTGAGAAGACAACAAACAAACTCCAAAATATTGACTATAAATTTATGATTAACAAAGATGTGGTCAACTCATTCAGCCTCGTCTTTACAAAGAACAAAACTCTAGGCCAATCAATCCTTTGTGGATTAAATTATCCCATGCCAATATGTAATTTTCAAAAGATAGCCATTAAAAAAAATAAAAAAAATAATACAATATGTCATTTCCACAGTTTTGTGAACCACTATTTAGGCTCAGTGATAGAACCTTCTTGAGAAATCCCAACATGTGCACACTTTACAAATATATTCCTTGTAGCATTATAGGACCAGATAATCTCTTCATTTGAGTTCAGCCTAATTCCAATAAAATTAAGGGAGAACATATATTTATCCCATTCCTCAACCCATCTACTGCCCAATCCAACATCCATGGCTAAAATCCATTAGGTATCAGAATGATGGAGCCACAAAGGGATCTTAATTAGGTCTATGGTAATGAATCCCACTTTTGAAAGATGTTCTAATATATAAGGAGATATCAAATAATTTTTACCCAAACTAATAACAGGGTCTATCCCAACCAAAATATTTGTGCACCTACCAAGTTTCCAACAAAGTCCCTTGCCCATTCAAGGATATGATTTCAAAAATCCATACCAAGAATTTGACACGTTTCTTCTATTTTTAATTTGATTCCTAGTACACTTCAAGATATCTCCCTTGACATATTTATTGTCACATGCCCCAATTTTCAAAACACTTTTATGTTTTAAGAAACAGTATGTTACATTGTATGTAAATTTTGTAATTAATGACCAAGTGGGGTCAAGGATAATTTAATGTAATTTCAAAATATTTTATTAATAAATAAATTAAATATGAGACAACATCTTAGGGAAGCAGTTTTAAATGAGTGTTTTACTCGTCACTTGGTAGAGAAGGCTGGGTTGAGAGCAAATTGACATGTGGCAGCATCCTTAAACTACTTCTAGTTGTTGGAGGTGGCAACCTCCCTATTTTAGTGGTCATGATTCCCCAAGAAAGTGGAATAGGAGCAGATGGCTCATTAAGTAAGAAGTGGCCCAAAATACCTAGGCATACTAATAAAAATTCCCATTGAAGACAACTGATGCTGCTCATTCTGGATTTGTGATCAATGTGAGTGAATGAAGTGGACAAGTGAATTCGATAGAGGGGACTAGCTAAAGTAAGTTTGAATGGATAAGTGTTGAAGACTTGAACTAGCGCAACTATTCTAAGCTGAGTTCATATTGCTATAAGTAGAACTTAGTTACTATTGAACACTCACTGGAGTTGCAGAGGATTTCTAGACTGCATCTCTCACCCAATACTTCTACCAGGTGGATGAGGAGACAAGCTCAGGGGTCATGAGAATTGAAGTCCATCTCTTCTCCGGGAGTTGGTTGGGAGGAATAGGTTCCTTAAGCTGTTGTCACCTCATCTATACTTCCAGGTTTTACTTGTTTAGTTCAGTCATTTAATTATTTACTATATCTAGAAAGTTTAAGATTTATCAATGATATAGTATATTTCAGTTTTATTTTTGTTAAGGATGGTTAGGAGAAGTGATTATTCTATGTAAGTTACTCACTAGCTAGATTAGGGTGAATTAGTAGAGAAAATTCTGAGTTAATTAATAGATAGAAAGAAAATACCTAACTTGTCTTTTTCCACACCTTTTGCAAGGTAGTAGTCTAGTGCAATAGCTTGGTTTATTTTCAAATAGCGGATTCAAAAAAACTTGTATGGAGATGCAAATGCTTATTATCTAATAGGATATTTGTATAAAATGTTATAGGGTTTTTAGTTGTAATTGTAATATTTACTTAAAGTACTTAAACAAATTAAATAAAGATAGAGGAAAAATCCTCATTAATGTTCACGAGTATGTGGAATATTTTACAAAAAAAAACTAGCAAAAATACCTATTATAAACCTAGTATATTAATCTGAAATAGGTAATATATAAATAGTAAATTATCTAGATTAAGTGTACTTAGAAAAACACTAAACCAAGTTAAATATTTACACAATTAGATCACGTATGTGAAAAATCTAAACTAGGGTTAACTGAAATGAAAAACTAGCTCTATAAATTTTTAAGAAGATTTAGGGTTTGTAAAAGAAATCTTCTTTTATAACAAAATAAAATCATAATTTATAAATATCAAAATCTAGCAATATAGTCCAAAAGTATAGAACAAAGGTAAATTTATTCAATAATATCATTTGTGTATTCTATTTCCACAATTCATTTGAATCAATAACTATGCTACCATCGAAGTATTCCACTCTCAAAAACCTCTCAATTCATATTTCTTTTAAAGAGAAAAAAAAGTTAATTAATAAATTAGTTAACCCTACACCATCGAAAGGAAATAAATATTAACCAAAGAGACATACAATTAATTCAACTTTAAGCTGTAATAATTATTTTAATAACAATAACAAAACTGAACAAATATAGTCTCAGCCTATGGCCTTTACATCGCGAGTCAAGGCTTCAAATCCTGAATAAAAGTATCTACATACAAACAGAGATCTCATAAAAACCAAACATCTGTTTCAGCTACGAAATCCTTTTCAAAAAGAGAAGTGTTGTAAGAACAATCATTAAGTCTTTTTTAAAAATAAAGCCCTAAACAAATCCTCATATAATGACCCAATGGCCTGTCAATAAAAGTCACAGCTTAAAGCGAGTACGAAAAAACATCATTATAATTCAACCATGGCCGAAAAGGCTCAAAAACTAATACATTAAGTCACGGTTGTGAAATCCCATAACCTTTGTTTACAAAACAACCACTAGGCCTTGAAAACAAAATAGAGCATCTAAAACAGCCACGGCCGAACCAGTAACCATCTTTCACATGGTAGAACCTTTCTAAAACCGCCTTACAACAAGTGCAAGAGAACCCCAAGTGAAACCCAGGCTTACCAAGGTGGATGCTCTCATGGAAGGCTGTTGGTGGAGTGTTAAGAACTGAACTTTGGACTTCATAACCTACACAAAACAAACCCCATAATGCATTTAGCTATCAAATTAAGTGCAAATTAATAACTCTTAAAAAGTACAGAAGATTTTTTGTTTTACAAGACCAAGTCTTACCTAAGGTAGCTTGCACACCTATTTGACGTGGAAGGCCAACCCGAACCTCCTTCATTAGCAACCTGAGTTGGAATGGACCACTGTCAGAAGTAATTATAATTTGTAGCGTTCAAATGTAAATCCCAAGCCATGACGAGGTAAGGTTAAAACCCATGATACGAAAACTAGCAGTAAAACAAAGAACCCATCTCATTCTTTCAAACAACTCTCTTTACATTGTGTTTGGTTTAAAGAACTCACAGAAAACAAACTCACATAGTAAGATAAATGATGGGGAATACCACCCAACCTTCAACACTTTTTTCGACAGTCAAACCACCCCACAACAACAGCAAGCACTGTGTTCACTTATTATTGCACCAGAACTCAAAGGATAAACATGTAGAGAAGCTCGTTATGGCTTATGGAAGGCATGTGAGCAAAAAATGGAGGATTGAAAACAAGCGTGGTGGCCACGAAGGCCTTTGTGCAAACATTGGAGGATTGAAATCAAGCCTGGTGGCCACGAAGGATTATGTGCAAACAATGGAGGATTGACAACAAGCCTGGCAGCCACGAGCTTGCAACTCGACCACTCCACAGCAGAGAAAAAGAACAAATGTGATTTTAAGGTTAGGACAAGCCTTTTCTTTGCTTCCAAAGTAAACTAAACACTAAGCTTTGAACACCAACCACTTGTCCTCCAAAATTATTTGCAAATTATGGGTTATTACATGTGGTATCAGAGCATAAGGTTCAGACACTAGACCTGAATGCAACTCAACTTGCATAAATAAAACAGTAGATTTATAACATGCATACTGATTTTTTTTTTCTTTTGAATTATACTTCGAGATAATTTTTCTGAGTTAACTGCAGGTATGGAAATATTGGAAGAATATGCAGATGAGGAATCCCCATTTACTGAATGAAGTAATTCTAAAAGAGAACCCATGTAAGAAGAAATAACTAATAACTCTTCTGAATTATTACAAACTATCAAGGAACTAAGAACAAACATGGAAACAGTAAAAAAGAAAAATGAGAGAATTCTAAGAGCGGAGGTGGAGCTAAATAAATCATATTTTAATAGAAACATTTTAGAATGAAGAAAAAAATAAACGAACAGATTCTTAAGAAATGCCTTACGAACATAAAGATAAAAAATCTAAACAGTTTAAAATCGAATGTAGCTCATCTTCTGAGGTTTACGGTGATCCACATAAAAAGCATTATCAATATACTAGTGATAGTAGCGAAGATAATCATCATATAAGAAAGAGAATGTTCAAGACTTATGAAGAAATCCCTCGAGAATTTAAGAAAAATAAGCCACCAACCTTTAATGGTGAAACTGAGAAGGGAGAAGAGGTTGAATCATGGCTGCCTAGGATGAAGAAATATTTTCAAATTTATAATTACTCTAATCAACTGAAATTGAGAATGGCTATTTATAACCTCACTAGGAAGGTAGATATCTCATGGTAGGATATAAAAAGAGTAAAATAAATTAGGGAGAAAAACATTAACTCGAGTATGTTTAAGAAATATTTTAAGAATTTTTTGTCTGAACAATACTATGAGGAGGGGGCTAAGGAATTTTATGAATTAAAACTAGGAACAATGAACATGAAAGAACTAAACGATAAATTCCTAAGTCTGCTTAGATATGTGCCTTACATAGTGGATGAGAAGCCTAAAATACAGTGGTTTCTAAGCTACTTATCTTTTCATATAAAAGACAGAATTGAGTATGACAATCCGAACACTTTAAAAGAAGAACTCAGAAAGGATAATTTCTATTATGAACAAAATCGTAAACACGAAAGGATGACAAACTGGAAGGCTAAAATAACTAATAATTTTGAAAAGAGGAAGAAAGGTTTTGAACCTAATCGAAATTTTAAAAATAATAACACACAAAATTTTCCTAATAAAAATTTCCAATGGAACAAAAGTAATTCATAGATAAATCCAAATGGTCAAAGAAATAAAGAATCTATTAATAATCATAGTAACGATACCAAAAGTTTTGAACAAAAGGAACGAGTAAAGTGCTCGAAATGTAATGGTCCTCATTATGCATCAGCTTGGCCCAACCGGAAGAAGAATTCTAGCAACATACATACGATACATGAGGAGATGACTTTCAATGATGTAGCAAGGACAATGCCTAGGATCAATGTAGCACTGGAGAACAGGCAGGCAGATTATCAAATTTCCATGGTGGAAGTGGAAGGTAAGCTCAATCAAATACCTATATCTATTTTAATTGATCCATGAGCTATTTTAAGTTATATTTCTCCTGATTTAGTAGAAAAATGTAAGTTATGAGTAGAAACGTTTGCAAAGTATTGGTTAGTCCAGCTAGTGACTGGTGCAAAAAGAAAGGTGATCAGCTTTGTTAAGAATTGTATTGTAAAAATGGATCAGTTTGAAACCACTGTTAAGCTTAATGTATCACCTTTAGGTTCTTCTGATATGTTAATTGGTATGGATTGGTTAGAACAACATAGGGTAGTCATGAATTGTTTCAATAAAACCTTTACTTGTGTAAATAACGAAGGAGAAACAGTAAATATAAAAGGGATCCCTAGGAAAAGAGCTATAAGACAGATCTCTGCTTTGCAATTTAAGAGAGTTGTTCGAAAGGGTTGTAAATCCTTTGTTGTAACAGTAATTAATGAAGAAGACACTAATAATGAAAATAAATTAAAATTAGAAAATATTAAGATCTTAAGGGAGTATTCAGATGTATTTCCGGATAAAATTCTGGGACTGCCTCTGAAGTGGGAGTTAGACTTCACTATTGGGTTGGTACCTAGTGCAGTGCCCAGCTCAAAAGCCCCTTATCGGATGAATATATTGAAATTAAATGAACTAAATTCATAGTTAAAAGAACTTATTGATAAGAAATATATTAGACCTAGTGTGTCTCTCTCGGGAGCACTTGTTATTTTTGTTAAGAAGAAGGACAAAACTCTACAATTATGTATAGATTACTGTCAACTAAATAAAATGAATATTAAAAAAATATATCCGTTACCCCACATAGATGATCTTTTTGATCAGCTATGTGGAGAAACTGTATTCTCAAAGATCGATTTATGATCTAGTTACCACAGGTCTGAATCAAATATGAAGACATCTTTAAAACAATTTTTAGGACTAGATATGGTCATTATGAGTTTGTCGTTATGCCTTTTGGGATTACTAATGCCCTAGCTATTTTCATGTGTTTGATGAATAATGTAATGCATAAGTACGTTGATAAGTTTGTGGTCGTATTCATTGATGACATCTTAACTTACTCAAAGTCTGAAGAAGAACATAAAGAGAATTTAAAATTTTTCTTAGAAGAGTTACTAGAACATCAACTCTATGCAAAATTTAGTAAATGTGATTTTTTTAAGGATAAAATATAGTATCTCGGTCATGTAGTGACTAAAAAAGGAATTTATCTTGATCCCAAAAAGATAGAGGCAATCAAAGAGTGGCGATTCCCAAAAGAAGTAACTAATGTACGATCATTCACGGGGATTACTAGCTATTATCGAATATTTATCGAAGGGTTTTCAATAATTGCAAATCCCATAACTTCTTTACAGAAGAAATGAAAGAAATTTGAGTGGAGTCAAAAGTGTGAAGTTAGTTTTAAAAGGTTAAAAACATTATTAACCACTGCACCAATCTTAATAATTGATAACCATAATAAAGATTTTATAGTATGTACTGACACATACATTGACGGTTTAGGTGGAGTTTTAACTTAGGAAGGACACGTCATTGCTTATGAGTCTAGGAAGATGAAGATTCAAGAGAAAATTTATGTGACCTATGAATTAGAATTGGTTGTTGTCATACATGACTTAAAAATGTGTTGTCATCATTTGATCAGAAGAAAGTTTATATTAATGACAAATAATAAAGGGTTAAAATATCTGTTGGATCAACCTAACTTAAACGCTAGGAAAGCTAGGTGGTTAGCTTTCCTCGGTGAGTATGATTTTGAAATCCAACATATTAAGGAAAAGAAAATAAGGTTGGTGATGCTTTAAGCAGAAATGCAAAACTGAATTTTACAACAACAATCAACACGTATAAATTTTTTTTAGAAGAACAACTAGAAGAAGGAATGGGACAAGATGAAAAAGATCAGAAATTACAAGCAAGGGTAAGAGAAAATTTAATTGAAAGTTTAAGTACACGGTATAGTTTAAACGAAAAAAGATTATTATTATATAAATATTGACTATACATACCTAATGTACCTAAGATTAAGTTGCTAATTTTAAACGAAATTCATAAGACTCCTTATTCAGGGCATCCTCGTTATCAGAAAACTATAACTATGCTAAGAAAGGATTATTTTGGGCCAAACATGAAAAATGAATTGGCAGAATACATTCCTAAGTGCTTTGAATGTTAGCAAGTAAAAAATGAACATTAGCATCCAGCTGAATTACTTCAGCCATTATCCATTCCTAGCTGGAAGTGGGAGATAATCAACCTTGATTTTATCACAAGACTACCTAGAAATAAAAACTTGAATGACTCAATAATGGTAGTTGTCGATAAATTAAGCAAGGAAGCTCATTTTATACCTGTTAAAACTACTTATAAAGCTGTGAATATTGCTGATATTTTCCCAAAACAAATTTTTCGTTTACATAGAATACCGAAAGTAATAATTTCAAACAGAGAACCTAAGTTTACACGCATTTTTTTGGAAGTATTTGTTTAAAGGACTAAATACTACATTAAATTTTAGTACCTCTTTCCATTCTCAAATAGATGGACAGACTGAAAGAGTAAATCAGGTATTGGAAGATCTGCTCAGAATTAATGTAAAAGAACAGCCAGGTAAATGGGAATATTGCTTACACTTGGTAGAGTTTGCTTACAATAATCACTACCAAGCCTCAACAAGATATAATCCTTTTGAAATTTTGTATGGAAGGAACTGCAATACCCCCATCTCATGGAGTAATCGAGTTGACAGGTTAGTATTAGGACCTGAATTATTGAAAGAGATGGAGTTAATTGTAAAACAGGTGCATGGTAACTTAAAATTTGCACAAGATCAACAAAAAAGTCAAGCATATCTTAAACGAACTCAAAATGAGTTCCAGGTAGGTGAACATGATTTATTAAGGTAAGACCTAAAAAGAGTTCTATGAGGTTATGAAGTTATGCTAAGTTAACACCGCGATATTGCGGACCTTTTGAAATACTATCCAGAATAGGACACGTAGAATATCATTTAGCTTTACCACCAAACTTAAAGGTTCACAATGTTTTTAATATTTCTATGTTAAAAAAATATGTACGTGATGCTACTCATGTTATTAACTGGAATGATGTGCACGTGGAGTCCGAAGGATGTTTTCTGGTGGAATTGGATTGTATCCTCTAAAGGAGGGAGTTCTCACTTTGGAATCGCACCATTGGTCAGGTGAAAGTGCAATGGAAGCATCTTAGTCCAGAAGAAGCCACATAGAAATTGGAAAGTCATATGCAGGATGCATATCCAATTCTATTTCAAGGCAATTCTGAGGATGAAGAATAAATAACATCGATGACGATGCTATAAATTAAGGAGGTGTTTATGTCACATGCCCCAATTTTCAAAACACTTTTATGTTTTAAGAAACATTATGTTACATTTTATGTAAAGTTTGAATTAATGACCAAGTGGGGTCAAGGATAATTTAATGTAATTTCAGAATATTTTATTAATAAATAAATGAAATATGAGACAACAGCTTAGGGAAGATTATAAACGAGTTTTTTATTGGTCACTTGGTGGAGAAGGCTAGGTTGAGAGTACAGTGACATGTGGCAGCATCCTCAAACTACTTCTAGCTTTTGCAGGTGGCAACTTCCTTATGTTTAGAGTAATGATTCCCCAAGAAAGTGGAACACGAGTAGGTGGATCATTAGGTAAAAACTGACCCAAAATACCTAGGCATGCTAATAAAACTTCCCATTGAAGACAATTGTGGCTGATCATTATGGATTTGTGATCATTCTAAGTGAATGAAGTGCACAAGTGAATTTGTTGCAGGAGACTAGCTAAGGTAAGTTTGAGTGGATAAGTGGTAAAGACCAGAACTAGTGCAGATATTCTGAGTTAGTTCATATTGCTGTAAGAAAATTTGAGTTACTACTGAACACTCAGTGGAGTTGCACAGGATTTCTAGACTACATCTCTCACCCAGTACTTCTACCAGGTGGATGAGGAAACAAGCTTGGGGGTCCTAAAAATTGTAGTCCAGATCTTATCAAGGAGTTGGGTGGGAGGAACATGTTCCTTAAGCTATTGTCAACTCATTTATACTTCTAGGTTTTACTTGTTTAGTTCATTCATTTAATTATTTACTATATCTGGAAAGTTTAAGATTTCTCAATGATATAGTATATTTCAGTTTTATTTTTGTTATACTTCTAGGTTTTACTTGTTTAGTTCATTCATTTAATTATTTACTATATCTGGAAAGTTTAAGATTTCTCAATGATATAGTATATTTCAGTTTTATTTTTGTTAAATATGGTTAGGAGAAATGATTATGGTGTGTAAGTTAGTGACTAGCTAGATTAGGGTGAATTATTAGAGAAATTTTTGAGTTAATCAATAGATAGAAAGAAAATACCTAATCTGTATTTTTCCACACCTTTTGTAGGGTAGTACTCTAGTACAGTAGGTTAGTTTATTTTCAAATAGTGGATTCAATAAAACTTGTATGCAGATGCAAATGTTTATTATCTAGAGGATTTTTGTATAAAATGTTATAGGGTTTTTAGTTGTAATCGTAATATTTACTTAAAGTACTTAAAGAAATTAAATAAAGATAGAGGAAAAATCCTAAGTAATATTCACTTGTATGTGGAATATTTTACACAGTAAAACCAACAAAACTACCTATTATAAAGCTAGTATATTAATCTTAAATAGGTAATATAGAAACAGTAAATTATCTAGATCAAGTGTACTTAGTAAAATAGTAAACCACGTTAAATATTTACATACTTAGATGACCTATGTGAAAAACGTAAACTAGGGTTAACTGAAATGAAAGACGAGCTCTGTAAATTTTTAAGAAGATTTAGGGTTTGTAAAAGAAATGTTATTTTATAACAAAATAAAATCATAATTTATAAATATCAAAATCTAGCAGTATAATCCAAAAGTACATAAGAAAGGTAAATTTATTCAATAATATTGTTTCTCTATTCTATTTCCAAAATTCATTTCTGAATTAATAACTATGCTACCATCGAAGTATTCCAGTGTCAAAAATATCTCAATTCATATTTCTTTTAAAGAGAAAACAAAGTCAATTAATAAACTACTTAACCCTAAACCATCGAATGGAAATAACAATCACAATAACTAAAATGAACACAATATATAAATATTAACCAAACAGAGATACTGTTAATTAAACTTTAACCTGAAATAATTCTTTTAATAACAAAAAAAACTGAACAGACATAGTCTTGGCCTACGGCCTTTACATCATGAGTCAAGGATTAAAACCTTGAATAAAAGTATCTACATACAAACAAAGATCTCATAAAAACCAAACATATGTTTCGGCTATGAAATCCCTTTCAAAAAGAGAAGTGTTGTAAGAACAACCATTAAGTATTTTTTTTTAAAGAAAACCCTAAACAAATCCTCATATAATGACCCAATGGCCTTTCAATAAAATTCATGGCTTAAAGCCAGTACCAAAAAACATCATTATAATTCAACCATGGTCTAAAAGGCCCAAAAATTAATTCATTAAGTCACGACTGCAAAAGCCCATAACCTTTCTTTACAAAATAGCCACTGGTGATTGAAAATAAAATAGAGCATCTAAAACAACCATGGCCAAATGAGTAACCATCTTTCATGTGGCAAAACCTTTCTTAAAATGCCTCACAACAAGTGCAGGAGAAGCTCAGGAGAAACTAATGCTTACCAGGGTGGATGCCCTCATGGAAGCCTGTAAAGATTCACTCCACAACCCCTTGAAAAAAAACCGTCTCCATAAACTCTTCAAACTCAAAGCCGTACTAAACCAAAAAATATTCTTAATGTCTCATCCACCCCATAATCTTGGTTTTGATCATTTTTCCCAACTAGCAAGATAAAATTTCTCCCCTTCACCATTCCCTAACCAGAAAAAAATAAATCCCAACATACAAATCAGCTTGATTATAATCGAAGATATTGTCAAAATCCCAAAATTTTTGAAAATTTTAAAATTTTGAAAATACAGATAATATTCAATAATGCAGTCAGCTAATTGTTTTAATTATTTATATTTTAATGATTTCATAATCTGAATTATCTACTTGATTATGTTTATCTTATAGAATAATTCTTTTTCAGTTTAATGACTTATTTTTCTTTGTGACCACAAGGTAGAACTGTCTTGGTATTCTAGGGCTTACTTAGCTTTTGAGGTAACGTAGAAAGTTTACCTGCTCTTACAAATTTATAGGTAAGAAAGATCCGGTGCTGCTTGTCAATAATCATAAAGCATATAGATATATGTTCGTTGCAAAAATAATAGCTCAATAAAATAATATAAATGTTGTTCAATTTCAAATGCTTTTATGAGGTAAAACCATTAAATCATTATTCTTTTTAAAGTCGCCATAGAAACGAGATTCAGTCCAAACAGTATTGGTGACAGTTGCTTTCTCTCACTAGAATGTAATTTATAGTTTTCATTTCGAACTACCCTCTTCGATGTTTATCAAAGTTACCAAAGTCGTCATGTGTAAATGCCCTAAAATTCATCCTTACACACAGGTTAAAGATGGCGGGGTTTTTACGTTAAGGGTCTATCTTAAAATGTGAACATAAACCATTTACGTCATGTCAAATTTTGGATTACTCTTTATGATATGAAAGTAATGTGCAATGGTAGATGAGTTTTTGTACCATTATTCCAACTTCCAAAGCTTTGAAGTTTAAAGGAATTATATCATTAGTACATACTGCTAACAAAAGGGAGTAAGTTAGTGTCGATGCACTAAGTTCTTTTGCACATAACTTATCTGGAAGATTTCGTCCAGTTATTTTTATTAAATGATCAAAATTCCAATGACAAGCCCTATAAGGATTTAACATCTCATTTGCAAACCCTAATAGTTTAATAAATAATTACTCAAAGGTAAACTAGAAATAAGCTAGCAAAAGGGTATCTTAACATAGGTTTTAAGAATTTCTTTTGTTAAATGTTAAGTGGCATAACCCTTGCTATAGTTATAATACTTTGCAATGCATAAATGAAGGGGTCATAGAATAGACCGTGCCCATGATGAGTTTATGGTTTAACCTTGATCTAAAGTTTTATTTGTTTAACATTTCAGTGAGTATACTTGGTTGACTTCGGGTGTATCGAACCTTGTATAACCTTCACACCACCGTATGATTGGAATGAAAAATCATTTTGCTGATGATATGGTGGAACTATTGAGATTACCCACTGCATGCAAATAATTTGGATCGTGTACGTGGACTCATCGTAGCCAAGCGTTATCTATTTAAAAGGAACTTGGAGAACCCTAAACTTGTTATTTCCTCCATTGTTTTCGGCCTCCAGCCACTCTGCTACTGTGTTTTTGGCTGCCCAGTGCTCTACAACTAGTTGCTGATAGTCTCTAGCTTGCTTCTTTGTCTCTTACACTTCAAAGCTAGCCCTGTACGCTGATAGAGATGAGCTGTAACAAACTGATTGTTGCTTGAACTAGGTTGGTTGTTTTTATCTGGGGTTTATCCTTCACGGCTTGCTCATTTCAGTATTCTCCAGACTGAAAAAGTATTATTCTTCTGTGGCCCGGTAGTGAGATTCGTGTTTTGCATCTCGAGAGTTGTTGGGTCTTAGGGTTTCGCAGCATAGTGAAATTTTGGTTGGAAAACAGTTGCGGCCCAAGCATATATACTTGCTTGGCCTATCGCTCTGTAGAATACCCGTGAGGCCTTAAGGAAATAAACCTCTAAGAAGTCTGCAAAATAAAATTATTTAGTAATCCTTTTCGACAATTAAAGCATTTACAATCATGTAGAACACAAGAAATAAACCAGCACAACATGGTATTACAAATCAGACAACCAATTTCATGTGGTTCACCCCAACATTGGGGTTACGTCCACCAAAGATAGTCCAGACCAAACCGTCCGGATTTTTTTATTTTTATTAGGTATTCAACAAGGTTACAAATATGTAGTATCAATACTGTAGCCTTTCAACCTATATCTCTAATAGTGGACACTACCAAAATTACAAAGTGTAGTCTCAGTACTACATCCTTTCCAAAATCATTTATTATAGGGGACAAAACAAAAATACTAAGATTCTTATTTGCAGGGCCTCTTTGAATGATATAATCAAAACTATTTTCCAAGTGATTTCCTCTTACGTGATCTTGAGTGGAGAGTCTAAAGCCTCTCAACCCTACTGTGCTCATTATTAATCTTATTTTCTGATAACCAACTTAGGGGAAAGGAAACAAATACTCAGGCTACGCTACAACATTTCTAACTATTCCAATGATTACGCCTCCCTTTTTTGTTACAGTAGGTGGGATACTATAAGAGTAAGATAGATTTTAGTCAAAGTCAACAGTATTATGATTTTGCTTCACTTAATCATTTCTATTCGAGGGTTCATCCCATCTCGGCATTGTATTTTTATTAAATGGTTATAGTACTGACATAACACGAAATCTATTGTAAGCAATCGATGCTTATTGTTTTTCTTTCCAGAAATATGTTTTGAGGTAGCATGGACCTCCTTGTTTGGGTCCAACAGAGAAATAAGACTGTTGATGCTAGGGTCAGTCGAAGGCATGCGGATAAAAAAATATTTCTCCACAACATGCTGAGCTAAAAAAAACATGCTTCCTTTTATCGTTGTGTCCTCTCCAAATCAAGTATTAAGGTAACAACCCTGTATCGAAAAGATTCTGATAAATCAAAATGCTTACAGCGATACCAGGTGGAATAATACTAAGCATGATGGAGCTATTTGCATGGGCCACGAAAGCCGCATGTTATTAAAAACACACCTTGGGTTTTACAGACCTGGATGAACATGTAGAGGTTTTTAAGACATGTTTAAGTAAACACCCAATCACATCAGTGTAGATCTACACATTTAAGACGCTATGTGGTGATGGCTCCAACGAAAACCAAGGATAAGGATCTAGAACCGCAATCGAGGATATGAATCCAACTATGGTTTTACAACACAGACCCAAGAAGTTACAATAAGAATGGATCAACGCCTCCAGCAGACAATGACCCCGTCGGTTTAAATGATAAAACACAGCAATGATCTATCAATGACCTAGACACATACAACTGTAATACAAGCTCAGATAGGGAACTCATGGTTAAGCCCAGGTGTGAACTCTGGATTCGGATTTTGCAGGGAATGCACTGGTAGAATAAGCAACGCACAGGCAGGGTCTGAATCCAATATCTTGCAGGAAAGATATACTCATTAAAATACAAAAACTAGATGCATTACAATACACATCTACTTAAAAATTCCATACAGGATATATTTCAATCGAAAGACAAAGGTTAACCCTGATCGTACCTCCCAACGAGTCTCACGCCCATTCGCCGGTTCTAGATTTTTATTGATCCCTTCAATAGATCGCAGGGCAGAGCTTACTCTGAGTATCCCCTACTAGTCATATGTCTATCTCCTACTGTATCCACGAGACACAAGAACCCATTACCCCAAAAGGGTCGCCTCCTTCATTCAACTTAAAAACAACACTACCCTCTAAATTTCCCCAAGAAGTGCAACAGCCCTCTAGTTGAGAAAACGTAGAGGTAGAAAAACACATCAAAACGCAGAGCAAAAACCCCGACACAACATCAATCTGCCCCCCCCTCTCCAAGAATTTCAAACCTATAAATAATAGAAAAGGGGTAAACGGTCTTTCTCCACTATGCGCCAGGTTTCCCCAAATCAAGGCATAAATTCTGCCTCCATCTTTTCCGAGGTAGGTTGTCCCTTTGATTTGGCTGTCAAGTAATTATTCCTAGGGGAATGCATCCAATCCCTGGATATTTTTCTGCCTCATTAATAAAATATTCTCCTTTGACTAATAATTATATGTGATGCCCGCTTAAGGAAATATTGTCCAAGAGGGTAATTAAAAACCTAACTTCTATTTGTCAACAAAACGACAAATCTCCATATCTTAGGTATTTGTATGCTAACCATAAGGATTATTCCTATGTAAATATTAGATGGGGTATGCTCATGACGATAGATTATCTATAAGGAGGCTACGACCTGGTAGCCCTTCGAGAATTAACCCATTTCTTTCAATATTTTAACTTTACTCTTAAAAGTGTCATACCAGGAGTTCTTTATAAGGCCTGACCTTACCATCATAAAAATGATTATGGTTCTTCAACCGTTCTCTTTTTTCCCCGAGTAGGGTTTAGTTAGCTTTTAGTTATGTTGCTTCATTTCATTTTGTCTCCTAAGTATTTTCACTTAGACAGTTAACCCTGATAAGCCACAAGGTGTTGTCTTGGGTGGGGCCTTGGCCTTGAGCTCCTCACCGAGACTAGTACAATAATATGCAAAATTACAAGATATTCCACGGCATAGGAGAGGGATATTACATCCTTCCCCCCTAAAAGAAAGAACACCGTCCTCAGTGTTTCTTTTTTCTTCGACAAATCTTTTATTCTTTTCTGGACTCATCTCTTCTTGGTTCACCTTGCTCGGATCTCTCTTTCGGTTTTTTATTTTCTGATCCTTGTGGGTTCGTAGGACCTGCAAAAAAAAAAATTGGGTCTACCCAAATTTCACATAGATAAGAATCAATTCATCATGAACGTAATTATCAAGTCTTTTGCAGCGTCATAACTACAACTTAGTCCATTCAGTAATTCATGTCCATATCACAATTCAACTTAAACAAAAGTCATAGATTCTTTTGCAATCTGCAATTTTCTAGTGTTCATTGGTACCATATTACCCAATAATGCAATTGATACATCAACAAAACATGACTACAAGCATTGAAATCCCATTATATCAATAATGTCAATCAATCAACATATTACCTTATCACTACAAGTTTACCTGCAATGCACATACATTTTTCCGCATTGTTCCTTTCTTTGGATGTCCTCCATCCCAGCACATCATGTGCCAACAGTACTCCAAGTACCAATTCAAGCCACCCAACACAAGGATGATACCAACCCTTCGTGTATCTCCTCTATGCTATTCAGGGTGCTTGTCATTATTCTTTTCTCTGGATAAGCCACCCAACACAAGGACGATACCATGTACCCCTCTTAGCAGTATCTCCTTTTGTGCTCTTCAGGGTGCTTCACCAAGCTGAGGCACTCCATTCTCGCACACCTCCATAGCGCCTAGATGTTATTCTCTTCATAGAGTCCCCCAACTCATGTGAAATTCCTCTAATGTGTGCAGAACGAGTCTTAACCACATGTCTTACATCTAGGCGTCCCCAGAATGCATAATGGTCCCTCGCTAGCCCGGGGGAAAACAAGGTAGATTTTAACCACTACCTCCATCACCACTCCCTCTTCTGGTGATAACTTTATACACATGAGATTTAACTCATCATAGTCCTGGAGCTGTTATCCTTTTTCATGGCCAGAAATTCCCTTGCCTGCAAGCACTCTATGGGTGTTACTTTATCATTTTATTAATTCAAAAAACATCAAAATCATAAGTCATGCCTTACTTCATTTTTCATTCCTCCGATAAGATCCTTTTATCAACAAAATTGACAAGAAGGCATTTACAAAATAAGCCACAAAACCTTTTCAATTTATTACCGCAGAAAAAATTCACTCACTGTTGCAATTTCATATATATTACATCTCAACCTTTAAAGTGTTTATCAATGTCATAAAACCAACATCCAAACTTGTTAACAATTCTAATCAAGGTAACTTAAGCCTTACCACAATAAGGTAATAAAATCCCAATTGAAAAGACCAATTAAACAACTACTTTTAGTTAAACTGTCCTTTTGTACAATATCCATAATCAACATAAATCAATCACAAAGATGGGCATCCTTAATGAACTGCTGATAATTATTCAAAACCAACCAAAACAAAACCTGAGATAAGGTGGATATCACCACTCGTAAGAAAACTCAATTAGCAGAGCTGTCTATATGAAGTTGGTGTCTGGAAATAGTATTAGACATTTCCTACAATTATTAACCACAAAAAAATTATCCCAGTAATTGAATTTAATCAAGTTTGACATTTCATGGAAAGTACAGAATTTGCTAGTATCTATCAAATTATAGAGTGCAATTTAATATTTATAAAACTCAACAAACCCTCATGAACACTGACAATAATAAATTACCCCGAACTCAAAAGAGGAATGGTCATTTTCCTCAAAAAAACAAACTTAAGCCCCTTTCAGCTTTGACAAATGCATATGAAGAAGAATAAAACGAGAGGCATCAAAACCAGTGAAAATGAAAATCTCTCACCTTTAGCTAGTCTATAGTAGACGAGTATATGTGAACCCTAAAAACTATTTTATGTATTTAAGAGAAACCCAATGCCTTATATCGTCTTACAGGTAGAGATAACACCCTTCAAATACTGCATGGTCGATGGCATTGTCGACAAGAACCAAACACAAAATGACTTGCAAAGTCTCAACAAACATTTAGCTCCAAGTTATCCTAAGTTTCAGAAGCGGTTTGCAAATATATACATATAAAAAGAAAATGAGCAACAGAAGGAAGTGTTGTTTGCAGAACAAATGAAATGACTGAAATAACTTCACAAGATTCCAACAAACTCTCAGGCATTGTGACAAGACTGGATGCAAGCATTGTTTTCCAATCCAACACGATTCATAGGTTGGGAATAATATTCATGAGATCGCAGAAACTAAATCTTTCATCAAACTTATTAACGCAAGGGAGACTCCATTAATCATTAGATCTAGTATCATGATACTCTATTATTTATTAGGTCTAGTATAATGTTAAAAATGTAGAACCAAATCTGCCAACAAAACTTATCAACTCAAAAGGAAAGTCTAATTAACATTAGAACAATTAAAATGATCAAAACTCAGATATTAAAAGGTCAAGTCCATAACGATTTCAACGCACAGAGAGATGATCTTTGTTCTTATAGTGAATTCAACCCTAGAGGAGGATATTCGGCCATATCATTTTCCATGCTAAAAAGGAAGTCAAAACATACCTTGCAACATCCAGCAATAGCTATCGGCCCTCCCCTATGAAATTGTTATAAATATAATATATACATAATACCAGTTCATATCCCTTAGATCAACCTTAGTTTCCCGACTTGGATGGGTTCTCTTAATTTTAAATACACAGCGACGTATGTTCGGCACAAATACACTAACTCCAAACCAGTGAAAAATATAAGTATGGTTCAAACATGCGAACTACATTTCATGAAAAAGATACAGACTTTTGAATAAATCACAGCATATTTCAAACATATTCATTCAGAATTTAACATGGGTAAAGCGCACTCCAAACTCAACAGTGTCAGGTTTTTTTCTTTTTCTTTTCAAGAGAGTATATATGCAAGAGAAAAATCAGACATACCTGACTGGGCGCTTAAGTGCAGCAAATCTGAAGTATGCAGACCTGCCAAACTTGGACTAACTAAGTTACATAGTAACATGTCATATGAGGAATACCTCAAAGCTAAATCCAGAGATTTCGGAAATGAGATAGGATATTTCGACATTTATAAAATAAAAAATATTTTCTGAGTTTTTTCTTGTGGTTAGACCTATTTTTGGATTTCAAAAGAATAACCTTTACCTACACGTTGGAAAAATCCAGAAACAGTTCTTATGCATGGAATTTTTAACTATAGCATCAATTACATTCAAGATTTCAGAGATAACATAATCTTAAAATGCAACCTTGCAATTTTAACTGTCAAGGTTTAGAAAACAACAATTATTTTTGAAGTCCCCTTTGAGCGCTTAAATCTTGAACAGATTCCAATATAAGATACAATAAAATACACTGTGACTGTATATATATATATATATTTTGCTCATCAACAAAGACTCTCTAAACAATATATTTCTTAACATGCATCCCATTCAAAAGAATATTATTATTATTTTTTTTTGTCATCAACCAAGAAACCCTAAACAATATATTTCTTTACATCCACCACACTTTCCAAACTAAACACCCTTTCCAACTGCATTTTGTCTTAAAAGTATGAAAATAAGATACATACCTTCATCGGGCAAGTCCACAAAGCTTGAGAAACAGAACCAGAAATGAAGAACAGGCGCAGGTACTCCATAACTCGCCCTACTCATGACACGCACACAGTTGAAGGGAGCCACAACCACTTTAACGGTTAATCCAGTACTAAGTCTTTTGTAGGAGCCCTAACATTTTTTTCTCCAAATATACACTTTTCGCAACCATCTCCCTCACCCATTATTTGCATTTTCACTCTCTTATTTTCTCTATACAATATTAGGTGCTGCAGTATTTCTGGGAGGGAATGCAACTTGGGCAACACCCAACATATCCAACTGCTTAGAAAAATCGTAGAGGATGCTACCTTCCGAAACACCCATAAGACATCCACTTCTCCTGCACAACTACAAGGTCAATAAACATGTGTGTTGGGTATAGCTTAAGGCACCTGGATTAGACGAACAGTGTGAACTTGTTGGTTTTCTGGGTCACAGAGAAAATTCAATCGTTAGTTAAAAACGAAAGATGCTGGAGAGTTTTGAGCCCAATAGGCCCGAGCGTTTCAACCTCGCTCTGATACCATATGTAGAATACCAGTGAGGCCTTAAGGCAATAAACCATTAAGAAGTCTGCAAAATAAAATTATTTAGTAATCCTTTTCAACAATTAAAGCATTTACAATCATGTAGAACACAAGAAATAAATTAGCACAACATGGTATTACAAATTAGACCACCAATTTCACGTGGTTGACCCCAACCTTGGGGTTACGTCCACCAAAGATAGTCCAGACCAAACCGTCCGGATTTTATTTTTTTTATTAGGTATTTAACAAGGTTACAAATATGCAGTATCAATACTGCAGCCTTTCAACTTATATCTCTAATAGTGGACACTACCAAAATTACAAAGTGTAGTCTCAGTACTACATCCTTTCCAAAATCATTTATTATAGGGGACAAAACAAAAATACTAAAATTCTTATTTGCAGGGCCTCTTTCAATGATATAATCAAAACTATTTTCCAAGTGGTTTCCTCTTACGTGATCTTGAGTGGAGAGTCTAAAGCCTCTCAACCATACTGTGCTCATTATTAATCTTATTTTCTGATAACCAACTAAGGGGAAAAGAAACAAATACTCAGGCTACGCTACAACATTTCTAACTATTCCAATGATTACCCCTCCCTTTTTTCTTACAGTAGGCGGGCTACTATAAGAGTAAGATAGATTTTAGTCAAAGTCAACAGTATTCTGATTTTGGTTCACTTAATCATTTCTATTCGAGGGTTCATCCCATCTCGGAATTGTATTTTTATTAAATGGTTATAGTATTGAGATAAAATGAAATCCATTGTAAGCAATCGATGCTTATTGTTTTTCTTTCCAGAAATATGTTTTGAGGTAGCATGGATCTCCTTGTTTGGGTCCAACAGAGAAATAAGACTGTTGATGCTAGTGTCAGTCGAAGGCATGCGGATAAAAAAATATTTCTACACAACATGCCGAGCTAAAAAAAACATGCTTCCTTTTACCATTGTGTCCTCTCCAAATCAAGGATTAAGGTAACAACCCTGTATCCAAAAGATTCTGATAAATCAAAACACTTACAATGATACCAAGTGGAATAATACTAAGCATGATGGAGCTATTTGCATGGGCCACGAAAGCCGCATGTTATTACAAACACACCTTGGGTTTTACAGACCTAGATGAACATGTAGAGGTTTTTAAGACGTGTTTAAGTAAACACCCAATCACATCAGTGTAGATCTACACATTTAAGACGCTATGTGGTGATGGCTCCAACGAAAACCAAGGATAAGGATCTAGAACCGCAATCAAGGATATGAATCCAACTATGGTTTTACAACACAGACCCAAGAAGTTACAATAAGAATGGATCAACGCCTCCAGCAGACAATGACCCCGTCGGTTTAAATGATAAAACACAGCAATGATCTATCAATGACCTAGACACATACAGCCATAATACAAGCTCAGATAGGGAACTCGTGGTTAAGCCCAGGTGTGAACTCCGGATTCGGATTTTGCAGGGAATGCATAGGTAGAATAAGCAATGCACAGGCAGGGTCTGAATCCAATATCTTGCAGGAAAGATATACTCATTAAAATACAAAAACTAGATGCATTACAATACACATCTACTTAAAAATTCCATACAGGATATATTTCAATCGAAAGACAAAGGTTAACCCTAATCGTACCTCCCAACGAGTCTCACGCCCATTCGCCGGTTCTAGATTTTTACTGATCCCTTCAATAGATCACAGGGCAGAGCTTACTCTGAGTATCCCCTACTAGTCAGATGTCTATCTTCTGCTGTATCCATGAGACACAAGAAACCATTACCCCAAAAGGGTCGCCTCCTTCATTTAACTTAAAAACAACACTACCCTCTAAATTTCCCCAAGAAGTGCAACATCCCTCTAGTTGAGAAAACGCAGAGGTAGAAAAACACATCAAAACATAGAGCAAAAACCCCGACACAACATCAATGTTACCCCCCCCTCTCCAAGAATTTCAAACCTATAAATAACAGAAAAGGGGTAAACGGTCTTTCTCCACTATGCACCAGGTTTCCCCAAATCAAGGCATAAATTTTGCCTCCATCTTTGCCAAGGTAGGTAGTCCCTTAGATTTGGCTGTCAAGTAATTATTCTTAGGGGCATGCATCCAATCCCCGCCTATTTTTCTGCCTCATTAATAAAATATTCTCCTTTGACTAATAATTATATGTGATTCCCGCTTAAGGAAATATTATCCAAGAGGGTAATTAAAACCCTAACTTCTATTTGTCAACAAAAGGACAAATCTCCATATCTTAGGTATTTGTATGCTAACCATAAGGATTATTCCTATGTAAATATTAGATGGGGTATGCTCATGACGATAGATTATCTATAAGGAGGCTACGGCCTGGTAGCCCTTCAAGAATTAACCCATTTCTTTCAATATTTTAACTTTATAGATACTGACCTTACCATCATAAAAATGATTATGGTTCTTCAACCATTCGCTTTTTGCCCCGGGTAGGGTTTAGTTAGCTTTTATTTATGTTGCTTCATTTCATTTTGTCTCCTAAGTATTTTCACTTAGACAGTTAACCTTTATAAGCCACAAGGTGTTGTCTTGGGTGGGACCTTGGCCTTGAGCTCCTCACCGAGACTAGTACAATAATATGCAAAATTACAAGATATTCCACGGCATAGGAGAGGGATATTACACGCTCCATCTCTTGGCAGTCGCTGGTCATTGTTGCATTGGTAATCCTCCTTTCTTCCTGTGACAGATGAAATTTTTGTTCCTCCTTGCGTTGGTAGCTGCACTACTATTTGTGGGTGGTTATGTTTCAATGAAATTTTAGGTAAGAGTTATTACTTTCAACTTCGTTTCTTTATAGCTCTGTTTCATTACATGATTGCTTATATTAATGCAAGATATTAACAATATCGTGTTTGATGTTACATAGGTGTCGGCTTTTCCTTCTGCATGGTTGGTGCAAGGATGGGACAACCGCTTGCTCACGGGTAAGCCTTGGATATTTATTGGCAGTTCATCCTTGTTCAGTCCCTTATGGGACATTTGATGGTTTGTCGCCATGGCCTGCAAAACCCTCGTGGTTTTGGTTTACCTGGGTTAACTTGGTTCATTTTTTTTGTTAAAGATAAACCCTTGCTTTATGCAGGGGTTCCGGCTTAGGCCGTGACCTGTAAATTTTGATTTTGTTCTGGTTTTTGTGTATAAAATGTATAAATGAGGGAAGGCTGGTAAATCCATATTCTATTAACTCTTAGAAGCCCAGAGGCATTTAGAAGGAGTTTAAACTCTTTTGTTTGATACCTCTATTGTAAATTTTGATATAATAGGGTTTTACCCTAACTTGGCGATATGAAGATGTATTTACTGTTTTTTTAAAATTATCTTTTGTTTACAATATAATACTGTAATTTATTTTTGTTATTACTTATATTGTATAATGGGTTATTGAGCTCGGTGAATTGAGCATGTCTATGTTCTGATAGTTTATTTCCTGCAAGTTATTACATTTGAATTTACCGAGTAGATTATTTTAATGTTACCTGTTTAGGATGACTATATATTATTTTATGTCATCTTGCTTTAATTCACTCTATTTTAATAAAGTTTTAAATATTGTTTTATAATTGTTAACCTTCAGAAAATAAGTAATTTAATGTTCTTAGAGTTGAACTTATGTAACTGATAGTTACATCTTTAAGTACAAAATTTATATTTACTTGATATTTATTATAATGGGATAAGAATGTTATTTTACTTACAAACAAATATTGTTCCTATAATTATATACATTATCTTTGTACTTAGTCTATTTATAGGTGTATAATGAGAAAGTATTTTATTGTTATATTCCTATGCTTTCTATATTAAATAATTTATAAAGAATTCCTTTTGTATCTATATTACCCTATTTACATTATAACATTAGAATTTATAAATAAAGGTAATAACAAATTAACTCTATTCCTTTCTTTAAATAATTAGTAGTGTTTGTTTAAGTTCTATAAAAGATAGGTTAGTAGCTGTAGATCTTGCTTAAGTTCAGCTAGATAATATGAATGAATTATTTGCATTATTAGTTATAAAATAAATCACCTAACTAAAAATCTTAAACCAACTAGTTTTATCTTTAGAACTAGATCAAGGTTTTTCTATCCTTACTCGTAGTTTGGCTGCTAATATTACAGTAGTTATTTATTATACAAAAGGAAAAGAAATGAACTGTAGAGTTGAAAGGCATTTTTATTTAACCCTATACTACACATTTTAACTATTCTATTATTTTCCTTTGGTTTCAAAATAGATATAAACATTATTGAAATGAATGTTGTATAGATAATTGTTTCATCTACCAAAATATACTATTGTTAGTATAATGATATAGCTTCCTTTCCTCTTCTAATAATCTGGCATTCACAGTCTAGGTCTAACACTACTCCATGTACAGAATAATATTTCTTCTGATAACAAATAACAGAAAACATTCTAATAATCAAGATAACATCTTATTTTATATTTACATCATACTTTCTTCATTTAAATACACCACCTGTGCTAGACTACGATCTGGATTACTCTAGATGGGGGAAAACACAGGTTTGATTTATTTTTCATCAAGAATAATTTCTTTACTAAATAAGCTAAGATATTCTATCCTCTAAGTTTACATCATAAATTGAAAATGCATCATTCACTCACACACATATATTAACATAGAAATTAGTAAATAGCAGAACCTGTTCTTAAAGCTGGTCGGCAACAACAATGAGAGGTTGTTCCTCCCTACCAACTCTTGGAGAGCACTCAAACAACGACTCCTCAGGACCCCCGAGCCTGCTCTGGTCTCCCTGGATAGAACTAGGTGAACCAAATAACCAAGTACTAGTCCTGAGACTCCATACCAATCCTGAACTGGTCAGTCAAATCTCTCAGCTACAAAGCTTTATCAGATCAAGTTCCTACAGTTTATCCCTCAAATACCTTCCTTACAATTTCCCTTTTTCCCAATGAATTCCTTGAAGTGCATTCCTCCAGAATGATTCTTCTCTTGGAAAATATCTGATGAGCCTCAACTCTCTCCATTGGGAATTTTTAAAATATTTCCTAGGTCTTTTTGGGTTAGTTGTCATTAATTGAGCCACCTGCTCTGATCCCACTTTCTTGGGGGATCATGACCCCAAATGTAGCGAAGTTGCCACCTACAACATAGGAAGTGTTGAGGATGCTGCCACTTGTCCTTTTGCTCTCGACCTAGTTCCTTCCACCAATTTGACTAGTAACACTCTTATTAACAGCTCTCCCAAGCTGTTGTCTCCACTTTTTATTTATTAAAAATAAAATATTCATAATTACATTCCACAACTTTTGACTCTGTTGAGTCATCAGTTTCAACTTAGCATTAAATTTAACATAATGTCTTAGGAATCAATTTAAATCAAATAACATTATTTTACAAAATTGGGGCATGTGACATACACACCCCTTTAAAATATAACATCGTCCTCAATGTTATATATTCTTCATCCTCTAAAGTCCCCTGAAACAGATTTGGATATGCTTCTCACATCTTACTTTCCAGTTCCCAGGTGGCTTCTTCAGGACTCAGGTGCTTCCATTGCACCTTCACCTGTCCAATGGTACGGTTCCGAAGTGTAATTTCCCTCCTCCCGAGGATATAGTCCGGTTTCACTAGAAATTCTCCTTCTGTTTCCAACTGTACAACATTCCAATTAACCATGAGTAGCATCATGAACATATTTCTTTAAAACAAAAATGTGAAAAACATTATGTACTCTCAAGTTAGGTGTTAATGCTAGTTGGTAAGCTACTAGACCAATCCTAGACAAAATTTCAAATGGACCACAATAACGAGGTGCCAACTTTGCGCAGCTCCCCAGTCTTAAAGAGCTCTTCTTGGGCCTTACCTTGATGAATAGATGTTCACCTACCTAGAACTCCTTTGGATTTCTTTTCAATTCTGTTTGACTTTTCTGCTGATCCTATGCCACCTTTAGATTTCCCTGCACTTGGTCTACAATTTCCTCCATTTATTTCAACAATTCTAGAGCTAACACCAATCTATCTACTGGATTATTCCAAGAGATAGGAGTGTTACATTTTCGTCCATATAAAATTTCAAATGGACTAAATTTAGCTGATGACTGATAGTTATTATTATACGCAAACTCTACTAGATGTAAATAGTCCTCCCACCTACCTGGCTGATCTTTCACATACATTCTCAATAAATCTTCGAGTACCTGGTTTACTCTTTCAGTTTGTCCATCTGTTTGAGGATGGAAGGAAGTACTGAAATTCAATGTTTTATTTAATCCTTTAAACAAGGACTTCCAAAAGTTTCCTGTAAACTTAGGATCTCTGCCTGAGATTATAACTTTCGGTACTCCATGTAATCGAAAAATCTACTTTAGAAAGATATTAGCTATATTGGCAGCCTTGTAAGTAGTTTTAATAGGTATAAAATGAGCTTCCTTGCTTAACTTATCAACCACTACAATAATAGAGTCATTCTGATTTTGATTTCTAGGCAGTCCAGTAATAAAATCTAAGCTAATCACTTCCCATTTTCAGCTAGGAATAGGTAAAGGCTGTAGCAAACTAGCTGGGTGTTGGTGTTTGGTTTTTACCTTTTGACATTCTAAACACCTTGCAATATATTTGTAGCATACCCCTTAGACCCTAACGCTGAGATGGGTAAAAGGGGGTAAAGTTTCAGTTTTCCTTTTCGTGTATAAACAAATATATGTATTTACCAGCGAAAATTTGCAATCAATCATTTCACAGTGCTCTATCTATTCATGCAAAAATTACTCAAGGAAACTTTCGGTTTTCCATTCCTAAATATAAATGCCATTATCATTACGAAATGATGGTCGCCTAAACAAGAATAGTGGAGGGTTTCACTGATTTGATATGTAAACATGCATTTGCTATCCGTTCGTGGACTAAACCAGAATGGTAAAATATTTTTCCCCGTTTATATTTGACATTAGCACAAATTTACAAACTGATGGTGACTGCAAGCCATACAGGTGGAGGATTTCCACCGAACATTCTCAGAAGGCTGCAAGGTCAGCTTGGCAGCGTCAACAAAACTATCTCTGCATAAGGGAACCAACATCGCGTGTCCAGAAACTTTTGATAGCTCTGTCAGGTTGGTCGAATTTGACGACATTTCTCTTTGGACAACGATCAGCGTAGAAGATTACTTGGCCCAACTATGCCTGAGTATAAGTGAACGACTGATAGTGCAACTAATGTAGAGGCATAGAATAGAAAATATATGAGGGGAATTTAGACGCAATGTAAAGGACCGTGTGAAATATGATTGCCCTTCGTTAGGAACTGCTGCACTCACATTGTAATAACTAACGTAGAGGCATATACTTGAAAGATCACAACCATTATTTTATTGAGCTGTAATCAATCGTATGCATATTCATGATATGAATTCTCCATGAATACAACCTTATCTACGTTAGATGCTAAATAGTAGAGTCACACAGAAACCCTACCTGTCAATCGCATGCATCTGATTGTTAAACTGTAACACCATGCATGCATGTTGTAATATGAATTTTTGCAAAATACAACCTTATCAATTAACACTTTAAGCTGTCCTCTCTATAAGACTACTAACTACTGCATAGGTGGAACACCCCGCCACAACTTTATTAGTTTATCATAAGTTCTGAGCTTCTTTCTGGTGTAATCAATATTCTGGTTGCTAGGAAACCTTTTCAACAGTTAATTCTAATGTTGGCACAAGAGGGTGTATTGTTAAAATTATCTTGCTAAAGGTAACTTATGCATTAAATAACAACTTTACAGGATCTACACATAGCTTTTACTGTGGTTACCACTTCCAACGGTCATCCTGTCAGCGTTAGACTTTGCCAGGAAAAAAATAAAAACAGCATGCCCCATCATTTGGTAAAAAAAATAGTCTTCACACATTGCAAGAATATTGTATACTCAAAACACATTAAGGCACAAACAGAAATACGTGCAAACATTTACATCCACGACACACAAAAACAAGACCCAATATACGTGGTTCACCCCAACCTTGGGGTTACATCCACCAAAATGTCACAGACCCGTGACATCTATTTTTATTAAAATTATGCAAATTACAAATGCTGTCATACATCTTCCGTCCCAATCGTGGTCTTCTCCTCGAGGAGCCGGCCTGAAGTATCCCCACACTATCCATCAGTGGGATTTCTATACAATCAAAATCAGGCCCTTTTACCCACATTATACTCAACAGGACATTAAAAGGATGTTTCTTAGTCACATGTAATTTAAACAACAAATAGGCGTTCGCCGTAGAACAACTTCTATTTCCAGGGCAGAAGGAGAACAGACTAACTTTTAAGTGCCGGTCGTGAATATGTGCCGCTAGAATGTTTTTCCCTTTTTAATGTTATCAATAACAAAGGAAGGGAGCCTCTATGGGCACTAATCAATTGGTGCCTGAGCTGTGCGTTTTCTTCCTAACATATTGCGAACAACTTCTCTGTCACATTCCACAGTGACTTATACAGATCAATTACTTCATAATCGTTATTGTTCTATATATTATTCTTAGCGTCCTTAGGTAAATAAGAAATTTGTGAATCCATTCATAATCGTTTAGGTATTAACTAATAAAAGCTGTACTGTAGTAAATAATAATGGCCCACACGGGGAGGATCACCCTAGTGCCAGAAGCTTCACAATTTAACGAAAATAGCAGCAGGTAGTCACCCTACGCTGAGGGATTTTACTCTTTATCAAAAATAAGAAGGCAGTGACTTCTACACGCAGACAGTCATCCATTTAAAGGCTGTAAATTAATCCCTGGGTTAACACGCAGCCAGACACTCTCTCGCTAAGAGATTCAAGTTTTTATTACCAGCAGATAGTCATCAATTTAAAGGAGGCCGTGAACTCACATGGATTTTAAATCTATAAATAAATCAACAGGCCAGAACTTTATGGAATGGTATAAGGAACCCCAAGCATAGCAGCTGGCAGTGCTCAGGTGGAATCGCGCCATTTCCTAGTCTATACCCCAGTTCAGGTGCAAACACAAATGAAACATTCAAAAATATCCTTGAAGATTCAAAATCGTGGAGAGTTCTAAAATAAAGGGCACACAGTACTTACAAGTCTGAGATAGGGCAGAGGTAAACCAGAGCGCAATCATGGCAGCGTTCGCCCATTCAAATTGTTCCCTTGATGTTTTATGGACTAGAACTTAGACACGCTCTTCTTTCCCTTGGTTTCTCCCATTGGGAGTATGCTTGCAACTCCCGCACCCCCCTGGTTGGACGCCCAATGCAAACCTATATACCGGAAGGGTTGTAAGAGCATCCTCAACTGCTCGCCCCCCGCCATAATCAACGTGACCCATTATGGGAGTAATTAACGGCTCCAAAATATTTGCCGTAAAACAATTAATGGTTTCCACCATGGGCGTGAATGAGTCAGGGAATTTTTCGTTACCAAAATCTATCTTCTTTAATTAATGGTAACGCCTCCATAATCTAAGCTTACAAAAAGTTAAAACCTGAGGGAGGCAAGATAACGCCTCCTTGAATGGTGGCTAAAGCCTGGTATCGGGTCCAAGATTTGACTCTGATATGAGTTAAGATCATCCTGCAATGTACTTGCATATAAATTATGAATATACATCTTTTAATGTATAAGGTTCCAACTATATACATATATGCATAAAGAGGTATATATATATAAAGAGGTTGTTCAATTTTAGGGTTTCCACCATTTGCGTATGAGATTCTTTCCATATGAAACCTCCTAATATAAGCCTGTATATATATATTTTTATTCATATTCTTCATACCCAATGTATTTTGTCACTATTGTCAGTCCTTATGACAATATTGATTTCCTCCCCTCTTTACAAGGGACTTCGATTTCTAGTTTGATTTATTAATTAATATACATAGTTTATTTTTCAATCAGTGCCTTTTATAATGAAATCTATCATTATTTTCTAGGTAATGATAGTCTCCGTACCTTTTCTTTTTTTGTTGTTGAGGAAATCGTCCCTTTCCCACGACCTCATCATTATTAATATTTTATTTTTATCTTATCATAGGTATATATATTTTGAAGCGTTTGATGCTCCTTTCGATGGAACATTCCATCACTTATCTTCCCTCTCTTAAATCTTATGTAGAACTAAGAATGAATGCCGCTCCCTCTATCGAGGTTTAAACAAGTTAGGGTTAGGTACCAAAATCATGGTGTCCCAGTCGGGTAGGCATAGGACAAAGCCCCAGAAAGTAAGGTAGTCCATTTAGGCTTACCTTGACCTAAAAAGTTATTTGAGATCTTCCATCATGGATTTCGGCCGCCCGTCATTGAGCCGTGTCCAATCCTTATGTCTCCTAAAGAACTTGGGGTAGCATCGAATACAGGGTCTTACTGGTGGGGCCTTGGCCTTGGGCTCCTCACCAGAAGACAATTACAATAAAATGAAAGAAAGGTTTACAAGATATTCACAGGTCTAGGAGGGATCTTACAATATTCAGCTACTTCAGTTTTCATATTTGGCCAAAAATGCTCTTTTATTAGCATGGTTATAGTCTTTTGATAACCTGGGTGACCTGAATATGGTGTTTTATGGACTTCATCGAGAATTAACAACTTAAACTTACGTACATTAGGTACATATAGTTTATCTTTATATAGTAAAAATTCATTTTCATTTAAACTATAACCTTTTATTAAGCTTTCTGTAGGTTCTTCCTTAGCTGTCGTTTGCAATTTCTAATAAATTTCATCTTGTTTTACCCCTTCTTTAAGCTGTTCATTTAAGTCTGAAACGTAATTGTTGATTGCTGTTGTGAAGTTCAACTTTGCGTTTCTTCTTAATGCATCAACCACCTTATTTTCCTTACCCTTTATATGCTGGATTTCAAAATCATATTCGCTTAAGAAATTTAACCACCTAGCTTGTCTAGCATTTAAACTAGGCTGATCTAGAAGATATTTCAATCCTTTATTATCAGTCATTAAAATAAATTTTCGGTCGATTAGGTGATGTCGCCACATTTTTAAGGCTTCTATTACAGCTGCTAGTTCCAGATCATATGTTGCATAATTCTTTTCATGAATTTTTAACTTTCTAGACTCATAGGCAATGCAATGCCCTTCTTGAGTCAGAAAACCTCCTAAGTCATCATTACAGACATCAGTACACACTACGAATTCTTTATTAGGATTTGCTATTCTTAGAATAGGTGCACTAGTCAATAGAGTTTTTAACTTTTTAAAGCTTTCTTCACATTTCGGGTTCCAGTCAAATTTCTTTGGGCACTCGCATGAAGTTGGTTCCACTTTTTGGTGCCACTTAGGAAATCAGGAACGCACTTCCGAAGTGCAAATCAAGAACGCATATGCGTTATTGATGGTACGTTCGGAATAACCCAAGCCCAAACACAAGGCTAAGGTTCGTGGAAATATATATCGCATATGTGTTTTGTAATTTTAAATACCGCATATGCAATATATTGCATATGCGATATGTAACATTACAAAACGCATATGCGATATATCGCATATGCGATATGTCGCAAGTGCGATATGCAACATTTAGAAAACGCAAGTTGTTTTGTACAATGGGTGAAAGTTTCAAATCTAAAATCAATATTGGTGATGAAAAAACCTTTTAGGTTTCTGTAAAAGGAGCTATCGAACTCTATACTAAATAAGGTATGAAAAGTGTTAAATATGTTTATTACACTCCACAATTAAAGCATAATTTATTAAGTGTTGGGATACTATGTCAAAATAATTACAAGGTCGAGTTTGATGATAGATAATGAACAATTTATGATAAGAGTCAAGGAAATACGGTGTTTATAGTTGTGACTATGTCAAAGAATCGAATGTTCCCATTGAATTTTAGAGAAAATAGTATCAACCTTGCTAATATGGAATATAAAGGCATAAGTTGGTTGTGACATCACAGGTATGGCCATTTGAATTTTCATAGTTTGAAGCTTCTAACATTAAAAGAATTAGTTTATGGTTTTCTTAAGGTTGAAGAGAACAACGAGGTTTGTGAAGGATGTGCTAAAGGAAAAAATGGAAGAGAGAATTTTCTTAGAGGAAAGGAACGGAGGGCCCAATACCCACTTCATCTAGTTCACTCATATAATTTTGGTCCAATCCAGACAAAGAGTTTGGATAATTCATTGTATTTTATTAGTTTTATTGATGATTACTCACGAATGTGTTGGGTTTTTTTCTTAAGATTAAGGGTGTTCAACACTTGATAGATTCAAGAGATTTAAAGCCCTTGTGGAAAATGAAAGTGCTTACAAAATAAAGTGCATAAGTACTAACCATGGATGAGAGTTTTTCTCAAGAGGATTTTAGAATTTTTATGATATGAATGGCATTAAAAGACAACTCACCACTACTTATACACCTCAACAAAATGGGATAGTTAAAATGAAGAAACGTACAATGATGGAAATGGAAAGAACTATGTTACGGACCAGGGAATTAAGCAATTCCTTTTGGGGAGGTGAAGTTGCTACAACAATATACATTCTCAATCAAAGTCCCACAATTGCACTTGAAATTATGACTCATTACAAATCATGGTATGACAAAAATCCTAATGTTAATCATTTCAAAGTTTTTGGATTTTTATCCTATGTTCATGTAGTTGATAAAAAGAGAGAAAAGTAGGATCCAAAAAGTGAACCATGCATTTTTGTGGATACAGTGAGAAAATTAAGGTTTATAGGTTGTATAATCCTCTCACCAATAACATCGTTGTGTCTAGGGATGTGATTTTTTTATGAAGGGGGAGTTTACGGTCATAAAAAACACCATGTTGAGAAGTCAAAAGATGGTTTGAATAGTGATATTATTGATGATATTAATCATGAGAAACCCATTAATGTTTTAGTTCCAAATTTTGTAAATACACCAAGTAGCCCCTCATCTAGTTCTCCAATTTCATGTACAAGTCCTACAAGGAAGGTAAGAAGCCTAAATGAATTTATTAGAGAAGCTTGGCACACGAAGAAAATCCAAGAGGTGAGACTGTAAATGTTGCTTTATTTTCACAAGTTGATTTTGAACCATCATGTTTTGAAGAATATTATACTAATGAGTTTTTGGTGCAAGATATGCAAGAAGATATAGATTAAATTCATAGGAATTATACTTGGAATCTTACAAATCTTCCACATTTTTCCGAGTCAAATCATCTTAAGTGGGCCAAAATGTCCACCATATCAAGAGGCATGAGCTTCCCAAATCAAAACTAAGGAGCCTTGAGTGTTGGGTAGGAAAATTTAATTATGCATAAACATCCAACCCTCCCAAATACAAATTAATTTGGGTGGGATGATGAAAGGCCTGCCAAACTGACACAAAGAAAGTACTAGTAGCATATAGTTTTTCCAAGCTTCATAGGCAAGACTAGGAACATCCAAAATGTGCATTGGTTGAGTTGGAGGGAAACTCAACACATTTGTCGCCTAATTTGAACTCCCTTTCTTATATTTAAAGACCACGCTAAACTATTGTAGGTACGAGGCATGTTTGAGATGGAATTGTTATTAACTCTTAGACTATGAATTCAAAAGATTAAGGGATGATTATTAGTACAAAAATTGTTTTCCTTATCCAAAACATAATGGCACCATTGCTTCAAGGCCTTCACTACATCTCAAAATTCTTTGTCATACGTGTTGTACTTCAGAATGGCGTTTTTCAAAGTCTTGGAATGATAGTTCGTGGGATGACCAACCCATTTTAATATGGCACTAGTAGCATAGTGTGAAGCATTTGTCTCAATCTCAAAGGGATATTGCGAATCCAAAAGGTGCAAAACCAATTTCAAATACAATGTAGTGTTTGAGTTCCAAGAACTCTCATCCATTAACTTTGTTAGGAAAACACAAGTGGATTGGAGAGTTGATGTAGGGGGTATGAAATGTGAGATAAATGAGTAGTAAAATATTGATAAAAATTTAGGCCACCGATAAATACTTTTTCAAGCAATAACAATGAGGGGATGAGCCAGTTAACAAGAGCTTGTACATTGGCAAGATGAGCACCTATTCCAATTTTATCAATAAGAAGTCCTAGATAGTGAATGGAGGTTTCCCAATATAATACTTTTTGTGATTAACATGTTATTTTTTTTAAAGGTAACCACAAAAGAAGTATATCACAAGTGCGATATATCGCACTTGCGATATTCAAAAGTAGAAAAAAAAATAAAACAGTGGCCGCGAGCTCATTTTAACAATATCGGGACAGTGAAATAACGCAGCAGCGAAAAAATGGAGGAGTGAAAAACCGCAGGTGGGATTTGGGTTTTACCTTTTCGAGGTTGAGGCCGAGTTCAAGGTGGAGCCAAGGTGGATTGCTCCAATGGTAGGTATTTATGCTAGTTCTCTCCTTTTCATTTAACCTTCCATTCTTTAATTTTATTCATAATTTCTTTGTTTATAGAATTATTTTGAACAAATTTAAAAAAATAATTGAATGTGAACAATCAAATAATGATTAGATAAGTAAATTAACTTGCAATTTTATGTTTAAATCTTAACAGACAACACAAATGAACAACAGAATGTGAAAAACCCACAACCAAACCTAGACCCGGAGGGGGAACAAGATAGAAACACACAGATTATTGCACGCTTGGCATCATTGAGGCGCCTTAGCTCATCCATTAGAGCGGGGGGTCATTTGAGAAATTCTTTAGCCGATGCCTTGGACACAATAACAAACACAATTTCCGATGCCTAAGGAGCTCTGTACAACATTACCTCGTACAGAGAATCTAGGAGGCGATACTACTCCAATGGATTGACACATAAAGACATCAAAGCCCTTAAAATTACTAAAGACTAGTTATTTTCATTATTCTGAGACCCCAGCACCGGATTGGTTCCACCCACCAGTCGAGCACACATTTCCATAGACTGGTGCATTGAACCAAATATAAAGGCTAATTGGATGGATCGTTGGTATATGGTCTTCGATGAAGACCCCCATGGGAATAGGGCATCCCATTTTATTTCCTTAGGAAGTTGTATGCAGAATTCATCCTAGGGAAACATGTTAACTACTTCGATATCTTAGGCAACCAGGGTGTTGGTCATGGGATGCCCAAAGATAGGGAAGGATCCAGGAGAGATCCCAACCGTGTGCCACACCCACCACACACACCAAAACCCCCTCAGGTATACCCTCTTGCAGGTCCTATAATTGAGTATACACAGTCGGCATTACTTAACATGGTAGAGACATTGCTTGAGCATGGGACTGATGTCCAAGGCAATGCAGACCAGTAGATGAAGGGGATGGCACTTCTACGGTGGGCCCATCTATAGATCACAGAGGAGATGCAGAGTCTTCAGAGTGTCATGTTACTCCACACCCTTGCACATCATGTGGAGGCATATGCTATGGCCCTACTTCTGACTTCTGAGATGATGGATTACTTCGCTTTGTAAGTAAAACTCATTATTTTAATATTATACTTTGTTTCATGTCAAAATCTTCAATTGTTTTACACTTTATTTCTATTTAATTATCTAACAATATTTGTGAACAAATATACAGCTGGTGTCCCATGGCACACCACAGTCACATAGTCCATCGATCAATGTTGATAACATTGATGCCGCTGTCAATATTGCCTATGGGTTTGGTTCTTCACCAATAGGGGTAAGAACTATACTTGTTAATTTGTGAACTTTATTTATATATATTTATAACTTATATATTGTAATGTATTCAATATGTATCCTAATTTTGATACTTGGCATGTTTTGTGCAGGTTGCCCAGGAAGACCCTATTGTCTCGCAGCCTATTCCCTCTCATGTAGAGGTAGATTCATGCAAGATTCCTAATGTAAGATTCCTAATGTAACTTTTAAATTTGTTAGTTTATATGTTGCTCATAGATCTTTCTCCATCACCTTAAGTTGTAGTGTGTTGAGTGGCTCCATTTAGCTATGATATACTATGTGTACGAATATACAAGATATGAAGTATAGTTGGAGGTATTTTCTTAGTATTAAAAAGATTCCGTGTAAACTGGAGTATGTCCTCATTGTACATGTTGTTAGAATTAGTTTCATGGCTAACTTGGACGCGTTAGGGGAGAGGATCCATTGGTGACCTGCATTTCTTTACAGTAGTAATGTAGCTTAATTTTCCATATTCCCAAGCTTGTATTTCCTCCAAGTTCTTACCACATATACTTTGGTGTGTTATTTATCTACCATACTAGTTTTGAGATGTGACGAATCCAAAATGATGCCATTCCAGCCACTAAGTTCCAAGTTGTCTAGTTCTAGTGTGTTTTAGTGTATTTTTTATTGGTAAAAATACTTGAATATTGATGTGACTTAAAGAGGATGTGGCTTAAAATGATATTTCAAATTTTCAATATTCATATTATTTCAAAATGTAGAAGAATTTTTTTTGAAAATTAATTTTAAAGACATGAAAATATTGACAATTACTTTGTACATAAAGTACTTTTATACACCACTTATGGTAACTAGTTTTTTCAAGATTGAGTTCAACCAACACAATGACTATCTCCACTACTAATCACCCCATATCCACTATTGGTCGCCTTGTTTCGTCACTGGCTCCTCTCCACTAGGTATTTGGAAGGAGTAAAACAAAAATATTATACTTGAAATGCTAATAAATTTATACACAAATATATTAAGTACCACTAATCCACTCTACATGTATGTTAGGATTCCAATTCGCATAGTTAAATGATGGGACACTATTGGCTTGTAGTTTGTGTAGTTTGGGAGGTATATTTTGGGCATGTGATTCTTGATTCCATTTCTGCAAATAAATCAACCCGTGTACTAATGTGACCACCAGAAACTTCAAAATAGACATAATAATGCTTGACATTTGGGGCAGATTGATACTACACTCTTTCATTGACCATTTCCACATTGTACAATATTATATAGTTCTTCCAAAACCATCGATACCTATTGATCCATCCTCTCTTTGGCTTCCCAACAATCACTAACTTCAAAAAATTCTCCTGGGTTAAATTTTCCTACCCACAATCATTATTCTCAATATGGATTTCTATATCCAACACA
>LPNX010885406.1:5196-29455 GCA_001517045.1 Pseudotsuga menziesii | reverse complement strand
CAACATGGGTAGTATGAACCACTAATGGAGTGGGAATAGGTATTCCCGCCGTGGGAATAGGTATGGTGAGGGGAACGGTAGATGGGCCTCCTGTGGAGGGCATACCCATGATAGGGGTGATAACTGGTGTAGTGGTGGATGTGCCACCAACGGTCCCTCCCATTAAGGGAGTGGGATTCACGCCAGCCATGGGGCTAGTAGGGGCAGTGTAAAGGGTGTTCTCGGATTTAGGCTCCGAGTCTGAGGTAAAATAAGGGGCGTCAGAATCTGGTGACGGAGTCCTATGCCGCTGACGAGTGGAGTCAAGTGAAAAGGCTCGAGATCTACGATGAGTGGTATCAAGTGATCCGTGTTGTGGGGGCTCACCTCTGAGGCGCCGAGAATGTCTCGGGGAAGCAATGGTGATAAAGGATGTCAAATCTCTGTGGGTTGAGGGAACTACAAACCAGCTCAAAAAACCCTAATGCAACCGAGCGTGCAGAAGGAGAGCTCAAAAAATACGGCGCTCAGGACAAAAAACTAACTCAAAAACACCCACTGTAACAGCGTGCTATAATAGGTGGAGCGTCAACAAAAGTGGTCAATATACCAATAAGCAATAGGTTTCCTAAAAAATAAAAAACGGTGGACTCACTAGACCAAAAGGAGGTAAGGGAGCCTGCAAACACCTAACTAAAAGTATTATGACTCAACTAAGCATATCCTCTGCAAGGTGATGAAATCCAAGTCAGACAATATAAATAGGAAAGTCAAATGGCTAAAGTATCCCCCTACCAGGAGGGACACCGGGTACTCAAACCTAGAAGTATGGCAACTAAGATACCCCGTTCATGACACGTCCAGAAAGGTAAATCTGCCACTTGGTCCTTTAACCGTAATATTCCCTATACAGGGATATTCCGAGAACTGCGAAAGGTAGCCCTTCAGTTACTGAATGGAGTTCGGTATTCCACTCAGACCTCCGGAACCAATCTCACGACTTCAACCCTCCTAAGGGAGAGGCCTTCTAATAATCTGGTTGTGACCGTGTCAAAAAATACTAGGGGATTTTGGTTCCCTAAAGGACAACAACTATGTCTCAAGTGTAAATAACTAAGAGGTGTTATTGGAAGCCTATCCCCTTGATCCTACCTAACTACAAAAATTCTTTTATGTTCCCCAAATGGGGTTAGAATGTTGGTTGAATTAAGTATTTTTTAAGTCTCACTTGATTTAGGTGACAGATTGTGTGCTGGTGAGGTTATGAACTGAACCCAGAAGAGAAGTGCCGTGGCAACTTCCGAAATAACAATATAATTGAATGAAAAAATTTATACCATGCAAAATTTATCTGAATAAACAATGCTGAAATAATGCTGAATAAACAATGCTAAAAAAATTTTAAACAATTCTGTAAACATGGGACAGAAAGGCTATAGGGCTGCAGGTGGGATAGATGGATGTGCAAGTGCAGGAGATATGGCAGCAAAGGGGCTGATTCCCCCCTGAGAAAAAAAAAAAAAATTCTCGAAAAAAAAAAAAAATTCCAGAAATCAGACCGCGGGTTTGTGGCAGAATCCCGCGGTCGGACCGCAAGTTTGAGGGAAACAGCCGCGGTCAGGTCGCAGCTTTCTGGCCGAAAAAAAAAAAAAAAAAATAGACCGCGGGTTTGAGGCAAAAAAGCGCGGTCGGACCGCGGGTTTGAGGCAAAAAAGCGCGGTCGGACCGCGGGTTTGAGGCCGACAGACGCGGTCGGGCCACGACTGCGAAAGAAAAAGACACGGCCAGGACGCAGGAAAATGCCTGACAGGTGCGGTCGGACCGCAGGTTTGAGGGAAACAGGCGCGGTCGAGCCGCGGCTATGGGGCTGAAAGTCGCGGTCGGCGGCGGCCGAAAGGGATAGCCGAAAGGAAAAAAGGAAAATGACAAATAAAAATTAATAAGCCAGCGAAGTCGCCAAAACTGTAGCTAGGGTTTTAGCCCTAGCTTGTACGAATGAGTACCTACTAAGGACAATGGATTCCTTAGTAGCAGTTCAATGATGTAGGAATTAAAAGCTATAACTGAAATAAAAATTAAATCTAACAAATCTAATAATGATTCATGAAGCAACACAATGAAAAGTAAATAATGAATTTGTATTAATCTGACCTTCAATGTGAAGGTGGGTGAAGCCCTTTGCGGTGATCCGAGTCGGTGGCTCCGAGCTTCAAGCTGCTTCTTCTCTTTCTCCAATGCTGGAAATGGGCCAAAAGGGGCTCTCAATGGTGAAAGTAGCTCAATGGTGAGCTAGGGTTTCACGAGCAATTTTGGCAGAGGCAGGATACTGTGATTGTGGATATTGAATAAGGGGTCTCCATCACTTATTTATAGTTGGAAACCATGCAGTTTTTAGGGTTAGGGTTTCTTCCTCATTTTTCTCATTATTTTATATTTTTATTCATTTTTTGCTTTTTTGGAGGAATTTTGGATATTTTTAGAGGAAAAGAGGGTTTTATGGCCTTTTGGAGGCATTTTAAGCCTTTTGGAGGCTTTTTGCATGGTTTTATGGGTTTTTGATGGAAATATGGTGGGAAAATGGACAAATGAGCCATGTAATGGGGTAGATGAGGTAGTGAACCCTTTTTGGGTGTTAACAGTCTGGGTATTAGAATTCAACTTATAAAATTTTGAAACTTTGGTTTCTACAGTTTCGCCTTCCCCATTTCAACACTTTTCTCTCCTCTCCACCGGAGTTCAGATATCAGAAATTTGAATTTCTCTTCGGATTTTCCCCGTTCTATCGCTCTCCGTCTTCTGATTTCTGCACTTTGGAATCAAAAATCTCTAGTTAGGAGTATCTTGGAAGTAATTCCTATTTGCAGAATTAAACCTCGATCATTGATCTTCTCCAAGATCAATCCCCATCGTATGATTGACTTAGGTTTAACTCGGACTTGTATTTGGTTTGTGAAATTTGATTTCAACTACAAATCTACTGAAGATATGCACCCTTTAATGTTATGAATTTTTTTTTGAATTGATCAATGAAAGGATCAATTCCTTCTGCAATGCTCCTTACAGGCGGTTTCAGTCTCCTACAGTATATATCTTGTTATTCGAAATACAAACATCAATATGCACACAGATAATTCTAAACTCATACTTTTGGTAATTAAAACAAAGGTATAAACACTCAATAATTTGTAGAGTAAACTCTATTCTTCATTCCATTGAACCAGAAGTACAATTACTCATAGAAACTGTACTCTTCACTCCTCACACTCTCATACACTCACGCACACCTGCTTCCTATCTATTACAATCAACTCTTCTTATAACACTCATAAAACCTGTCAAATCCTAATATCTTGGATCTGGATAACTAATAAAAGTAAACCCTATCAATGAATATCAATCCTTGAAGAATTCCATGCAATGTTCAAGGAAAACAATGGAAAATTGCCACTTATTACAAAATAAAAACTAACCCTATCTATCTAACATCAGACTTAATCTTCTAGAAGTGATTACATGGAAGGATGACTCATCAATCAACAAGTTCTAAGTTGGATGCTCCTGCATCAATATCCTTGCACACAACTTTTAGACTTAGGATAGAATTTTCATGTTTTAATTATTTATATTATGAATATATTAATTTTTGTACCTAATGGATGTGCTAGGTGTTCAAGGAGGGGGGGGCATGAGGCCTTGTGGACCCAATGAGTTGTCACACTAATTAGAAACTAGGAAAAAATTAAGAAAGATCCAAAAAAGTAGAAATAGATAGAAAGGATGACAAAAGAAACCAACCATAAAAGCATGCACAAAGTAGGGAAGTGTAGAAAAAGATGTCTGCATGAAAAGAAGACAACTTTTGGAAGTAAGGAGGGATCAGTTTCAAAAAAGGATAAAGGTAAGTCAAACCAAAAAGTAGTGTTATCTCCCAAAATAAATTTACTTTTCAATAAGTTCACTTAGATGATTTATTGTTTGATAGGATGAAGATTTCAAGTCATATTATGAAGGATATTAGGGTGGCTAACAAAATGAGGATCTCTTATGTTCTGTTATGTGATAAAATTAAAAGTTTTAGCTTTCGGTGGCTTAGGTGAGCTTTCCAATAGCTCATTAGCCACTGAAAAGCTTTGATTTTGGTGGCTAATAGTTTAACGCAGGACCATGATTATCCACCAAAAGCTGGCTCATTACGTTATTTGTTAAAAATATGGGAAAAGGACTTTCGGTGGCTTAGGCAAGATTTTCAGGCACTCATTAGTCACCGAAAAGCTTTGGTTTCAGAAACTTAGCGAGCAATTTTAGGAGGACATTAACCACTGAAATCCAATATAATATTTTTTGGAAAGGGCGTCTTTCAGTGGCTTGGGTGAACATATCCACGGTTCATTAGCCACTAAAAATATTTGGTTTTAGCAGCTTAACGAGCAATTACAGGAGGACGTTAACCACTGAAAGCCAATAAAATACATTTTTGGAAAGGGTGTCTTTTAGTGGCTTGGGCGAATATATCCACAGTTCATTAGCCACTGAAAGCTCAGCTTTCGACAACCAGCATACAAAACCCTAGATGCTCTTAACCACTGAAAAGGCCGAAAGAGGAAATGGTTACATGTCCATCAAATCAAACTTGTCAACACAAGATGGGTCATGATTTGGCAAGTGAACCACCGAAAGGACGAGGAAAGTGTAGTAAGGTGTAAGTTGATGATTGAAGAGGTTGTTATTGATCTAACCTGACCGATGGGAATCAAAACCTAAATACCCTCCATCTGTCCCACGACTACAAAATATCTCCATTGAATACCAAGTTCAAATTAAAAAATTATTACTAGGCAAGTTGTCTCGAAGATATCACCAAAAGCTATCGTCCTCTCACTAAAGCACTTACCAAGTAGTTAAACCCTCATAATCAGTGCCGTACCTCTAGTATTCTCCACCTTCGATTACATGCATCCTTACTACTCGAGGATACCTCTGAAAATAAGCCTACTGACCTCTTCCACAGAATTTGAAGTCAATTTTTGCAGGCACTCAGGAGCACAATTCAGAAATGAAGAAAGGAGGGCCTTCTCTCAGGAAAGAACTAGGAGACATCGCCTACCTAGAATCACATCCAGAATTCTGCCAGTTCTTCAAACATGTAGGCTGCTACAAATTTTGTGAGAAAATTGAAGGTTCACACCAGCAGGTTGTTGAAGCATATGCCCTCTCTTTTGATGGCTCCAAGGCACTGATAGGAAAGGAGGAGTTCATGGTGGATGAAACCCTAATTGTAGAGGTGACTGAACTCCCAAAAACTGGGGAGAAGTGGTTTAAAACCACCATTACTAAAAATGTGGTGTTCAGATCCTATTTGAAGCCCGAACATAGAGAGGTGGTGTGGAAGAAAAGTGTTCCATCCGCCTGGCTATAAGAGAGGTGGCAACAATTACTGAAAGCCATTGTGGTATATATAACTTGTGAAGGTAGATAAAACAGGGCAATGATAGATCATTTCAAACTAATGAACCATTTTACAGGAAAGATCCCTCTAAATTTACCTTTCTACTTACACATGATCCTGGAAAAAATGGCACACCGGGTGAAGGCTCAGCCGACTAATATTGCTGGAAGATTGTCTCACCATGGCCTTATACAACTCCTTATCCAAGAATTGTTGAAGAGGAGAAATATGGCATGGACACATTTTTTGTTTTGGAATGGTTTTGAAACATGCCTACAACCAGAAGAGAAGGGAAAGTATCCTTCGAAGAAGTCCACCACCCTCAAGAGTGGAAAGAGGAAAAGAAGGGCTATTTCACCAGCAACGGTAGAGCAGTCTTCTTCCCCTTATAAAACCAAGCAGGCTAAAAGAAACCTAGACTTTAGTGAAAAGGGCAAGGAAATCGCAGCACATAGTGAAAACATTTTGAACCTGCCCTACTCAGATTCAGAAGAAGAAAGGGAGGAAGGTGGTGACCCATCAGAGCAGGTGGTAGAAGAAAATGAATAAATTTCATCACCCACACCAAAATATCGGGATGAACCAGTGGAAAAAGCTTCCTCTAGCAAGCCCAAGGCACAGAAAGTAAACCAGTTGCTGAGACAAGTGGATGAGCTAGAAGTTTTAGAAAGAGAGATAAAAAGGAATAATGCCATGTTGACCAAGAGGAATAAGGAGTTGCACAATTCTTTCCTAGAGATGAGAGGAATGCATATCTTGTTGAAAATAAGAAACCTAAGATACATGAAGGACAAAATCAGGTTGTACAGGATGATCAGGCTTCTAAGGCTGTGGGTGAAGAATTCTAGACCAAATCCTAGCACTCATTTTGCACTAGAAACCCTAGTTGAAGTAGTAGTAAGCCTTCAGAATCCAGAATCAATCCAGGCTGCTGTTGATCTTCCAAACATTGAGAAAACTGAAGAAATTTCATAAGCTAAGCAACAAAACTAAAAAGTGTAATTTGGGAGGTTGCTTAAAATTTTGCAAAAAACAGGACTTTTGGTGGCTTAGGTAGACGCTGAAGCGGTTCATTAGCCACCGAAAGCAGTGCTTTCGATAGCTAATAGACTCGAAATTTTGATTCCTTCACCACCGAAAGCAAAGAAAGGCACAAAATCAAATTTTGGCACAAAAGACCAGTCTTGGGTGAACATAACTAGCTCAGGGATGAAGTGTAAAGATGAAAGGCACTGAATAACACCATCAGAGAAGGTATGCTCCAGTTTTGCAGTTACATCAAGGAAGAAAGGGTCACAAACCCTACATGTTTTAGCAAACAATGACTTAGCTAGAAGAAGACTAGTTACAGCTTTATCTCCAGTACTCACTATAGTCATCAAAGGGTTCAAACAGTGAATGAGTTTTATAGTTAGATAGACTAGTAGTTAAATTAGGGTTTTTTGACCTAATTCTGCAAAAAACAATTATTTTGTCTATTTTTAGTAAATCATAGCCAATTTTTCAGGATCTGAATATTTTTGTAAAGGCTATAAAGACTAAGACTTATGTTATAGAAAGGGTTCGACTTCAGGTACCTATATACCATTACTATTAGCAATCTTCTCATATTTCTCATGACCTACTATAAGCTCTTTTGCTATCATATGTTCAGCTTCCTTTTCTCGTCTATTATGTGCTTATGCTTGAATGTGTTGTTTAGGTTTATTCATGTTATTTGATGTCTGATAGCTGTCATCCTATCTGCATGTTGATGATTTGAATTACAAGTACTTTCCTTGTTATGATTAGCCATTTATATATAATTGTTTTATGTATGAATCTACCAGCATGATAAGTTCTCCAGCTCTGCACCATATTATCAAACCTATGAACAGTGGTAGTTAGAAGCCTTATCCTTGATTGAGTTTCATGCATGTCTTGAGAGTGTGAGGTCCTGTAGGTCACCTGATTTGATCCAGTTAGAAAAAACATAAAAAACATTTAAGTTAATAGGCATCCTCGAGCTGCAACCTAGAGGAGTTTCCTAGAGTGATAACAAGTAGGATGTCACAGTTTCCAAAAACGATAAAAGGAAAGTTAGTGTAAAAGCAAGGGGGCACAGTTTCCAAATGAAGAAAAATGCATGTCAGTGGAAAAGAAGGAAAGTCCCAATTCAACTCACGAGGGCACATTGGTTGAGGCAAGTGGTACACATGAAGAGTAAATTCAACATAGAAGCCATGTTTCCTATAAAATAATGATAGAAAACTCCTCTCACATCTTTTGGCATTTTTAATTTGTGTGTGAGTGAGCTTTGAGATTCTCTAGTGCTTGGAGATGTGCCCAAGCCAACTGCAGGAGATGTGCCCCATTGTATTGTCCTAGTTTTTCCTTAGTAATTTGAAGAGTAGCATATGCATCCAATGATGGATTTTTAATTTCAGGTCTGGATATACATTTAATACATGTTCAATATCTCTTCTTAGTGATTGAATGCTTCCTATTTGAATTCTTTCCCATCTTCTCTTCTTCCTCTCTAGTTCTTTGAAGGAGACAATATTTGATGATGGATTGATGGATTTAAACCATTAATGGTGTATTTTTTAGGTTTTATTATCATATCCATATGTTTATGATTTTCATTGAATATTTTGGAAGTTATCCCTTTCAATCCATATGAATTGTGGTCTCCAATCCCCCTAGTAATGATGTTTTTGCTAAAGGAGGATACCACTGATTGTCAAGTAAGGTTAATTTCATCCTATATGAGTTATAATTTATGTAATATTTCCTCTCTTAAAATTATATAGCATTTTGAATCAATCTCATGAATTTTCATATGAAATTTTTCTTACCTTGCTTAGATTTTCATGAAAATTTGACTAGTTTTATGATAACTGTCACCAAAATTTATCAATAGGTCCAATTTCAGTTATTTCAAATGTTTCAGGTCATTAATACCTCCATTAATCCCATACAATCATAAAAATAATACTTTGAAATCCTCTTCCATTGTTTGGTAACATCTATTTCTAAACTAGTTCAATTGTCCTCATAACTAGTTTTGCAAATTTGACACCCAGATCAATTCTAATAATTCCTAAACATATGGTTTTGAAAAATACTAATATCATGGATATAGTTTTCATATTTTTGGTTTCCCAAGATCCTGGTAGTAGACTTCATCCTTGCTAATACTCAAACCTAAATGGTCCCAACACATTGTGAATAGGATTCTTGAGATCAAGCATTTCCTTGATGGTCTAATCTAGAAAATTTGTATTTGTGCTCCGCTGATATATACTTGTAGGCCTGCTACTTACCATATAGAACCAATCATTGAGCCTATGTTAAGTTATATAAACTCTTATGTGCATTAAGGTTGATTCTGACAATTATAGTCTCATTCTTAGTACGTAGTTTTGCTTGTTTTATGAATTGCATATTAAGTTAATCTATAGATTGAGTTAGTGTGCCAAAAATAAGAAAGGTACGTTACAGATAAACACATTGGGAAATAGGAGCAATATTATTTCTTCAAATATTAAAAGTAAATAATGGCCAATAAGATAAAACAGATGAATGGTTGGTCCCCCTTGGTATTTTAAATAAGGTGAGCTCCCATGGATTTTGAAGAAATATGATATTTATTTGACAAATGAAGTTATATTTGGTGTGAATATTCCTTCTTTATACGGGTCAACTCTATGAAATTGCTTTAGTGTATAAGGAAATTTGTGGGGGTTGAAATCACATGACCATATGAACCTTCTAAGGGTAAATATGTCAAATGCATGTTTTTTTTTAATTTCAATGTAGGTTATAATATACTATGCACTCAAAGTTCAATAAAAATTAATTTTTAATGTTTCTATTTTGTAGTGTCATTATCCTTTTATCATGCATGGGTGTGTGAACCATGAGTTTCACTAGGAATTGCAATGCACCATATCTAAATGATATACATTTGTACATTGGGTCACATCAAAGGATATTCATATTTCTAGAATTCCATCATGGCATTGAGAGATAGTTTAGATTGTTTCTATGTTTGAGAAGGAGATGGCCACAAGTTTCATGGACTTGTTGGTTCATTTTTTAATTAACCTAGTTGATGAGGTTGAATTACTTTCGATGGTCACATATTGTTGGCAAGGGGTTTTGGGATAAGTTAGTTGCACAGCATTGCGGATGTTTCGCAAGATCGAAAGACACCACGCAAGTGGAAGATGGCACGCAAGGAAGAAAATAGAATATTTTATATACGATGTGTCACCTTTTGTAGTTTTCGACCATATTTTATGGATATTGGTCATTATTTTGTAGAATCAGTTAAGAGTTAGTTAGGAAGTTGTCTAAGTGGAACTTGAATGTAAAGGCGCAAGCCTATAAGTAGATGTTGAATTGCAAATGTTGATAATTCTAGTGGAGAATATCTTTGGAGAATTTGAACTAAGATATGATGATCTATGAACTATTTTGGAGAATTTGTGATTTTGCGCAGAAGTTATATGACAAGACTGAAGTTGAAGGAATCATTGTGTTATTTTCTATTTTTCTGTTTTATTGTCTTTTGCAATGCAAATATGAATACAATGTGTATCTACGACATGGATCTGTAGATGATGTGATGTTTCCTTGCTTTAATTGATGTTATTCCATTGGATCTGTTTGTGCATAAATATGTTTACTGTTGTTATGATTGAATGATGTGATATGTTGAAGAATGATAATAAATGGTTGTGTGAATGCATAAGTTGAATGATTTGTTAATGTCGCACTAAACTGATAAGTTGATGCACATTGTTCTCTCTCATTCTATAGAAACTTGGTTCCATCAACTCTCCCTCGAACATCTCGAGTGAGACTTCATCCACTCTGGGGTTTTTCTGGACAGGGTAAAACCTGTCTGGGCCAGTTCCCAGGGAGATCACGGTGTTTTGGGTGTTGACAGAGTGGGAATCCCTGTTGACTGGTTTTGTTGGCACAGTTTGTGTCAACAAATGGTTTCATTTTTAGGACCTTGCTGCGACTGAGGGAAGCACATTTGGAATCCAACAAGACCATAAATTTAATATTGGTTCGACCAAAATCTGCAATAATTTCCTGAGAGGGAAAATCATAACCTTGGACTGGCGGTGGATAAGTGGCTAACAAGATACATACAGGACGGTCCACAAGAGTATTTTTTCTCTGAATTCCCGATCATATTATACATTTGGTTGGCATGATTCACCTATTACAATACAAATTTACAAGGAGGTGAGCCAATGTCCTGGACCCTTGAGTTGATATAGGAGTTGCAGGAAACTGACAACAGAGCGTCACGGGCTGTTGAAGTCTGGTTGGATAGAATATTGGAAGGCTATATCACCGAGTTTGCGGTTGATACTACTAATTCCTATAGTGAATCAGAAAGGGAATCCTTCAAAGCACCAAGAGGTTATTAATTCTTGCACATGATCTAGGAACTAGGAATTAAAATCATCAAAGAACAATTAACAAATACTCATGAATTGGAAATTATCAGAACCAGAAATGGTTTCCTCTCTATATATTTAATAAACAATAATGGGTTACAATTCCAATGCTGAGCAATGGCTTATCTCCATGAATAATTTGAATACCTAAGGAGACAATTCGAATTCAGTGAGTGAGTCTAGCTTAACTGACTCTCAACCATTCAATCTCACGCAGTTAACCACTTGACCAAAACCCTAATTGACTCACCAAACCCTAACTGAAGTTGGAGTGCAATAAATGACTGAATCTCAACTGAAGGAGATCAAACACATGTCATAGCAATCCAATCATCAAGTGCTAGTGCTCCATGACTCTAATGAACCCCGATGATGTTAACTGAAGCTAAACTGACCATCAAAAGTTGGTGGAGGTGCCTTGTTGACTCCATTTCATTAAATAATAATAAATAATCATTAAATAATACATCTAATGACTGGAGGCACCTTAAATGACTGTAACTAATTGGTTGAACTGATTGTAACCACCAGTTAGCAATTAGGTGCATTAATGTCACACAGATCACCCCTGGAGTTCTCCAGTTAGCCTCCTTGACTGTAGGTAGGCATGGGTGTGACTGGATGATGGCAATTAATGCTCCACTGATGTCAATTAAACTTAGGATAGTGGTTTAACTAGGCCAATTTGACCAAAAGAGTGTGTATGATGGTAAATGTCTCCAACACCCCCCCTTAAGCTATACTCAGGAAGAGTTAGAAAATAGATATGCATAAAAATGCTAGGGCCCTGGAAACTAAGGCCATAGGTCACCCTGTACAATGTTGAAATTGAAACAATGCTCAAAACAAACTAAGTGAGGAAAAGAGGGAAAACCCGGTGGGAAAAACCCCCCCTCAAGCTGAACACTGAAAGTAGTCTGGATCACCCTGATGAAATCACCCCCAACAGTGAAAAAAGGTAAGTGAACTTCTTTTCTGAAAATCTCTTGGTGAAGATGTCTGCAATCTGCTCATCAGTCGAGCAGTATTGTAGAATGATGGTCCTGACATGCACTAGCTCCCTAATGTAGTGCATGTGAATCTCTACATGCTTGGTCTTCTGCCTGGTAACTGGATCCATGGATATATTAATAGCACTCTAGTTGTCACAAAAGAGGATAGTGGAAAAATTACTACCAAGATCAAACTCTAAAATGATTCCTTGCAACCAAACTGCTTGGATGCAAGCATTCACCGCTCCTCGATACTCAGCCTTTGCTGAAGATAGTGCTATGGAAAACTGGTTTTTGCTTGACCATCAAATAGGGACACCACCAAACATGAATACATATCTGGAAGTTGACTTCCGATCAATAGATTCACCCGCCCAATCGGAATCTGTGTATCCAACCAGCTCTAGCTCGGAGTCTGCAGCATAGTGAATGTCGTAGGTCCTAGTTCCCTGAATGTACTGGAGGATCCTCTTGGCTGCCTTCCAATGAATATCATGAGGCTGCTACATGTATATTGATACAGCATTCATATCATAACAAATATCAGGCCTAGAATGTGTCAAGTACAACAAGCTACCAATCAGTTGTCGATAGATAGTGCAGTCCATGGGAGGTGTGCTTTTTCCGTCTTCAAGGCTGATCCCTGAAAGGAAAGGGAATGGTACAGGCCTACATTCAGCCATGTTAAACTTGACTAATAGGTCTGAAATGTATTTTTACTGAGTGAGCTTAATCCCATCAGAATTTTGCTCGATTTCGAGCCCCAAAAATTGTTTTAGAAGCCCCAAATCACTCATTTCAAAGGCATTGTGGAGAGCAGTTTTGATGGATGAAATGGAGGCAATTGTGCTACCTGTGATCAGTAATTCATCAAAATATAAAACAATGATAATTATATGACCATGATGCTGCTGTAAATACACATTTGGATCTGATCTACATCTCTGAAAGTTTTGCGAGAGAAGGAAGGCATCCATCTTGGAATACCACTCTCTTGGGGCCTATTTTAACCCGTATAGTGACTTCTTTAGATTGCAAACCAAATATGGATCAGTGATGTAGCCCTCAGGATGATTCATGTATATATCCTCATGAATATCTTCATGCATAAAGGCTAACTTAACATCCATGTGATGCACCTCCCAGTGCTTGGATGCGGAAATAGCCAAAACAAGGCGGATGGAGTCCATTTTTGCAACCGGTGCAAAGGTCTCATGGTAGTCCACTCCTTGGACCTGAGAGAAAAATTTTGCTAATAGCCTTGCCTTATATTTGTAGGTGATTCCATCAAAAGAAACCTTTGTCTGAAACACCCACTTGCATTGAACCAATTTCCTTCCCGGATGAATAGAAACTAGCTCCCAAGTAGAGTTTTTCTGAAGATAATCCATCTCTTCATCCATGGCAACTTGCCATCTTGGATCATTCTGAGCATGGTATTAGGATTTTGGATCTGAAATAATCATAAAATAGCAATTTTCAGACAGCAAATTATCAGAACAAGAGAGCGCAATACCTGCTCTTTGGAAATCAGACCGGGTTCTCCTTGGATCATCCAGATTTCCAATGTTGTCTCCTGCGGAGGAGAGTGTCTTTTGGGCCCATGTAGGAAGATGATTATGGACTTCAGGTTCTGATTAAGTATCTTATGATTTCTGCACACTGATATCAGAAATCAAAGGATCCAAATCAGGGTCATAACCCCCAATTTCATCATCCAAATATTCAGTGGAATAGGAAGGAAATTCAACAGTTTTCTCCTTCACTAGTTCCACCTCCTGAAGAGGCTCATCGAACTTGACACTTCTCTCAATGATGATATGTTTGGTCTTGATATCCAGTAGCTTGAATCCTTTAGATTCATCAAGATAACCAATAAATAGACATTATATGCTCTCTGGTTTCAAAGCCCTTCTTTTATCAAGCGGAATCCGGGCCCATGCAGTGGACCCAAACATCCGTAGGTTTGACACATCTGACTTGTGTCCGAAGTATTCTTCAAAAGGATTATTTCCTTTCACTGATGAATGTGGCACCCTGTTATGAATGTATGCTGCAGCATGCATGGCTTCAGCCCACAAATTTTCAGCAAGCTTCTTTGACTCCAACATACAGGTGGTCATCTCTTTGAGAGACCGGTTCTTCCTTTCCGCTACTCCGTTCTGCTGGGGAGTGTAGGGAATTGAATGTTGGAACTGAATACCACTTTGGGAGAAAATTTATAGCAAATCATTACTGACATACTCCCCTCCATTATCAGATCTCAATATCTTGATCTTAATCCCAGAGGCATTTTCGATCAAGGCCTTTAATTCAGAAATTTTTTCACATACTTCTGATTTCTTTTTGAGAAAGAAAACCCATGTATACCTTGAAAAATCATCAATAAAATTAAGGAGGTACCTTGATCCATTCATGGATGTGATAGGCATTGGAACACTGATATCAAAATGTATCAGCCCCAATATTCTTGTAGCTCAGTTTGCCTTCCCCCGATCGAACTTGTGCTCAGGGTGTTTTCCAATCACACAGCCCTTGGAGACTCCCGTGGTTTCCTTGATGACTGGGAGGCCTTAAACCATGGAGTTCTTCTATAATTTCTGCAAATATTTGAAATTAAGATGGCCAAACCTCTCATTCCACATCCTACTAACCTCATTTCAATGATTTAGCAAAGTGGTGGGCTTTGCATCTGTAACAAAGTGAGAGAACTCATAGGCTTTTTCATGATGATTTGCAAGGCCTTTTGCAATGAGTTTCCCGGATGCAATTTCTGTTATCTCAACATAATTTGGGCTGAAAGAGACTCTCTTAGGCATTCCTATATGTGTCATCTGATAGACACTAAGGATATTTGCTGCTAGAGATGGTACATACAAAACTTTAGAAAAAAACCATTTTCTAGATCTACAGTACCTTGTCCTTCGGAAATGATGGTGCAGTCATCTCCCATGTGGATGGGGATGGATTTTTCGGTCTCCAAGGATGAAAAGGAGTCTTTTTCAGACATCATGTGATTCGAAGCTCCACTATCAATCAGCAGTGCTTTGGACTTTGAAGTGCTTTCCATGAGGGCATGACCTTTCTCATGCTGTGGTTCCCGATCTTGGTGATCTCTCCTCCGAAACCTCTCTAGAATATTGATGTGATTCCTCTCAAGGAGAGAGGTTTCTTCATCAAACTTTTTCTTCATGCAGGCATGTTCAGGGTGAAAACCCTTCTCGCAGTAAGAACACCTGACTTTTTCTTTCCCATTGTGCCCTTTTGCTTTGTTCTTCCTTGAGCCGGAAGATTCATCATGTTGCTGATTTTCAACTCTAGGCTTGGGAGCATCAAATTTAGTTTTCTGATTTTTCTGCTGCTTTCCTTTACCCTTCACATCTTTGGGCCCTAAGACATGGAGGGCTTGATCATGGGAAGATCGAATGATCCCCATCTAGACAAGCTTGTCATGTTCACTAGTTAAGGACTCAATGAAGGCATTGAGTGTAGGCATCTTCCATCCAGGGGTTGTGAGCTTCCTCGCATGGAATGTAGAAACAAAAACTGAATAATCAGCCCCGAGTTTGGAGAGGATGGCTAGGATGAGCTGATCATCCTCCTTCTCCACTTTGCATTGCTTCAAGAGAAAAACAGTATGCTTGAACTTTGTAAAGAAATCATTCAGAGTCTTGAAATTGGAAGGTTGGAAAGACATGAGTTCATTTTCGAGTTGGTAAACTCTCAAGTCATCATGCTTTCCATACAGAGATTCCAATTTGTCCCATATTTCTTTCGGTGTCTTCAGATCCGTAAGATGGAAGTGAAGGTCATCGAAAATAGAGAGGCACAAGAAACCGAAGGCTTCATCCTTCTTGTTCAAGAATCTTGATTTTTCTATGGCGGATCCAGGCTCAACTTCAGTGTCCATGGCGAATCTATAGAGTCCTTTGGAGTGCAACTGATGTTCCAATTTATTTTTCCATGTGTGGAAATTGTATGGAGTCAACAGAGGTACTGGGGAGGCCATCGGGATATGCTGTAGCGAATGCTTCACCTGTAGAAACCTGAAAATCAAAACAGAAAAGGAAAAATAAGGTCAGACAGCCTGCACATTCTAGGCTTTCATCACACCCAGCATAGTCAATCAAGCAAGCTTTATCAACAAGTTCTTTACTTGGGGTATTAAGTGGTAAGCCTTGGCTTCTGGTGCAGTGCTGGAATTTTGAGCTATTGCTCACTTCTCATGGAGAAATCTGTCAAAAATCTTGTTTTTGAGAGATTTTTCTTTTTCCCGCCGTAAGCTCTCATACCATATTAATTCTTGCACATGATCTAGCAACTAGGAATCAAAATCATCAAAGAATAATTAACAAATACTCATGGATTGGAAATTATCGGAACCAGAAATTGTTTCCTCTCTGTATATTTAATAAACAATAATGGGTTACAATTCCAATGCTGAGCAATGGATTAAATCCATGAAGAATTCGAATACCTAAGGAGACAATTCGAATTCAGTGAGTGAGTCTAGCTTAACTGACTCTCAACCATTCAATCTCACTCAGTTAACCACTTGACCAAAACCCTAATTGACTCACCAAACCCTAACTAAAGTCGGAGTGCAATAAATGACTGAATCTCAACTGAAGGAGATCAGACACATGTCATAGCAATCCAATCATCAAGTGCTAGTGCTCCATGACTCCAATGAACCCCGATGAGGTTAATTGAAGCTGAAATGACCATCAGAAGTTGGTGGAGGCGCCTTGTTGACTCCAGTTCATTAAATAATAATAAATAATCATTAAATATTATATTTAATGACTAGAGGTGCCTTAATTGACTGTAACTAACTGGTTGAACTGATTGTAACCACCAGTTAGCAATTAGGTGCATTAATGTCACACAGATCACCCCCGGAGTGCTCCAGTTAGCCTCCTTGACTGTAGGAGAAGGCTAAGTTAGCCTCCTTGACTGTAGGTAGGCATGGGTGTGACTGGATGATGGCAATTAATGCTCCACTGATGTCAATTAAACTTAGGATAGTGGTTTAACTAGGCCAATTTGACCAAAAGAGTGTGTATGATGGTAAATGTCTCCAACAGAGGTAGGTTCTTATTGTCTTTACAATTGTCAATTAAGACGCTTGTCTATGAAAAAGGCATACTCAAGTAGTACAAATCAGGTGTGTGGGGGATGTGGATACCATGAAGAAAGGGGGGAGATGAATGGAATGATACAGGGTAGATGGGTGCAAGTTACGACGAGACTATGAGGGAAGCCAAGGAAGAAAGTGGTCTTACAAGAGGAGGAGCAAGGTTTCGACAAGAGAAGAGGCAGAGGATAGGGGAAGGTCTTGTTGAGATCGAAACGCAAGACCGCAAAGGAAGACCACACAAGATGAAGTGACCCCACAGTGATGATGAGGACAACCAGACCCAAACTATGCTGAGGATAGAGGAAATATTAGCCCTCGGAAACAACATACCCACACCTCTCCACATTATGCTGCAATCAAGAAGAAACACAAGTTCAACACCGACGTGTCCAATGATCCAACAGCACTCCAATAGCAATAGTAGAATAGCATATGTTGGAAGAAGGACAAGAATGGCGGGAGACAAGGAAAAATTACCTTTGTTCCATGGGAATGGGACTAAGGATCCAGAACAATACTGGTTCCTATGTTAGGCAGTATGGACTGTCAGACAAATTTATATGATGGTGTTAAGAAGGGCCAATTGGTGACAACCCTTCAGGGTCATGCACTAGATTGGTACATGAAATTTGTACAAGTTCTGACGGGGAATTTGATGAAGACCTTGGAAGAAGTCAGAAGAGGACTTACCTGAGAATTCAAAAAACCAAAGTCTGAAGCGCAATACATTACAGAACTGAAGGAAATCGAGCAATATCCCAACGAGACTGTTTGGGATTTTGATCAAAGATTCAAGACACTAATGGAAAGAGTTAGTTTTGAGATGTGTGACATTCATCATAAGGAATGTTTCATTGTGGCATTTCTAACTCATATTAGACTACCACTGATGTAGTAGAAGATTGCGATACAGAGCGAGGCCCTAGAGATCGCCATAAAGTTGGAAGCTTCACCTGTTGGAGAAAATGCAGTTAGTATGAACCAAATTTAGATGTAGTTGGAGAACTTGACACTCTAGTTTCAAGACATTAAGAAGGGAAAGGAACAATGCGAGGATCTCTCACAAATACATTTCGACCAAAAATCCGACGGCCGTATTGTCAGATTTTCGACACTTCCCTGTCGTATGTATGACACTATGATTTTTTTTAAGCATCGGTGGATTATCGTCAGTTATCCGACACCTTTCCAATCCATCGGTTAAGCGACAGCTCAGTTTACCATCGGTTAAATGTAAATCGTTGGTTATCCAACATCTAATTCATATTATTTATCATTTAAACTTTAAACACGCGTCGCTTAAACGACGATAATGAAAACGTAAGCGTCGGTTAATTACCGTTGATTAAATGTAAATCGTCGGTTATCCGACATCTAATTCATATTATTTATCATTTAAACTTTAAACACGCGTCGCTTAAACGACGATAATGAAAACGTAAGTGTCGGTTAATTACCGTAGGTTAAATGTAAATCGTCGATTATCCGACATCTAATTCATATTATTTATCATTTAAACTTTAAACACGCGTCGCTTAAATGACGATAATGAAAACGTAAGCATCGGTTAATTACTGTCGGTTAAATGTAAATTGTCGGTTATCCGACATCTAATTCATATTATTTATCATTACACTTTAAACACGCGTCGCTTAAACGACAATAATGAAAACGTAAGCGTCAGTTAAGCGACGGTGGAGAAATTTTTAAAAATAAACTACACTTACAGGCCGTCGCTTCTACAACATGGCCGTCGGTTCACCAAAGAAACCTGTCTCTTAACCGACGGATTATGAAAACTTAAACGTTGGTTAAGCGACGATATTGAATTTAAAAAAAAAAATCACCTACAGGTCGTCGCTTAACCGACGGCTATAAGTGTTTTTTTTTTTAAATACAAATGCCAGATTATTGGAGACACACCTTGATGTTTGTATAGATTGTGAAATTACTACAATAAAGCGAATGTTGCTAACAAAGTGCCCAGAAACAAATATCAGTAAGCTATGCCTGAAGTAACAATCATGAGATAAAATGACAAATGATTAATAGCTTTGACCAAATGTATGTGTGCAAGAAATATATATATGATTTGGATGACAAAGACTTGCTTCAAGTTTTGATATGCTCAATTCAGTCATGTATCAAATATATAGCTCTTCCAAGAGTAGTATGTTTGAATGAGTATGGTTATTCAAAGCTAGTTATTTGTTCAAGTCAGAATAAATGCAAATGTTTCAAGTAAGCCCAAAAACAATTATTATCAGACTTTGCATTTATAGAAAGGTAATATGAGCACATATGTTAAGCGTAGATAGCAATGAATGATTTATGATAAATTAGTGGAACTTTAGCAAATGAGAGAATGACAACCACTAACAAATATATCATTATATCAAATTTCCATCCATATGATGAAGTCAACAAAGTGCAACTTCGAAATAGAAATGAGGCAAGTGAAAATTGCAAATTTTCTCCATAGCATTGTCAGAGGTGGTTGATTTCCATCATATCCCAAATGAAATGATACAACTGTATCAATTTGTATCTTCAATTTACTTCAAAATTGCAAAACTCAATCTTCCAAGTAACAAGACATGTCGTGAAATATATTTCCAGTCAATCAAAATTATATCTTGAAAAACAATCAAATGCAATGGCCAAACGTATGTGAATAAGCACTTCAATGACATAGGCAACTTCCAAGTTACTTTTTTTTTTGCAAAGTGAAAATGATTTCACACTAATGTCAAGACAACTATTTCCAGCCCAAGCAAATTGTATTGTAACATCAGCAATAGTACCTTTCAGTCAAGAAATGATGGTGTCCATATGCTTATATTTTTTACAAAGAGATTATAAGAAAGTTCCAATTTCCTTCCTAAATTCCTCAAAGTAAAAATGTTTGTGAAATTACTATCAGAACAACTTGGTTATTGGTTGGGCATGACAGTCCTATTTGGCAAGTTTTATGATGGGTTCAAGGATTCTTTTAATGAAGGAATTTGATAGGAAACTATGGGAGGAGTGAAGGAAATTAAGAATGGATTTATGACAGTCCATGACAATGAAGGCAATTAAGAATGGATTTATGACAGTCTCTAGAATTTTTTTTCTTATGCATAGTTCAACAGCAATTTTGGAATCAAAACCTTTTCACTCCTAGGTTTTCTTTGGCTTATCTGTAACCACATCTTGGGTTTTTGTGGATTGCCCTCAACCATTACATTCTTTGGGTGTTACATTGGTTTACCATGAACACTAGTGATCTAGATTTGATGTTTTCTTGTACTAATTTATTTTGGATTTGGTATTATTTGCAGATGAGATGGACAGTGATAACAGTTGTCCCGATGCTACAAAAGGGGCTGAAGAACCTAGTAACACTTTTATGGATGCTTATTCATATGCGTTGAAGGATGAACTAAAGAAAACTTCTTTAACAAAAAGTTTTGTTCGTGCAGAAGATATTTCCTCAGCTGGGATAAGAATAAGGTGCCTCCTGTAGTTTCTTCCTTTTAAGCCTCTTTGCTGGCATCTTTAATGTTATTTCTTTAATCTCCATTTCCAGTAAATGATCTAAGGTTTCTTTGAACTTGATGGATATGATACAAGTAGAAGGAAGGGGATATTTGAATAAAGTATATTCATAAGAAAATGGGCTGAATTCCTGTTTGCCAGCCTTCTTTCACCAAGTAATGGTAGTAGATCTTGCTTTACTAGATGGATTTCACTCAAGTTCTCAACTATCTTAATCTTGGATTTCCCACACGATGTAGAGAATAAATTTGTTTTTTCTAGTAAAAGGGTCTTTATATGACTTAACGAGGCTTTGGGCGATCCACCTTTTGGGAGATGAATCAAATTGTCAGTTTCAGTGCTTTATGCAATTAGTCTTACCAGACTTATTCTTTGTAGTAAAAAGGTCTCTATGACTTAGGGGGCTGTGTGTGATCCACTTTTTGGGAGATGTTTCAAATTGTCACATAGTCTAAGTGTGTTTTTGGCAATTAGTGTTACCAGACTTTTTGAGTCAATGTAGAATCCAGTGCCTAACTCTGCTCTTTGAGGAATATCTGTAATGCCTTCAAGAATTAACTCGACCTTGAGTCATACATGGAATTTTAATTTGCGAGTATGTGTGACACTCCTAAGTCAATTGTGAGTCGTATTGACTATACGAATCTGACTTGCAATTTTTGTGACTTCACTTTTTGACCTGATTTCACAACAGACAATGGAGAAATTTGTCACTTGTTCATAATTCATGGAATTTGTACTTGTATGTAGAATGATATTTGAGTTTCAAACAAGTTATTATTGAATATCTGCATTATATGGACAATGGACTCCAAAGTTTCATACTTTTAATCCTTGCACAAACATGGAAACTGGGTAAGAAACCACATAGCTCCTCTTCACTCATCCCTAGGTGCACTTTGGCCTGCCAACTTCTATCATCTTCAACAAAAATGAACAAATTCTGAAGCAACTTTAGGTCCATGCTTTACACACTAACAGATGGCAAGTTGAGAGAGTTTTGATTCTTTATTGACTTTTGGTCCAGGCTCTCCACTGTTGTGCCTCTAGGCAACACCTTATACCCTGTATAGGAGTTTTTTTTCTTCCCTTAATTTATCTAGTTGGATATCCAAGGCCATATTATTGATGTTACCATTGTAAAGTTCATCCTAAGTTGATGCTGACAATATATAATATGTTATTCTTTTGTTAAATAGCAAGGAAGTTATGGTCTGTAAAGGCAGTCATGTACAAGTTACTTCTTATGCTTATAATTTTTTTATTAATTACAGGCTCATTAGAAGACAATAGTCACATGTCTTTTAGAGTCATGTCTTCAGGGATTTTTTATAACACTTCATACGTTATAGATATGTCCTCTCTTCTAAGGAATCATTATCATCATAAAGTTATTTAGATTCCTCTGTTACATTTAAGGGCATATGAGTCATGTCCTATGGTTGCAGAGTGCACTCTAGTTGTCTTGGTTGCAGAATGCATCCTATATCATCTTCGAGGCACGAAAAGTGCCACCCAAGCTCATTATGTACTCAATATTACAGTATATAAGTAAAAATAGTCTTTTAACGAATACTATGGCTAGTTCTCAATAGTTGAGTGCAAAATTTGTTATGTTCCAGGTTGTGTTATGCTTTAAGTTGGCACCTTTTATACCAGCAAGTGTCAAGTTAAATCTTTTTATTACTTCTGTTTATCTAAAACTGTCTGGAGTATATAAAAAATATAGATTACATTATAATTAAATTATTTATTCTATTACTTTCAAAATTCCGTTCCTCTCCTTGCATTCATCATATTGACAAATCAGTAGCTTCAATTTGTATGTGCAGGCACAATCAGATGTTAAAGGGACTGAGGATGAAGATTTGAGACCTGTTGATATTGATGTTAACCTTGTTCAAAGTCTCCTGGACTCGTTCTCTTCACAACAAGGCCTACCAGGTCCTGCACCAAATTTACTTGGATTGACGGGGTTTCAGTTGCCTGATGATTCTAAGAGGAGAGAATGAGAATTGTGATAGCATTATGAAGGGCTGCTGTTAAAGTTTGCGATCTCTACGGATCTAGAGAATCAAGTATATATTGCTCTGAAGGAGCAAATATGGTTGGTATTCTGATAGTGACATATTGCCCCTCAGAAGATTTATATAGGTCAGAATATTTTCTAAATATAGTATATACAGTTATACAAAACATTGTGGTTGTACGTTGCACATTTGAGGATTTATATAGGTCAAACTAGATTCCTGAAATGCAGTATATAGTATATACTATATACAGTTCTACAAAAGCTCCTTAAGTGAACCTGTCTAATCTGCTACTTGTGCATTGTCTGCTGACAGCCATTATCGAAGAAAACAGAGGCATTATTGAATGAAAAACAGAAGAGCTCACCTGCACAATTGCAATATGCAAAATGCGGCCTCGAAGACCAACTGCAATTGAAGCAACTGCCATAACTGCCGGTCCAGTAAGGAATCGAAGAACCATTCCAAATATTGCGTTTGATTTCCCACATGCTATAAGTCTTATTTGAAGAGCCATGAATAATCCTGTCATCCAAAAATTTCTGTGAATCATTTGCAGTAAGCTCTGCATGTTTTGCTCAAATTTTTTTTTGAGAAGATTCAAAATTCCCACAGCTAGAAACGTAGTTTCACTCCTAATGTTATTTCTATAGTCCTTATAGCCATTGGCCAATGCCTGCAATATCTTCTGGAATTGGGGTTAAATCATTGGTCTGTCTTTATTTATGCAAGATAAAATCTCTAGTTTATAAACTGTTTAGAGAATAATGAGACGGTAATGGAACCTTGTAGCAATTTTACTTATTTCTGTTGACAACAAAGGAATACATGATACATCGATTGCCTATTATCACAAGAATAAATATAAGAAACAATAACAATACATATGCATGAAATGCTTTTCAATATTCTGTACAATATTATTTTTTCCATAAATTATCTGTAGTCTTAGCAATTCTTCAATTTTTCAGAGAGCAAATTTCTTGAGAGGAAAATGTCAAGAAGATATCAATTGGTAAATACTAGCGAAAACAAGTATTCTTGGCTTAGGGCTTCCAATGATCAACAAAAAGTTTTATCTTTCAGAATAAAAAATAGAGGGATTAGGATGTAGTCTAAAACTAACTCACCTAGACTAAACATGGCCATCCCAAGCCCTGCATCTGATAAAATCGTTATAGAACCTTCGGGAATCTTAGGCATGTCAAAATGCCACATGCACATCCTAGTATCCAAAGTAATGTCAGAAAATTTATTGCTGGAATTAAGAATATAAGAGCTAAAAAGAAATGAGTGATAAGATGAAACTCTCTTTAATGAACCAGCTTGTTTTGGACAAACAATCTTAAGGAGAATATGTTTAATCATGAGAGCAAGAGCCTTTACAAGAATTGTATATGAGACATTAACACATGTGATGGGCCTCTAGCTTGTAATTAGATCTAGGTCACTACCATTTGGGATGAGTTTAATAAAAAACTTATTTAAAATGCATCCCATCGATTGCTTGCAAATGTTATGCTTCTTCAAATGATCAGCCTTCAAACTCAAATTTACATGCCTTCAACCAGCAATGAAATGACAATGAAAACTCAGATTTTAGGAGTGGAAATGATCGATGTTTGGAAGATGATGATATAATGGATGGTTGGAGATGCTAATGATTTAAC
>LPNX010885397.1:77744-262023 GCA_001517045.1 Pseudotsuga menziesii | reverse complement strand
GAATTTCCTTCTCCAAAAGTGCGCCACACTTGAGAGAGCAAGAGAGCTAAGTCACAAGTGATAAATAGAGAGACTCTCACTCTCTATTTATATTATTCCATTGATTGAAGTGCACTCAACCTAATAATTACTACTTGAGCCTACACCTTAATTAGTGTATAATAACTCAAGTGCCCCTAAACAGTGGGGACTTACCCAATGACTTGATATGACTTGTTTACATTATAATCCTCCCGATCGGAACATCGGGGCATGACCACATGACTCAAATACATAATAGAAAAATCCTGGAATAAACATCGGGTTACAATAATATAAAATACATAGAAGAATACATTCCGAAGTTACATATACATCAACATTTTTGTTATAATTTATTTGTCTATTAATTGAGAGATGGTGGTTAGAGAACAAGGGATAGATTGTGAAGGAGGAAATATTATTGTGTATAGTTTTTCCCCCCTCAAATGATGGGTTTTTTCTGATGATGCAATTATGTGGAACTGACAGAATTTGATACAGGAACCAAGGACTAAGCCGTCTATCATAGGAACATTGTTCATGAACCTTGGAGAGTTTGTGTTATGTGGAAAGGATGCAAAGCAGAGCACTAAGATCCCTGTTTCTTGTTGCATTGGAGGAGTGACAAATGAAACAATATTTTGTGTAAGATTAAGCTCCTTTTGTCATTCTATCTGGTTTTTACCTAAGAACTTACTATTTGCATAAGGTCACCATTGCATATATAACACTCTATAGTTACAAGGTAGACACACTGGTATCTAATGATGATCTCAAAGATTGAATCACTAGAAACAATTATGTCACTTGTTTCTTGCACTTTCAAACATTTTGAATGGGAACATTGTTAAATTTATTTCTGTTGCATTGTTTTGGAAATACTTTGGGTTACTGATTCTTGATAATATTAATTCATGCATATATAATGGGCTGCAACCTTCTATATTTGGGTGCATTCTTAATAGGGAGTCCTTTTCATGTCCATTTCATTTTTCCATTGTATACCTTCCCCTTTCATTACCATATGATAGGCGTCCTTTAATGCTTTGCAGTTCTATTGGGTGTAGGTTTAGAACAATTTTCCCATTCTCTGCACTTTAATGCTTTGCAGCTCTGTTGGGTGTAGGTCTGATCCTTGTTTCTTTGCAACTTATTAAAAAGTTAAAATATGTCCATCACGAGAAACTGGGAAATTTTTAAATCTCTTGATACTTACCAGAATGATAAAGAGAGTTAGAAATATTTATTTGTTTCTTGTATACTGTGCTTTTCTAGGAAGAGCCTTGAATGCAATTGTTTTTTGCTTGAAGTTTTTTAACTGTACTATTCTTTGCACATTTGCAATCCAAAGCATTCATTCCACAAATAATTAGAAACGATATGTTTCTTTCTCCATTTATGCTATAATAGTTTCTATCTCTTGTAGGCGATAGCCCCACGGGAATTGGCACTGCAGACCAGGCTAAGTATGAACATGTCACAACTACAGAATGTGGATAGTGAATGACTTGTTGGTTGTGGTTGGGTTGGACACTTTCTTGTGATTTCTGAGCTCCAAAAACAAGTGTTCAGTTTATGAGTGGCCTTAAAGCTCCTGCCTTGCAATGCATCAGCAAATTTAGATGAGGTATATTAGTGCTCTCCTATGTCAAACAATATAAATTGGTAGTGTTGGTCTCTAGATATTTTGAAGCTATGATTGCTTGGACTAGGCCTGATAATTTGTTGCAGTAGTGTAATTTTGTTTTTCATCTTGATTAGAAGAGTTGTAAGTTGTTTCCACTAAAAATATATATTGATTTTTATTATAACACCTGTTAACATGTTTATTGTAGCTAGTATTGAGCGCCATGGAAGCACTCCATAAAAGACGATTCTTCTTTTCAGTTCACCTTCTCTTGTTCCAAAGAGGCTAGCTCATCAAGCGGCTTCCTTTAAGGTTTGACTTCCCTCTTCTCTTTTGATTTATGTTTATTGCATGTTTGGGAAAGTAGGTTTATACAACTTTTCTCACATACACAAGTCATACATTTTACTTTTTTGTTGCACCAGCATTTCCAACTTGTGTTTGATTGCATTTGTTACACTTTTGCACCAAATCATACATAGCAGAATGGCGACTCCACAAGTAAAGAAATCTATTATTTATTTTTTTTGGGCGTTGGATTTGAGACTTTCTTAAATCATTCATCAGTTTCCATAGTTTTCATGTCATTCATTAACCACATGACATATAGGGGTGAACTCCTTCATAGATTGCACTATGTATATAGGTTTCTACCTGTACAGTTGAGCATAATTGTTTTGTGGATTCGTTGATTATATTTCCTGTTGAAATCTATTTCCTGGTTTAGAGCTGAGTTTTGCTTTTCTTAGGTACTAAATAGTTGCAGATTTAGCCATTCAAGTTTAATTTTAACCAATTCTTAAATTGAATTTGTTAGATTAAATTTTCCTATTTTGCACTTGATTCTTGGTTATTGTTGTTAGCTGTTGAACAAGATAAATAATTTGCTTCATTGTTTTTCTAATTTACAGTTCATTGTTTTTCTATTTTACAAGTGATTATTTTTTATTAGATTTTGTAGGAGTGAGCTTAACTTATAAGTGGGCCATTGAGTATGAAGAGCTCACTACTGAGGATTGGCCATTCCGTATGAAGAGCCTGATGTCGAGGCTTTCAAGCTGCTAAGTGTGGTTTTGAAGCTGCTGACGTGGGATTTAAGTATGGTTTTGAAGCTATTGATGTGGGATCTAAATATGGTTTTGCAACCAAGTGCAAGTATGATGGTTTAGCAATTGTAATATTTTGAAAAGTGATGGCTTTCCCATAAAGTTATATGGAAATTAATGTGTTTTTGAGAAAACTCATATTTATTGTAATACTTTTGACATTTCATATAATATAATTTGTGGTTTAAAACTTATATATATGGTTGTACTTTATACTATGTATCAATGTTGTTATTATTAACTAATTAACGTGACATTACATGATTTACATGTGTATTAGATTTTATTTACAAGTGTTGTAATTAATTATAATGTGACTACATAATTTGCATGTGTATTAGATGAGAATAAATGTATGATTCTTTTTTTTAATTTAAACATAATATCATATTAAAAATTTATATTGATTAATAATGGACACCATTCAAACTACTAAAATATAATGACCATACATAAAGTGACTAAAAAAGACCAAATTAGTGACCAATAAATGAGATTAATAACCAAAATTCGCAAATAAAATGACCAATAATTGAGAGATACGCGACCAAACAATGAGATACAAATGACCAGAAAAATGACCAAAATTCACATATCAATGACCAAAAATCAGTTTTGGTGGCTAATTTATTGTCTTTTATTATGCGACCAAATTTGGTCATATTCTAGCTTGTCATGTGGTCATTAATTTGGTCACAAATGTGGTCATATATTTGGTCATTGACTCAAATATATGACCAAATTAATGACCAAATATATGACCAAATTAATAACCAACCGACAAGCTATAAATGACCAATTTTGGTCATGTAATAAGAGACCGCAAATTAGCCACCAGCGATCGCCAAACCAAAAGTGGTCATTGATATGCAGATTTTGGTCATTTTTTTGGTCACTAATCTCTCATTTTCCACTAGTGGATGACGAACATGACTTGAAGAAGAATATGACTTGAAGACTCAGAAGACTTGAGATGCAGAAGATAAGATGATCCATCTAATACATAGAAGAAGACTAGTGCTGAAAATTGTGTCGAAAGAATACCTTCCTAGTTAAGAGGGAGTGTTGATGTATTTGTAACTTCGGAATGTATTCATCTATGTATCTTATGTATTATAACCTGATGTTTATTCTAGGATGTATCTATTATGTATTTGAGTCATGTTGTCATGCCTTGATGTTCCAATCGGGAGGTTTAATAATGTAAACAAGTCATATCAAGTCATAGTTGGTAACCCTCCAATTGTCTAAGTGTTAAAGTCCCCAAAGTTCTGGGGCACTAGGGTTATTAGACTCTCCTAGTAGAGGTTAGCCCTAGTAGGGTTTTAGTCATATCAGGATTACTATAAATAGAGAACTGGAGTCTCTATTTATCACACAAGTCATACACACTTGTTGACGGGCATATATGACCATGCGTGTAACGGGGAAGACAACCCAGACTGGGATCCTTAAAGCAGGTTCCAAGCTATTTGGGATGGTTGTTTCCGACAGGTTTAAAGGCTCTGTTAGCCTGAAAATATGACTAAACTAAGTTTAAAAGATGAAACTAAAATCTACTGCTTATTAGTTCAATAGTTCTATAGTATACTTGTAAATGTACAAAACAAATTATTAAAGGTAATTACTAAATTAATTTGACATATGTACACAACTAACTACTGTAATCAACATAATAAAATAATTAATCTATGAATGCAATAATAATTAATGAAATATTAATAAATCCAGTCAATTTACATAACTTACACAATTAACAAATGTACATTAAAAAACAGGATTGAAAAGATAATATATCAAAACATAAATGTGACAATCTGGTCCAATAATTACATAAAGAAAAACTACTATTAACCTAACTTAAAATGTCTTATCTCAATCGGAAGGGAAAAGAAACTAAACTGAAATCGAATCTGTCAATGAATATACTGCATAAATAATCTTGAACATATACAAGAGAAATCCAGAAACTAATCAAGATCATACAATAGGCAGACATATCATATATGTTATGATGACAATCATAAAATCTACAACATGACATTCATCAACAAATGGGAATCAGCATAAGTCGATAATGATATAAATGTAATGTATTTGCAAAATTCATCAAAGGAATGATAACAAAACATTAATATTGCAGAAAAAAGGAACAAGATCTAAGGATATCAAAAATACACTTGCATAGTATTAAAATACTGTAAATGTATATGGATATCACCAGTCTTAAAGATGCTGTAGACACTGGCAAAAAATTGCCTCCAGTCACAGAGAATAATTACAGTGATCCTGCCATGTCTTTTCTCCCACTATCGACCTCCTGGCAGCATCATTTTCAGAGCTGGAAGAAAAATCTTTACTGGCCCTAATGAACACTCCCTACTCTTTCAGCAATCAGGCATTAAGATTTCCTTGAAGAAATAATTCTTCAAACCGAAGTCATCCCTGGCAGCAGTCTTTTTATAGCTTTCCAAAAGAGAAATCTTTTAAACTATAGCCCCCCCTTTTCAATCAAATTCTTCTCTGTTTAAATAAACAACAATCAGAAGAAGTGAAACCAAATTAAGCTCTGCACAGGTGAATTTTTTCCGGACGCAACTTCCAAAATCGCTTCCAAAAGATCCCCAAAATCTCCCAGAATCCATCACCTTCTTGCGAAATTCACCTGCGTAAAACTAAATGGGTCTGTTCTGAGAAAAACCCACGTGGCAGATTTTTTAGACCTGCCTCCATTTGCTCACAACGTATCCTGGAAAAATGCCTGTCATTTGAAAATGTGTTTCTATTAACAGCTAAGAAGGAAATTCATCTCACGACAGTTTCGTTCATCTCACAATTCCAGAATCATAACAATATCCTCCAATCCAGCCACGAATGCTCTTTTAACCTGCATCATCCAAAAAAAATCTTAAATGCAAACAATTTTAAATATTGCAATTGAAATATATTCCATTTTCCACTTCATGTTTAAACTGCCGAATAAAAACAACATAATCATCATGAAAGATAAATGATGAAGCATAATAAACTTCCCTTTCACACTGGCGCATTTTGAGTAATCTCAGTAATCCAGCAAAGATCATGTGGTGTAAATTTAAAATGACCGTAACCATTTTTTTTATAGGATGGTATGTTTCCTGCAACTGTTCTTGTATTCCTGCAATTTCATCGCCCTAATCTATTCAAGCAACTGCTGATTTGGATATACATATCAATGCAGACTGCAAACCATCTATAACCGGCCAGATATTATGATGCATCGTGCCACTCTTTTTTTTACAGCTTGGCGATATAATAATAAATATTCTTTGGCATAATCCTCAACATAAGCTTTACGCACTATTTCCATGCAGTATAATGAAAACTACATGATCTGTTATAAACCCGCATTTTGAATGATAGATTCTCTCTTTATGCTTTGAGCTTCTCGCGATGTGGCAATAATATGATGTGCATTCACTTATGGCGATTTATACAACGAGATATTTAATTGCAAAAATGCTAAAACCTTTACTACCAAAACATCATATTTTAATCCATGAAATAATTCTTTATTGATTAAAATACTCTATTGGTTGTTGTTTCATATGGAGAATATCCAATAATATTCATGGTTACTTTGTCTTTTCACCTATGTGGAGGAATGTTCACCAATATCACCAATACTGAAAATGCTCATATTGTTTGGAATCATGCATATTCCAAAATATATAACTCTAAAAAACATCCAAGCATCCATCCTTGACCTTATGAACAAAATGCATCCACATCTTACTGTATAATAGTTTTAACAGCGACCTCTACATGCAATAAAAATGACATATGAGGACCATATAAAGATAAGGTTGTGTTTTTGAACAAACACCTTGAAAATATAATTTGAATGAAATTTGATAAGATGCTAAAAGTACAATAATCAACCTTCCGATTTCAAAACCATCGCAATATTTATGATAAAATCACATCAAATAATAAACATGTGGATAAGATTTCAAGAGTAGGTTATGATAAATCTTCAACACTTATCCCTTGATTCTCAATGCAAATCCACTCATAATAATTTCAAAGTAGTGATTTTGTCAACTAATCCATAGTTCACAAAGGTTCTCCTTAAAAAACATTTAATTTCATTGTTTCAGTAGCTTCTGTAATGTCACCATTTCAGTAGCTGTCAATTCTTTAGTTTTGCTATATGAAATTCAAACATTTCATCAAACAAAATTTTATTTTGTTTGATGAAATAATGTTTTTTTAAAGGCTATTGGGTAGAGGCACAACAGATGGCGACTGACTGGGCGAAACAGTTATCTCTGCAAAAGCATGAAATCTGACTTGTGTATGTAGTAAGATAAGAAAAAATTTCTTTAACTCAGATTAACATTTTCTTGAAGACAAAAGAACTGTGCCTTGTGATAAGAATAGATTTCAAACTAATACCAGATTCGATTCTTTTATCATTATCCAGAGATTACCTTCAAAACTGATACGAATTTTAAGTTTTTTTCAGAAAACATAAGACTCCAAAAGAAATTAATCCTAGGAAATACAATGCAATTTTGATATTCGACTAGTTTTTAAAGACATGATCCCAATACTACAATCATGACCCTCCTACCTGCAGGCGTCCATAGCCTTGAAAGGGTTGACTATTAACCATACATCCTACAGTTCTAGTCCCAAGATATAATAAAACATGAATATTTAGAACTTCTCAATTTATTAATGGGTAAGCTGCATTGGAACCTCTTCATGAGTGTGGGATGACCTTGGAATCTTATAGATTTTTGTATATATAACAATTTATGATTTGGAATCCAAGTATGCAATAGACGGAACCCTCCTACCAGTAGGCGTCCATAGCCTTGAAAAGGTACGTCTTTTAACCCATTCTACCCAACGGCTTATATCCCAAGCTAATAAGTTTAAATAAGGTTTCATATTCAGCATTTAAGTGCTCATCTACAAGAGATTTGCATGTTTATAATAGGGGAACGTAATGGGAAACTCTTTACGAGTAAGATAGCGTAAAGGATCTATAGATAACTGATTTTATTATTAAATTGCAACTACTTTCTCAGAACTGATTTGTAAATAAGTAATAGAATTCCTAGTAATAATGATTTCGATATCCATTAAATCCAACAATTTGAGGATAATGATAAAAGAAACGAAATAAAGTGAAAGTTTTCGTCTAGTAGTTTTTTGTTGGCAACAGTTCAATTTCTTTTTCTTTTATTTCTGAGATAAGAACAGATTTCTAAAAGTCTAGCTTTCTTCATATTTTATGTACTTAGATTCCAATTTTATGACATAAAAACATTGCCAGATCAAATTTATTTCTCTTGGTTTTGAAAAATCAAAAGAACCACAAAAATCAAAAGAAAAAAAAAATAAAAAAAAATATATAATATATATATATATGAGTTTTATTTGAGCAAATTACAAAAACGAAGGATTTCAAAACCTACGATAAAAAAATGAAAATTTAAATTAAATTCCACACACATAACACATGAGTTAAATCAAGATCTCATCAAATATAAAATAGGTCTAACAATATATGACTAATTCCAGCAAAAGAAAATGAGAGTTTAAAATAGATTAACAAGTTTTAAAATTTTTAATCCCTATTTTGCTTTTAAATCTTTCAATTTAGTCGAAGTTGGTTTTTAATAAGTGATGAGACATTAATCTAACGTTTTTTATTCAAAAATCAAAGTAACAAAATAAATCCTAATAAGTATGCAGGTATAAAAAGATGAAAGGTTCTTTCTTTTAATGAGACGATTAAAGAAAACGAGAGAAAGTAAAGAACTACTTCCCTGATAATGATGTCGTCATCTCATTCTTAAAATGATGTTGTTGCAACTCCATGCATCTGCATTTATTCAAATGTAAACAAACACAAATCATCCTAAATTATAAACCTAACCTAAACTAATAAAATAAAATATATACAAACTAAATAAACGAAAATTTCCAATGAAGCCATCGTAATAACTCCAATCCTGCAAAATCAAACAAAATGAAAGTCAGCAATAAGAATTGAAATATTTTGCAACCAAAAATAAACAAATCAGACTTACGATTTTGACTTTCAAAAAACAAAGTAAATGCCAACTTACCATTCTCCGGAAACTTCGCAAGAAAAGATCTCTCGAGCCAATATGCAATCCTATCATAATATGTGTGATTAATAAAATAGGATTGTTCGAAAGAATATGGTAATGATAGAGATATATCGTGACAATCATGTGCTAAAGTTTTGTGCAAAGAATCATGTGAAAGAAACTCAAAGTTAAACAATCCTTCCTATAGTTTTTTCTCCCTATGAACATCATCTTCCAGACAAACACGTCGTTTAAAAATATCATGAAATTTAGATTCAATTTTCTTAAATTCAAGTTCAAGAGTTTTCTCCGCATTATGATTAATATCATGATCAATTTGATAGGGATTAAATTCCTCATAGTCACTAACTTGAGATGAACTAATGGAATCCAACAAGGTAGGTGAAAAATAATCATTAATTATTGTAAGATATAAATTATGATGATAATCAACATTGACTTTACCTGTTCCATATTGATTTTCAAATTCAAGCAACTGATCATGATAAGATTGTTGATCTAAGAATTTTGGTGAATCATAAGAGACTTCTTCAAGCCTGCTTGTTTGAATATTTCCTAATTCCCATGTATGTAATTGAGGAAATGTTTCATGGGAAGAAAGATTAATCTCTTCATTTTCTAAATGCAAATCATGATGGTATTGTACCGCATAAGAATGTGACAATGTGAAATCAAAATAATAAGAATATGAACTATGCATTGCCTCTTGATCAAAAATATCAGGGTACAAAGAAAAATATGTTGAAGCATTAAGAGAATGAAATTCTTTTCGTGGATAAGAAAGATCATTACAGGAAAACTCTTCATCAAATAATTCCTCTTCAAAAGATAAGTCTATGGGTGGTTTGGTTTCTTCTTCTAGGATAAACTGATTAATATCCATGACACGATCCACAGAAAAATCTGAACATAATAAGTTATCTAAGGTTTTACTATGTTCATCATAAGAATATAGATGTGGTAGAAAGTCATTGGATTCTTTAGAATAAGAAAACTCAAGAACTAATCTCGAATCTCTTTATCCAAACTAGAAGTTTTAGATTGAATTTCTGTTGTTTCTGAAATAGAAATAGGAACATGATCATTTTCTTCATAAACTTCTTTTTCATTCAATGAAGATATGCACATATCATAATTTGAAATATGATGTTCTTCAAAATCCACATCCATCAAAGTGAAAAACGTTGTCAAACAAGATTGGTTTTCTTCCACTTCTAAATTTTCAGAATTTTCATGAAAAACTAAATCAAACTGTGAATGATCATTAAATAAAAATTCAGATTGATTAGCTTCTAAATCTTGTTCATTTGAAAGAATTAAATGATAAAGCCATTCACCTAAACAAGGAATATATTTCAAAGGAAACCTATAACAAAAATGAAGACATCTATCAATGAAGTATTCCACTGATTCATCTTTGTCTTTCCTTAAATTTATTAATTCAGTGCACAAACTAATGAAATCATAATTCCCAAAAGAAACTAAGAATGCACTAATTAAATGCTCAAAAGAATGGATAGAAGCTATCGGCAAGGTTTCACACCATTTCTCGATTCGTCCTTCAAAAGTAAGAGTCAAACATATGCACAGGACATCTTTATCAGTAATCTTGTGAAAGATACATTGATCAATAAATTGTAAAACATGTTCATATGCAGATGTTACTTCCTCACCATTAAACTTGTTTTCAGTTAACAGATCAACTATCCTTGCCGGAGTATCAACAATGATTTTTCGAGAAAAACATCTCCAAATCAGAACAGAAGCCATTAATCAATGATATAGTTTCAGTAGATTAACTTGTTATCTACTGGCCCTCCTTCTAGCGCCAATGTTGACGGGCATATATGACCATGTGCGTAACGGGGAAGACAACCCAGACCGGGATCCTTAGAGCAGGTTCCAAGCTGTTTGGGATGGTTGTTTTCGACAGGTTTAAAGGCTCTGTTAGCCTGAAAATCTGACTAAACTAAGTTTAAAAGCTGAAACTAAAATCTACTGCTTATTAGTTCAATAGTTCTATAGTATACTTGTAAATGTACAAAACAAATTATTAAAGGTAATTACTAAATTAATTTGACATATGTACACAACTAACTACTGTAATCAACATAATAAAATAATTAATCTATGAATGCAATAATAATTAATGAAATATTAATAAATCCAATCAATTTACATAACTTACACAATTAACAAATGTACATTAAAAAACATGATTGAAAAGATAATATATCAAAACATAAATGTGGCAATTTGGTCCAATAATTACATAAAGAAAAACTACTATTAACCTAACTTAAAATGTCTTATCTCGATCGGAAGCGAAAAGAAACTAAACTGAAATTGAATCTGTCAATGAATATACTGCATAAATAATCTTGAACATATACAAGAGAAATCCAGAAACTAATCAAGATCATACAATAGGCAGACATATCATATATGTTATGATGACAATCATAAAATTTACAACATGACATTCATCAACAAATGGGAATCATCATAAGTCGATAATGATATAAATGTAATGTATTTGCAAAATTCATCAAAGGAATGATAACAAAACATTAATATTGTATAAAAAAGGAATAAGATCTATGGATATCGAAAATACACTTGCATAGTATTAAAATACTGTAAATGTATATGGATATCACCAGTCTTAAAGATGCTGTAGCCACTGGCAAAAAATTGCCTCCAGTCACAGAGAATAATTACAGTGATCCTGCCATGTCTTTTCTCCTTCTATCGACCTCCTGGCAGCAGCGTTTTCAGAGCTAGAAGAAAAATCTTTACTGGCCCTAATGAACGCTCCCTACTCTTTTAGCAATCAAGCATTAAGATTTCCTTGAAGAAATAATTCTTCAAACCGAACTCATCCCTACCAGCAGTCTTTTTATAGCTTTCCAAAAGAGAAATCTTTTAAACTGTATCCCCCACTTTTCAATCAAATTCTTCTTTGTTTAAATAAACAACAATCAGAAGAAGTGAAACCAAATTAAGCTCTGCACAGGCGAATTTTTGCCGGACGCAACTGCCAAAATCACGTCCAGAAGATCCCCGAAATCTCCCAGAATCCATCACCTTCTGGCAAAATTCACCTGAGTAAGACTAAATGGGTCCGTTCTGAGAAAAACCCATGTGGCGGATTTTTTAGATCTACCTGCATTTGCTCACAACGTATCCTGGAAAAACACCTGTCATTTGAAAGCGCGTTTCTATTAACAGCTAAGAAGGAAATTCATATCACGGCAGTTTCGTTCATCTCACAATTCCAGAATCATAACAATATCCTCTAATCTAGCCACGAATGCTCTTTTAACCTGCATCATCCAAAAAAAATCTTAAATGCAAACAATTTTAAATATTGCGATTGAAATATATTCCATTTTCCACTTCACGTTTAAACTGCCGAATAAAAACAACATAATCATCATGAAAGATAAATGATGAAGCATAAGAGACTTCCCTTTCACACTGGCGCATTTTGAGTAATCTCAGTAATCCAACAAAGATCGTGTGGTGTAAATTCAGAATGACCGTAACCATTTTTTTATAGGCTGGTATGTTTCCCGCAACTGTTCTCGTATTCCTGCAATTTCATCGCCCTAATCTATGCAAGCAACTGCTGATTTGGATATACATATCAATGCAGACTGTAAACCATCTATAACCGGCCAGATATTATGATGCATCGTGGCACTCTTTGTTTTACAGCTTGGTGATATAATAATAAATATTCTTTGGCATAATCCTCAACATAAGATTTACGCACTATTTCCATGCAGTATAACGAAAACTACATGATTTGTTATAAACCAGCATTTTGAATGATAGATTCTCTCTTTATGCTTTGAGTTTCTCACGATGTGGCAATAATATGATGTACATTCACTTATGGCGATTTATACAATGAGATATTTAATTGCAAAAGTGTTGAAAGCTTTACTACCAAAACATCATATTTTAATCCAAGAAATAATTTTTTATTGATTAAAATACTTTGTTGGTTGTTGTTTCATATGGAGAATATCCAATAATATTCATGGTTACTTTGTCTTTTCACCTATGTGGAGGAATGTCCACCAATATCACCAATACTGAAAATGCTCATATTGTTTGGACTCATGCATATTCCAAAATATATAACTCTCAAAAACATCCAAGCATCCATCCTTGAACTTATGAACAAAATGCATCCACATCTTACTGTATAATAGTTTTAACCCCGACCTCTACATGGAATAAAAATGACATATGAGGACCATATAAAGATAAGGTTGTGTTTTTGAACAAATGCCTTGAAAATATAATTTGAATGAAATTTGATAAGATGCTAAAAGTACAATAATCAACCTTCCGATTTCAAAACCATAGCAATATCTATGATAAAATCACATCAAATAATAAACATGTGGATAAGATTTCAAGAGTAGGTTATGATAAATATTCAACGCTTATCCCTTGATTCTCAATGCAAATCCACTCATAATAATTTCAAAGTAGTGATTTTGTCAACTAATCCATAGTTCTCAAAGGTTTTCCTTAAAAAACATTTAATTTCATTGTTTCAGTAGCTTCTGTAATGTCACCATTTCAGTAGCTGTCAATTCTTTAGTTTTGCTATATGAATTTCAAACATTTCATCAAACAAAATTTTATTTTGTTTGATGAAATAATGTTTTTTTAAAGGCTGTTGGGTAGGGGCACAACAACACTCAAGTGTAGTGCATAGTTGAGGAATGCGAAGACACTGGGGCTAGACAAGAGGAATATCACTGCTGTTGGGAGATCACTTACTATTTTGGGGATTTTACTATTTTGGTGCTGATTCTATATCTGAGGAAGTTGTGGGGTTCTCTCCTTTATGGTTTCCCTGACGAAAAACACTGTGTTCATTGTCTCCTGTGTTTGATTGTTGTACTTGTTATTCTCTTAGTTAAAGATCCTAATAATGCTAGCTTAATGTTGAAAAACTAACACATGATCGTATATGGCCCTAGACAATGCATTTTTAGTTTCACTTAATGTTTAAAAAATTTGTTGTCATACAACAACATAATACCTCTGAGTTTGAACGACTTGACCTAGATATGGTGATCATGCCATGCTTTCTATCTCCACTTCTTGACAATCTAATGGAATCCTACGACAAAGTGTTCCTCTTCGATATTAACATGCTGTGACAACCTTTATTCAACAACATCTCCATCGTTCATCCCCATCAATGCAACAATACTTAGGCTTGGAACAATGTACTCCATTGGCACAACAGCATCCTGGCCCTACACCAGTTTGAACGGGGTGTGCCTTGTCAATCATTTTCAAGTTGTACGGTATGCCCATAGCACAACTGACACTTTTTTATCCCAATCATCTTGGCACATGTTGCACACCTTGGTTAATGCATTCTCCAAACTATTGTTGAAGGCTTCAACTGTTCCATTCGCATGAGGATGATAAGGTGTCGTCTTCTTATGTTGGATCTGGAACTATGCAGTAAGCTCAACAATCATTTTTTTAACAAAATGCATACCTTGGACACTGAGTAGAATTTTTGGACAGCTAAATCTTGTACCACATTTTCAAATAAAAAATTCAGCGCAGTCCCAACAGTGCAATCTTTAATATGTGTGGCTTCATCCCATCTCGTTAAGTAGTCTGTCGTAGTGATAATGTAGTGTGCATCAGTTCTCTTTCCTGGTAGATTGATCGCTCCAACAAAATTAATTTCCCACTTGTCAAATGCTTATAGTGTCACATGCCCCAATTTGCAAAACAATTTAATTTTATTGAGGAACATTATGTTATATTTTATGCTAAGTTTGTAATTGATGACCAAGTGGGGTCAAGGATAATTAATGTATTTCAAAATATTTTATTAATAAATAAATAAATGATGAGACAATAGCTTAGGGAGGCTGTTAAATGAGTGTTAACTCATCACTTGGTGGAGGAGACTGGGTGGAGAGTATACTGACAAGTGGCATCATCCTCGAACTACTTATAACTGTTGCAGGTTGAAACTTACCTATATTTGTGGTCATGATTGCCCAAGAAAGTGGAATTGGAGCAGGTGGCTCCTTAAGTAAAAACTGACCCAGAAGACCTAGGCATTTTTATAAAACTTCACATTGAAGACAGTTGGGGCTGCTCATTTTCAAGAAATGTAATCATTCAGTGTGAATGAAGTGCATATGAGAAATTTGATGGAGGGGACTTACTGAAGTGAGTTTGAGGGGTTAAATGCTATGGAATGAACTTGTGCAACTATTTAGGTTGAATTTCTTACTGTTGTAAGTAGGTTTGAATTACTACTATAATTTGACCAGCCAGGTGATAGAAGGTCTTAAGGATACATCCTTCACCTAGTACTCTACTAGGAGGACCAGGAAATAGGTTCTGGGGCCTTGAGGAAGTGCAGACTAAGCTTCCTCCAGGAGTTGGTTGGGAGGAAGAGCCTTCTTAAGCTGTCGTCACCTCATGATTTGATAGGTTTTTATTTGCTCAGGTTTATTTATAATTTATTTACTATTTTTAGAAAATGATTACTAGTTTTTTAAGATATTCATGTTATTGTTTTATTAAATTTTATGAGGAAAAGAGCATTGTTTATGGATAAAATTAGTGTTTAGTAAATCATACTTAAAAAGAGTAGTGTTATTGCTAAATGAAAAATGAATATATAGAAATTACCACACTGTATTTTTCCACGCCTTTTATAAGGAAGTACTCTAGTACAACTGGTTGTTTAAGTTAGATAAGTAGATTTGTTTATTACTCTGTAGGAAAAATGAAAATGATTACTTTTATATTTTGTATGTGCTTTATTACAAAAAACTGGCAGTATTTTCTCTATCTTCTAAAAGTATCTGTATTATCTAATTATAGGAAAAGAACAGAATATATATTAATCTTTAGTAGTCATACTAATCACAAAACTATTACTAGTACTAATACTATTTATAAACACAATAGACAAAGTATAATAAACATATATAGGGACAATAAAAATAGTATTTAGGGTTTGAACCTAGATAGTACTCCATAGGTATTTGTAATAATTTATTCCTAGTTCACATTTATATTCTGTTTTTGAAATACAGATGTTGTTTTTACTGTAACCCTCAAGGTTTATTTAGGGTTTATAAGAGGTAGGTTTTACTCCTAAAAACAAACCTCCACATTCTTAATCATAATATAAAATTTAACAACTGTAAGTAATTATTACTGTAAGTAAAAATAGAAAACAGAACTAAAAGCATTTCTCATTACTGAACTGTAGGTTAACTAAAGATAATAACCATTATGAGAGAAAACAAAGTAAATTCAAAGGAGTAAAAATCAGTAAAAATCATCTATATTAAATGAAGTTGTAAATTAAATAACACTATTAACAAATTAATAGAGACAAAAAAAACACAAGTAATGGCCTATGGCCTTTATAAATATCGGTCGACACTTAAGCCTGCTAAAAAACAAACTATACAAATATAAACGAAATAGTAAACTGAAATGGTAACCAATACTTTCATAGCCATATATCTATTTATAGGTTTCGTTGAATAAAATTGCCAGCAAAGACCACTTAAAATTTGTAATTAATAAGATAGTGGTTGAAATAGTATCATTATGGCTTAAGCCGAATGTGAAAAACATAAAGTTTTTACATCTTCCAGGCCATAAAGAACTTTCAAAAAAATCCTAGGTCACGGCAGCTATAGCCTTCAAGGTTTCTTACCATAATACCCTTTAGGATTTAAAAGTTTTACAAAAACAAAACAACATGAATAACAACCTAATAAGTAAAACCCAGGCCGAGTCCATAACTAGCAGCGAAGTTTCTCATCTTTCCAACCTCCATAACACCATTCCGAGAGAAAAACCTCAGTACAATAGGGGATTACTAGAGTTTGCATGGCTATGAATGGGAGATTTGTGCTACCAACTAACCCCATTTGCTGTGAGAAGAACCTAAATTGAAAAACAAGTGTTTGTCACAGTTTTGTTTTAAAATAAAATGTATTTATAGTTTAACATTGCTGAAAAATGAAACTTTGTTTGGGTAATTACTCGATAGTGTTCTCGTTTGGAGAAATCACTGAAGTAACACACCAGCAACAACATTGTTGTACCTTAGAGAGTAATGCAAACACCAAGAAGGAAGAAATCAATCCAAGGGAGAAGCACATGAACCGTGTTTAAAAAAATCTCAGTTCACAAGTCCGCAGCAAAAAATTAGTTTCTTTACACTAGAAGCATACACAATAGTCAACAAGCTTCGAAAACTACCTTATGTATTCACAGAAACTAGCTCACAGTGTTTTTTTCAGAAGGAAACTTGTAAATTGGAGGTGTTTATAGGGTCATGGTGGCCACAAGCTCACAACTTAGCTGCACGTAGTGGAAGGAACCCTCGCTCTCTTGCAAAATGAAGATTAGGGAAATATCAAAGTCAACTGAAACCAAGGGTTTGATAGTCCACGTGTCCTTCGATATTTTTCCATCCTCATGGGTAGCTTTTCAATAGTCATTTATGCAATTGCTAATCTGCAATTAAAATTATTACATATCAAAACCTATAATCATTAAATCAATGCAATTTCTATGATTTCCAATAATGTATTATTACCATGGAGTTTTCGATGCTTAGTTTACCAATTCTAGGATTAATATAGGAAATATCTTCTATGTTAAATCAAGATAAGATAGGTTCTTATGTTAACCATGTGTGATAGAACATAGTTAAAAATACATATGTTTAGTATTAAACTATATTATGTTAATCAACAAACTTATCTCAATTTTTTTACTAAATCAATTTGTGTGAAGATATAGTTATAGATAAAGGTGCACAAGGAAATTAAGGTGAAAAATAGAAGTAAAAAGAGTTTCAAGGTAAAAATTGTAATAGTTAGAAGAAAAACTCTTTCAACCAGGTCCATGACTCTTAATGCATTGTGTAGATGAAGTTGTAAGTATGTGTAGTCCATAAAATTATATAAGATTCTTAATTAAATTTCTAACATCCAATTAACAAGTAAACATTTAAGAGTCGAGATATTTTTGTTCATATAATGAGAAAAATATTTAATTATAAACCCTAGGATAAGGGTAAAAGGAATATACCTCTAATGAGTGTGAGGACTTAAGAACTTTTAGAAATAACTCTTTTAGTAAAATAGGCTAGATTTATAGTTATCAACATAGAGTAATTCTTTTGTGGTTTACAAAAGATTCATATACTTATGATCAAAACTAAACTCCAAGTGTTTGAGTGATCTAAGCAAAAATTTTGAGTACGATAATTTATTTCTAAGTAAACTCTAGATCAATGTTACTATAAGAAAAGAATGCAAGTATTCATTAGAATTTAATCATAATCATCCAAATGATTTAATGTCATTTTTATAGTATTTGACTATGCAATTTTAACCATGGATATGTAGTTTTTATTTTACATCCTTATGAATTTTGACGACATAATCAAGGTCAACGTTACCTCTTATGGAGACAGGATGTTTTTAAACATTCTAAATCTAGCATCATAATCATGCTAGAGAAGTATCTTCTTGACTTGAATATAAATATTATTTTTACTGGAACTTATGCTTACCTATTAAAACCTGTAAAGAACCATCAGTCCCACTGTGTTAGCTTTAAGCTAAGAAAGCCCCGATCATCCCTAAGAAATTTTCCCCTACTTGACAAAAGAAAACAACATTATACCTAACATCAGTAAAATACAAGTTTCTTTTCTACTTTCTGAAAAATTACAACTGCTAAATTGAAAATAGTACTAACATAGTTTTAAAGATAATCCTATAGATAATACAAATTCTTATAAAGAAGTAATATGCGTTTCTCTTACAAACTGTTTTATTATCTGCTATCAGTTAGGGGTAAATTAGCGGTGACATTTGACATTTGATGTCAAAATGAAAAATTTTAAATTTTTTTGAATTTTTGAGTTATTACATGTGGTATCAGAGCACAAAGTTCAGACACTAGGCCTAAATATGCCTCAACTTGCATATGTGGAATAGTAAATTTAAACAAACATAATAATGTTATTTTGCTTTGAATGATATTTTGAGTTAATCATAGGTATGGATAGATTGGAAGAATATGCGGATGAGGAGTCTCCTTACACTGAACGAAATAATTTTCAAAAAGAACCTATACAAGAAGAGATAACTAATAATTCTTTCGTACTAATACAAACATTTAAGGAAGTAAAAACAGAAATGGAATCGGTTAATAAAGAAAATGAGAAGATTCTGAGAGCTCAAGAGGAGCTAAATCAGATTTTAATGGAAATATTTCATACTAAGGAAAAAGATAAAAGAACCGAGTCTGAAGATATGGGTTATGAGCATAAATATAAAAGGACTAAACAAGTTAAAAATGAAAGTAGCTCATCTTCTGAAGTATATGGTGATTCACATTAAAAAAAACTTCCATTATACTAGTGACAATAGTGAAAATAATCACCATACTAGGAAGAGAAAGTTTAAACCTTATGAAGAAATCTCTAGGGAATTTAAGAAGATCAAGCCACCAACCTTTAATGGAGAAACTAAAAAGGGGGAAGAAGCAGAATCCTGGCTATCCGAGATGAAGAAATACTTCCAAATTTATAACTACTATAATCAACTAAAGGCCAGGATGGCTATTTATAATCTTATGGGAAAAGCAGACATTTGGTGGCAGGACTTAAAAAGAGTAAAAGGTAAGGGACAAAAATATAAATTGGAGTACATTTAAGAAATATTTCAAAAGGAAATTTTTATCTGAACAATACTATGAGGGAAGGGATAAGGAATTTTACGAGCTGAAATTGGGAACAATGAGTATCAAAGAACTAAATAGTAAATTTCTAAGTCTGCTCAGGTATGTGCCATATATTTTGGATGAGAAACCTAAGGTACAACGGTTTCTCAGTTGTTTCCCTTATCATATAAAGGACAAAATTGAGTATGACAGTCTAAAAACTTTAGAAGAAGTAATGAGAAAAGTGAATTTCTGTTATGAACAGAATCATAAAATGGAAAGTATGAACAACTGGAAGGCCAAAATAAATAATAACTTTGAACAAAAAAGAAAGATTTTGTACCTAATCGAAATTTTAAGAATAGTAATACCAGAAATTTTCCTAGTAAATAATTCCAAGGGAACAAAATTAATTCATAGACCAATCCAAACAATCAAATGAATAAAGAATCTAGCAACAACCACAGTAACTATACAAAGAATTTTGAATGGAAGGAACCCATAAAGTGTTGGGAATGTAATGGTCTACATTATGCATTAGTTTGCCCTAATCGGAAGAAGACTGTTAGCAACATATACAAAATACAGGAGGAGATTACTATTGGTGATCTAGCGAGGACAATGCCTAGGATCAACGAAGCATTAGAGAACCAGCAAGCAGATTATCAAACTTTCATGGTGAAAGTGGAAGGTAAGATAAATCAAATACCTATATCTATTTTAATTGATACAAGAGCTATTTTAAGCTATATTTCTCCTAGTTTAGTAGAAAAGTGTAATCTTTCAATTGAAAAGTATGCAAGATATTGGTTAGTTCAACTAGCTACTGGTGCAAAGAGAAAAGCAATTAGCTTTGTTAAAAAATTGTGCAATAACTATGGATCAGTTTGAAACCCTTGTTAAGATCAATGTGTTACCTTTAGGTTCATATGATGTGTTAATTGGTATGGATTGGTTAGAAAATCATAGGGTGGTCTTGAATTGCTTTGATAAAACCTTTACTTACATAAAAAATAATGGAGAGTTAAAAAAAGTAACAAGAATTCCTAGGAAAACAACCATAAGGCATATTTCTGCTTTGCAGCTTAAGAGAGTTGTTCGGAAGGGTTGTAAAGATTTTTCCGTAAAATTAATTAATGAAGAACACACTAATGACAGAGATAAATTAAAACTGGAGAATATTTCAATCCTAAGGGAATATTCAGATGTATTTTCAGAATAAATTCGAGGACTTCCACCGAAATAGGAATTAGATTTTACTATTGAGTTGGTACTTGGTTCAGTTATCAGCTCAAAATCCCCTTATCAGATGAATATATTGGAATTAAATGAACTTAAGTCGCAGTTAAAAGAACTCATTGATAAGAATTACATTAGACCTAGTGTGTCTCCCTAGGGGGCACCTGTCATATTTGTTAAGAAGAAAGATGGAACTCTACGATTATGTATAGATTATCGTCAATTAAATAAAATTACCATCAAGAATAGATACCCATTACCCCACATAGATGATATGTTTGATTAGATACGTGGAGCAATGGTGTTCTCAAAGTTTGATTTATGATCTGGATACCACCGGGTCCGAATCAAGGATGAATACATCTTTAAAACAACTTTTAGGACTCGATATGGACATTACGAGTTTGTCGTTATGCCATTCAGGCTTACTAATGCCCCAGTTGTTTTTATGTGTCAGATGAATAATGTAATGCACAAATATCTGGATAAATTTGTGATCATATTTATTGACGAAATCTTAATTTACTCAAAGTCTGAAGAGGAGCATAAAGAACACTTAAAAATCGTCTTACAAGAGTTACAAGAACATCAACTACATGAAAAATTTAGTAAATGTGATTTCTTTAAAGATAAAATTCAGTATTTCGGTCATGTGGTGACTAAAGAAGGACTTTATGTTGATCCCGAAAAGATAAAGGCAATCGAGTATTGGCTAGTCCCAAAAGACGTAACTGACATCCGATCATTCATGGGGATTACAGGTTATTATCAGAGATTCATCGAAGGGTTTTCAAGAATTACAAATCGTATAACCTCTTTGCAGAAAAAAGGGAAGAAATTTGATTGGAATCAGAAGTGTGAAGATAGTTTTAAAAAGTTAAAAACATTATTAAACACCGCACCCATTCTAAGAATTGTTGATCCTAATAAATATTTTATAGTATGTATGGACACATGCAATGACCATTTAGGTGGAGGGTTAACTCAGGAAGGACACATCATTGCTTATGAGTCTAGGAAGCTGAAGGTTCATGTGAAAAATTATGCGACCTATGACTTAGAATTAGTGGTTTTCATACATGCCTTAAAAATGTGGCATCATCATTTAATCGAAATAAAATTTATATTGATGATAGATAATAAATGATTGAAATATTTGTTGGATCAACCTAACTTGAATGCTAGGCAAGCTAGGTGGCTAGATTTTCTGAGTGAATATGATTTTGAAATACAACATATTAAAGGAAAGGAGAATAAGGTTGATCATGCATTAAGTGGAAATGCAAAGCTGAATTTTACAACAGCTATCAACACTTACAAGACATACTTGGAAGAACATCTAGAAGATGGAATAGAACAAGATGAAAATGATTGGAAATTACGAGCAGGGGTAAGAGAAAATTTAAATATAAAGTCTAAGTACACGGTACAACTTGAATGAAAAAGGATTATTATTGTATAAAGATAGATTATACATACCTAATGTACCTAAGATTAAGCTGTTAATTTTAAATGAAGTTCATAAAACTCCTTATTCAAGGCATACGGGTTATCAGAAAACTATAAACATGCTAAGAAAGGATTATTTTTGGCCAAACATGAAAAATGATATGGCAGAATACATTGCTAGGTGCTTCGAATGTTAGCAAGTAAAAACTGAACATCAATATCTAGCTAGGTTACTTCAGCCTTTGCCTATTCCTAGATGGAAATGGGAGATAATTAGCCTTGATTTTATCATGGGACTACCTCAATATCAGAACTTAAATGACTCAGTAATGGTAGTTGTTGATAAATTGAGTAAAGAAGCCCATTTTATACCTTAAAAACTACTTATAAAGATGCAAATATTGTTGATATTTTATTAAAAAAAAAATTTCGGTTGCATGGAAAATCGAAGGTGATAATTTCCGACCAAGGCCCTAAGTTTACAGGTAATTTTTGGAAATCCTTGTTTAAAGGGTTAAACAGTACATTAATGTTTAGTACCTCTTTCCATCCTCAAACTGATGGAAAGACTGAAAGAGTAAATCAGGTATTGGAGAATCTGCTCAGAATGTATGTAAAGGAGCATCCAGGTAAATGGGAATATTATTTACACCTGGTAGAATTTGCTTACAATAATCATTATTAAGCTTCAACTAGGTATAGTCATTTTGAAATTCTGTATGGAAGGAAATGCAATACCCCCATCTCTTGGAGTAATCTAGTGGACATGCTAGTGTTAGGAACTAAATTATTAAAAGAGATGGAGCTAATTGTAAAATAAGTACAAAGGTAATTTGAAAATTGTACATGATTGATAGAAAATCCAAGCAAATCTTAAATGAACTCCAAAGGATTTCTAGCTAGGTGAACATGTTTTTATCAAGGTGACACCTAAAAAGAGTTCTCTAAGTTTAGGTAGTTGTGCTAAGATACCAACCCGATATTGTGGTCCTTTTGAAATATTGTCCAGGATAAGACATGCAGCATATCAGTTAGATTTACCACCAAATCTAAGAGTTCACAATGTTTTTCATATTTTTGTATTAAAAAAATATATACATGATACTACTCATGTTATTAATTGGAATGATGTGCAGGTGGAACCCAAAGGATATTTTCTGGTGGAACCAGATCGGATCCTCGAAATGAGGGAGATCTCGCTTCATAATCGAACCATTGGTCAAGTGAAGATGCAATGGAAGCACCTTAGTCCAGAAGAAGCCATCTGGGAATTGGAAAGTCATATGCAGGATGCATATCCAATTTTATTTCAGGGGATCTCTAAGGACAAGGAATAAATAACATCGAGGACAATGTTATAAATTAAGGGGGTGTGTATGTCACATGCCCCAATTTTCAAAACAATTTAATGTTATTGAGGAACATTATGTTATATTTTATGCTAAGTTTGTAATTGATGAGCAAGTGGGGCCAAGGAAAATTAATGTAATTAAGAATATTTTATTAATTAATAAATAAATGATGAGACAACAGCTTGGGGAAGCTATTAAATGAGTGTGAATTGGTCACTTGGTGGAGGAGACTGGGTGGAGAGTATACTGACAAGTGGAAACATCCTCAAACTACTTCTAACTCTTGCAGGTGAAAACTTCCCTATTTTGTGGTCATGATTCCCCAAGAAAGTGGAATTGGAGCAGGTGTCTCATTAAGTAAAATATGACCTAGAAGACCTAGGCAATGTTATAAAACTTCCCATTGAATACAGCTCGGGCTGCTCATTTTCTCAAAATGTGATCATTTAGCATGAATGAAGTGCGTATAAGAAATTTGATAGAGGGGACTTATTGAAGTGAGTTTGAGGAGTTAATTGATATGGAATGAACTTGTGCAACTATTTACGCTTAAGTTCTTACTACTGTAAGCATGTTTGAAATACTGCTATAATTTGACTAGTCAGGTGACAAAAGGTCTTAAGGATACATCCTTCACCCAGTACTCTACCAGGAGGATGAGGAAACGGGCTCGGGGGTCCTGAGGAAGTGTAAACTAAGATTCTTCCAGGAGTTGGTTGGGAGGAACAACCTCCTTAAGCTATTTTCACCTCATCATTTGAGAGGTTTTTATTTGTTCAGGTTTATTTATAATGTATATAGTATTTTCAGAAAATGATTACTATTTTTTCAAGATATGCATGTTATTGTTTTATTAAATTTTATGAAGAAAAGAGCATTTTTTATGGATAAAATTAGTGTTTATTAAATCATACTTAAAAATAGTATTGTTATTGCTAAATGAAAAATGAATAGATAGAAATTACCACATTGTATTTTTCCATGCCTTTATAAGGCAATACTCTAGTACAATTGGTTGTTTAAGTTAGATAAGTAGATTTGTTTATTACTCTGTAGGTAAAATGCAAATGATTACTTTTATAGTTTGTATGTGCTTCATTACATAAAACTAGCAGTATTTCCTCTATCTTCTGAAAGTGTCTGTATTATCTAATTACAGTAAAAGAACAGAATATATATTAATATTTAGTATTCATACTAATCACAGAACTATTACTAGTACTAATATTATTTATAAAGACAATAGATAAAGTATAATAAACAAATATAGGGATAGTAAAAATAGTATTTAGGGTTTGAACTTAGATAGTACTCCATAGGTCTTTATAATAATTTATTCCTAGTCCAAATTTGTATTCTGTTTTCGAAATATAGATGTTTTTATTGTAACCCTTGAGGTTTATTTAGGGTTGACAAGAGGTAGGTTGTATCCCTAAAAACCAACTTCCACATTCTTAATCATAATATAAAATTTAAGAGCTGTAAGTAATTATTACTAAAAGTAAAAATAGAAAAGAGAACTAAAAGCACTTCTCATTACTGAACTATAGGTTAACTAAAGATAATAACCATTCTGAGAGAAAACAGAGTAAATTATTTACCTAATAACATGTTATAAATTCAAAAGAGTAAAAATCAATATAAACCATCTATATTAAATGAAGTTGTAAATTAAATAACATTGTTAATAAATTAATAGAGACAAATAAAATAAGAGTAATGGCCTATGGAATTTATAAATATTGGTCGAGGCTTAAGCTTGCTCAAAACAAACTATACAAATATAAACGAAACAGTAAACCAAAATGGTAACCAATACTTTCATAACCCTATATCTATTTATAGGTCCCGTTGAATAAAACTACCAACAAAGACCACTTAAAATTTGTAGGTAATGAGAGAGTGGTCAAAATAGTATCATTACGGCTTAAGCCGAATGTAAAAAACATAAATGTTTTACATCTCCCAGGCCGTAAGGCACTTTCAAGAAAATCCCAGGCCACAGCTGCTATAGCCTTCAAGGCTTCTTACCATAATACCCTTTAGGGTTTAAAATTTTTACAAAAACAAAACAACATGAAGAACAACCTAATAAGTAAAACACAGGCCGAGTCCATAACTAGTAGCGAAGTTTCTCATCTTTCCAATCTCCATAACACCAATGCAGGAGAAAACCCTCAGTACAACTGAGGATTACCATAGTTCGCATGGCCATGAACGAGAGATTTGTGCTACTAGCTAACACCATTTGCCATGAGAAGAACCTGCACTGAAAAACAAGTGGTAGTTATAGTTTTGTTTTAAAAAGAAAATGTATTTATAGTTTAACATTGCTGAAAAACTAAAATTTGTTTGGGTAATTACCTAGCAGCATTCTTGTTTGGAGAAATGATGGAAGTAACCCACCAGTGATAGCTTTTTGGCACTTCAAGGAGTAATGCAAACACCAAGAAGGAAGAAATCAATCTGAGGTAGAAGCACATGAACCATGCTTAAAAAAATTTCAATTCACAAGTCGGTGGCCAAAAACTAGTTTCTTTACACTAGAAGCATACACAATAGTCAACAATATTCGAAAACCACCTTATGTCCTCATAGAAACTAGCTCACACCATTTTGGTCAGAAGGCAGCCTGCAAATTAGAGGTGTTTACAGGGTCATGGCATCCACGAGCTTGTAGCTCGGCCACACACAGTGGAAGGAACCATCGTTCTCTTGCAAAATGAATATTAGGGAAAGATCAAAGTCAACCTAAACCAATGGTTTGATGCTCCACGTGTCCTTCAAGATTTTTCTATCCTCGTGGGTATCTTTTCAATAGTCATTTATGCAATTGCTAATCTGCAATTAAAATTATTACATATCAAAACCTATAATCATTAAACCAATTGAATTTGTATGATTTCCAACAATGTATTATTACCATGGAGTTTTCGATGCTTAGTTTACCAATTCTAGGATTAAGAAAGGATATATCTTCTAGGCTAAATCAAGATAAGATAAGTACTTATGTTAACCATGTGTGATAGAACATAGTTAAAAAGACATATCTTTAGTATTAAACTTTATTATGTTAAGCAACAAACTTATATCAAGTTTTTACTAAATCAATTTGTGTGAAGGTATAGTTATAGCTAAATGTGCACCAGGAAATTGAGGTAACAAATAGAAGTAAAAAGAATTTCAAGGTAAAAATTGTAACAGTTAGAAGAATAAATCTTTCAACCAGGTCCATGACTCTTAATGCATTCTGTAGATGAAGTTATAAGTATGTGGGGTCCATAAACTTATATAAGAGTTTGAATTAAATTTCTAACATCCAATTAACAAGTAAACAATTAAGAGTCAAGATAGTTTTGTTCATATAATGAGAAAAATATTTAATTATAAACCCTAGGATAAGCATAAAAGGAATATACCTCTAATGAGTGTGAGGACTTAAGAACTTTTAGAAATAACTCTTTTAGTAAAATAGGCTAGTCTATTTATTGTTATCATCATAGAGTAATTCTTTTGTGGTTTACAAAAGATTCATATACTTATGATCAAAACTAAACTCCAAGTGTTTGATTGATCTAAGCAAAAAGTTTGAGTACAATAATTTCTTCCTAAGTAAACTCTAGATCAAAATTACTATCAGCAAAGAATGCAAGTATTCATTATAATTTAATCATAATCATCCAAATGATTTGATGTCATTTTGATAGTGTTTGACTATGCAATTTTAACCATGCATATGTAATTTTTGTTTTAACATCCTTATGGAGTTTGACGACATAATCAATATCAACGTCATCTCTTATGGAGATAGGCTAAGTTTTAAACATTCTAAATCTAGCATCATAATCATGCTAGAGAAGTACCTTCTTGACTTGAATATAAATAATATTTTTACTATAACTTATGCTTACATGTTAAAACCTATAAAGAACCATCAGTCCCACTCTATTAGCTTTAAGCTAAGTAAGCCCCGATCATCCCTAAGACACTTTCCCCTTCTTGACAAAAAAAATCAACAGTATGCCTAGGATCAGTAAAATACAAGTTCATCTTCTAATTTCTAAAAAATTACAATTGCTAAGTTGAAAACAGTACTAACACAGTTTTAAAGATAAGCCTCTAGATAATACAAATTCTTATAAAGAAGTAATCTGTGTTTCTCTTACAAAATGTTTTATTATTTGCTATCATTTAGGGGTACATTAGCGATGACATTTGATATTTTATGTCAAATGAAAAATTTTAAATTTTTACAAAATTTTGAGTTATTACATATAGTGTTATATGTGGCTCAAGCAGCATCTCATCACGATGTGGTGGGTTTCCTGTTATCGGGAATATATTGCAGCATTGACAGAAACTCTTAGTATCCATATGTATGGTTAGACACCATAGTCCTTCTTGTAATATCTTTCTCAAAATCGTCTTTCTTCCGTAGCGTCCTTCTGCAACACCGGCATGTGCTTCACTCATTACCAAATGTTGCTCATAGTCGAAAACACATCAATGTAGTATCTCATCCATGTCGAGCTTGTATAAGTGTCCAAAAATCAACGTATAATTAGTATCTCTAACAACCAAATTCTTCTTCTAGTTAGTGGATAATCCTTCAAGCACATAACTTGTGCTAAGGAGATGGATGATAGCATTAAGCTTTGAATTATGATCATCCATCATGTGGATCGGAAATACTTGTGCATCAGGAAAGTTATCCTTTAGACTAGTTGGTTCTTCACCAATTTCTATCCTTAATAGGTAATCTACCCCCACATTGAGTTGACCAGGTTTAACTATGACCTCAAAGTCAAATTCTTGAAATAGGAGGAGCCATCGACAGATCTTCCCCCCCAACACTAGCTTGTTGACCAGGTACTTTAAAGTGGAATGATTAGTGTACATTTTGAAATTTCCACCCAACAAGTAGTGTTGAAATTTCTGAAGTGCATAGACCATAGCAAGGCCTTCTCTCTCGGTCAGGGTGTAATTTTTCTTTGTCGTTGAGATATTTCTGCTAGAAAAATCAATGGGTTGGTTAATCTCACCCTCTCCTCGTTGCATTAAGACTATTCCAAGAGTGAAATATGAGGTGTAAACATGAACATGGAACTCCTTCTTCTAGTTTGAAAATAAAAGTATTGGTTCAATGGACATATTGTTCTTTAACTTATCCAAGATTTCCTGGCAGGGTTCAGTCCACTGAAACTTTGCATCTTTCTTCAGCAGCTTCTCCATCGGTGTAGTGATCTATGCATACCCTCTGATGAAATTCCTATAGTAGCCTGTGTGTCATAGCACTGATCTGAGTTGCATGACTAATGTGGGTTGTGATAAGTCAAGGGTAATTGAAAATTTTACTAGTTCAACCAAAATTCCATTGCTACATACAACATTACCCAACAACACACCAAACGATGCACAAAAAATACATTTCTTGGAATTAAGTGTGATCTAATACTAGTGACAGCGACTTGACATCATGCACAAACTTTCAATATGGTCTCTTACCAGACCAAACACAGTCTAATCATCAAAGTAGACCTCAAGAAATTTATGAATGAAATCTTTAAAAGTAGAAACTATTATTCTAGAAAACATAGCAGGTGCATTCTTTAGTCCAAAGGGAATTACTGTATACTAGTAGCATCCCCATTCTATTACGAAGGTCATTTTATGGCGATCTGCCTTCGCAATTCTGACTTGATGATAGCCAGATAAGCCATCATTGAATGAATACATCTCCTATCCTTCGACTCTTTCTAATACTTCATATGTAAATGGTGTTGGGAATGGATCGTGTAGGCATGCATTGTTCAGCTTCCTTAGGTCAACACAGATCCTAAATTCACCTATTGTTTTCTTATCCCAGATCACTATAGGGTTGATCCACTATGATTCCTCGACAGGTTCAATGATCCCTACATAGAGCATGCGATCTAATTCTCTTTTTACCTTTTCTTTATACCTTGGATTCAACCTATAGGATCGTTGGTTGATCAAATTAGCATTTGGTTTCAGGGGTGTTTTCATCTCTCCCAAGTCATTGACTATTCCCTTCATCTCTGATAAATTGGTAGGAAATAAGTCCCAATACTCATGCAAGAAGTCTATGATTTCTGCGACTATCTATTCATCCCAATGATCTCCTATATTGGTAGACTTTGGGTTCTCTCCCAACCCAATATTTACTTTCTTGATTTTCAGCAGCTTGAGGAATTGGTTACTTGAAATACCACCTCCTTCAACTGTGCATGTACCCTTTGACTCCGATATGTTTATGTTATTTGGATCATCATTTGGGTCTCTAGCTACATTGTAACAGTCCATCCTTTGTTGGATGGTCGCACTGCACTAGTGGGAGTTTTTCTCTTCGACATGGATTTCAACAAATATCTTTTCCTTTATCGTTTGAAGTGCAACATCAACTGTAGGTTGCTCATCATAAAATTTAAAGGTGTGCATGAACTATTTAGCTACCTCATCCCAATCATGAGTTACTTGTCACAACTACATAGATGTATACCATATTCGGGGTGTCATTTTCAATGTGTGAATGAAATGATCAACCCATTGTTGTCATGGATATTCTGCAAATGTGGTGTGACACTAATTTATGTGGTCAATAGGGTTTGACAACCCTGTATACTTGTGACTCATAGTGGTGACGTCTTCACCAAATCTAGCTTCCATCAATCTTCTACATTGTGTCCATTCTGATATGGACTACTTGTGTGTGCCCCATCATCTAGCAGGCGTATATTTTAACACATGATCTAGCATAGACAAGCATTGTGTTTCTGTAACAAGTCCCTCAAACTCATGTAAGAAGGTCGCGAGGTTAGGAAAACCTTCATAGGCAAGAAACTCTCATAGCTCACTCTCCACTCGCCGCACATACCTTGTAACTCTGGCGCACCTTCTCATAGAGACCTCATGCAACAAATTTTTCCTATTCTAGAAGGCCTCCCCTGAGTCTGATCTGTAGGAACTAGCACTCTTCCATCTCAGGTTTCCATCTGTTTTCATATTTATGTAGTCTTCTTGTAAAGTAGTGACATTGTAAATATAGTCAAGATAGTCACCATGTCTGTCATTGTAGACAGGCTGGACATATCTCTGTCCCTCCAATGGATCAATGGGTAACATCATTCTCATCTCATTATATTCGAATGAGAGTATCCTTTTATTAAATTTATAAATTGTTGATTGTCTATAGCCCAATCTATCCCTAGTAGTGCGGGACAGTGGTTCATTTTGTCAATGATGTTAATGACTTCAATGTCTAGAAATGTGCACAACCATTCAATATCAACAGGGACCTAACTCAACCTGCCAATTGGTAGGTCCTTTTTCTGATTTTCAAGTCGCAATAGGACAAGAGACCAATCCAAGCACGAATTTCCCATACTTTCCCTGGTTTACCGCTTCAAAATATTGACATCTGAGCCCAGGTCTAAAATGATGTAGTCCATGTTGTAATATCCTATCTACGCATTCATTCTTAACTCGTGCTCATTTTTAAACTTGTTCTTAGCATGGTTAACCTTCTGGATAGGTTGCGGATCTTCTGGAGTTTCTTCTATCAGTGCTTGTAGTTCTGCAACAATATCTTTATCTTGGATTAGTGCTAAGCAACTTGACAAAAACGACTTGAGATTACTAACCTTTTTCAGTATTTTCTTCTGGAATAGCTATTGGAAGCATTTAGAAATATCCCTGACTTCTCCCGGCGTTGATGTTTGTTCTTGATCTAGAAAATTTGGTTGCACATCCAAAAAGACTTGCTTTGGTTTTTTAGCATCGAATGATGCTCTATTCTGTGCAATGGATCGTATCTGTTGTTGTGGTTATTCCTATGGTACATCCTAATCAGCTCCAGTCATAGCATCCCCTCATGTTACGAAAGAAATGCTTTGGCTTTCTTGGCTCAGCAGCAATCATCTGGACATTCAATTTAGGATCCAGATTTGAGTTTTGTGCAGGGCTAGGGCCTACAATGGTCCTATCCCAACACATTTCAATTAGTTGAGGACATTTCTCCTCATTAAGGTCCTGTCCTTTACAATATGAACATGTGTTTGTAGGATCCTGGAAATATCTATCATAGTGACTAGGTTTTCCATAGTTGTAGCATGTAACATGACCCCTTACTCTACCAAATCCTCCTCCTCCTTGACCTCTAAATTTTCCACCACCCCTTCCTTATGGGTGTGCTTGTTGCAGGGGGTACTGGTTTTGTTGGTAGTGCGACTGATAGTGATTTTGTTGTGAATATGGTTGTTGTTGCTCATTCTGAGGCTGGTACTGGTTCTGATACTGATTGGGTAGGAACTGCATAGGTTGATACAATGCTTGCGTCGGTTCAGCCTCATCATTCCCAGCATTATTCATCAAGTAGGTGTCTATCGTATTTTCCTTCAATAGTTGGTATGCTCTGTAATCCTTCTCTTCATGGCCTACCGATTTACAGAATTTATAGAAGAGGTTTGTTGGGGTACTTACAACTTTTTTCAAGTATAGACACTCCTCGTTGTGACTTCCTCTAGACTGCTATATGCGGCACCATGGTAGTCCATGGGCACTCAATGGGTTTGGCACACCCAATGCCATATAGTTCATGTAGGTTGGAAAATTATCCTTGGTATGTCCATCCATTATGCATTTTATACAGCATAATTATTCTTGCGCTTCCTTTCCATTCTTGATATCTTGAAGCTGTATCATCCGGTTAGCCAACTGCGACTGAGTCTACACCATTCCTGCGGCACCATCACTGATTCGCAAAGATTTGAGCTTCATTGTCAAATCTAGTGCTTCTGTCTGTGATTCAATATTTTGTTGCATCAATGGGCCTCAGATGTGTGGTAACAACACAATAATAAACTACTCTTTATGTTGCAAATCCGACATTTGGAAACATACTTTTTCCATGAAGGTTTTAAACCGCTAGTCAAAGTCCCATACGGACTTTGCAAATTATCGTTTTATGTATTTAATCTCAGTGATGCACTAAGACTCAGATTTAGGTTTTATGAACTTGGAAATCATCATGAGCTGTATCTCTTCAAGGGTTTTCTGTGGTGCTCTTGGCGGTACTATGCAGAACTTCATAAACCAATACATCGTATGACCCCTCAGAGTTGTGATCATCTGTGCTTTCCTCAGGTATGCATTGTGAACTAGGAGAACCATCCAAACAACCTGACAGAGGAACCAATGTTTCTCTATATCTTCTACTCCATTCCCATTGAATGTGGGTAACTGAATATCTTCCCCAGCCATTAATTTGGTGTTGGGGTTATCTGATGAATAAATTAGCGGAGGTGTACCCACCTATGTGGTAGTCATAGTACTAGCACTATCGGTATTAAAAAATATTTCAGGAGATGATGCTCTAGACCTTACCTCTGGTGATACTCCTGTGTGATGTATTCACTCCTTGATCTTTGTGTATCCATAGGATCTTAGGACTCCTCTATCCCTTCTGAAATTAGTCTATAGTTCTACTCTTCGTTGCAGGACCCTTTGTCCAACTACGACTAAAGTTTGTGCTCACTTTCTTCAAATAGACTAGGAGCTCATTGACCTTCCTCTATCTTTCTTCCTTTCCCCGATTTGAATCTCCCTCCAATCCTTAGGATTCCATCTTCTAGTTCAGGTTCTGTACTTGTTGGAAACATCGCATCTCACCATTTTCCATTGTCTTGATAGGTTGTCTGCAACATAGCCTTCTTCCTAGGTGCACGACTTAACTACCTAACTATAGAATTCCCTTCTCATAAATGAGCATCTTGATCCATGTATTGATAGATAACAAATATCTTCTTTGGGGTCCTTGGAAAAAATTTCTTTCAGCCTCACTATATGAAGTTATAGTGTCTACTGCAAACTCAGTAATATAACCTTGCAAAATATTGTCAACCCAAAAGTCAACAAATCTAGAGATGGTGTTACTTACACTGGTTATCTTTCCAACAAATTGATCACTCTACTCAACCACTTCTCCTCTATGTAATTTTATCTTCCAAGTTTCCAACCTTGATGACCACTCGTGCAACAAAATAGGGAACTCTGCAAAGAAGATATCGTGAATGTCAGAATATATGCACTTATCCACCCAGTTTTCTACATTCAACCACGATCCTGCACTCTCTTCTTATGTAAAGGATATCATATTAGACTCCAACTAGTCCTCTATTTCCTTCTTTTCTAGATTCCATAACATTTCCCTTGGCTCAAATGATTAAGGGTCCCATCAGCGAAACCGTTTGTTGGCCTAATATACCTTCTTGTCTCGACCTGAGGTTCAACAAAAACACAATACAAAAAAAACACCACAAGACATTGACCCGACAGAGAAAGATTAGTTAGCAACGCCCTTGAGGCATGAACAATCTCACCCAAGATACCTTAATGTGTAATTTCTAGAACCATGTTTCTGCAGTTGGTGAGGGAATATAGTCCCTTAGGTCCCGGCCAAGGTGCTCGATAGAGATAGGAGGATGGAATCTATAGCTTGTGTGATAAAGGTGCAACTACATGCCACAATATATGCTCAACACAACCTTTTCCTTAACTGCTTAACAACTAGCGCAACTGTGCGACGCAACTGATTCCTTCAAAGTAACGAACAGTGTGCGACTTATATTGTGACTTAGAAGCTTAATCAAGAAACCATACATAACATGTTGATGATGCATTAATATTCATTCATTCATTAACTTATCAGTACTATTGCAACATACATTCAACAATAACTTTAACAATATAAATTAAGCAAGCATTCACATAACATCCAATAACCACAACATTCATTTATTCGACACAGGAGATAACATGGAAACCCATCTGGGAGAAACCACCAAGTTGCTCTTCATCTGGCATGAGAATTAGTGATAGAACCTTGTAGTCTACGGCTTGTATATTGTTCTTAATATATTCCTTTTTGACTCAATCTTCTTTCTCTCATGCTCTCTAGTTTATTCTTCTATATACCCCTACTAATCTGCACACGACGTGGATCAACTCTTCTACTTTGCTATCTGTGCACTCATCTGCAGATTCTTTCTACTACTAGCGCTCTGTGCACTCATCTACATGATTAGTGGCTCAACAACCTTCCACTTCTACTGGACTCCTTGCATGAGTCAACAATAAACTACTAAACTGAATCTAACTTATTGAACAAAACTGAACCTAATCCACGAAATGAACCAAACCCTTATACAGATCAGCTTCTTCCTACTTATAGTATTTTCAAGACCGCGCAGGGTCGACTGAGTACTACTGAGTTATTACAGACGTGAGCAGCTACAAAATATTTGCAATTACATTAATTTTAGGCCCAACTAGACATAAAATTCCTGCATGACATTAGCCACAACCATAACTAGCTGTAAAATTGTCCTTGGTCTTATGCTAGTTCGTCCTTCTATAGTCTTGTGCCTATTTGTACCTATTACACTTTAACTCTTCTACCTACCTCTTCCACCTACTCAGATATTCCTTCCTCGTCACAGCTTTTTGTGCTCTGTGCTCACACTTCTTCCCTTATCTTATTTTCTCTCGTCGTGCGCCGTCTTTTCCTCTTGCACTTTCATGACAAATTCTTCCTTGTGCACTTTTCCTGGCCCAACAATAACTTCTTGAATGTCTAAATCTCAAGTCTTGAAGGGGAATTCCACACATGCTATTTATTAGAGAATACAAACTCACATCATGGTTTTCATCCAATAATTTAAACATGGTATTCATTTCATCAAACTTTTTATTCTATTTATCCACAGTTACAATAGATTATTATATTGTAAAGTTATCGTTTATCATGTTTTTTATCATGTATGCTTTTTTAGGCCTGTTGAATTCTAGGATACTCTTGATTCTTATAACTCATTTAGCATTATGAGAATTTTATTCTATCCTAGGAGTATCGATTCTGTGAAATTGTTATAGAAATCAAAATATATGATTTATTGTATGCATTTTCATGTTTAAACTATACACTGGCATTTATATATTGTTAGTGGATTCTACCCTTGGTGGAGAGATGCCACATGGTTTTTATATATTCAAACCAAATTTGACCTAGTTGTTTAAATTATGATTTTATTAGGATATTTCTTTGCAATTATTGGATCTAAAGAATTCATGAGAGTGTATATGTTCATATTTTATGTTAGTTATTGTTGATGTTTGGGATTTTTGTAATATAAATGAATGCACAATGATTATAATGGTGAGGCTACAATGGAATGGTCATAATTTTGGTTTTCTTCTAATAGAGTTGTAGAGAGAGTAATTATAGATTCCTTTTTATGTATTGAAAAGTTTGTGGCTAGTAGATTGTTTTATTCATCTTGCAAAGCTCATGAATTTTATTTGTGACCTAAATTTGTTGGGTTCATTACTTCTTTTATGATACTTTTGTATTTTGTAAGGGTCCCTAAGAAGTAAAATGTTTTTTAGTGATTTGTTTTGATGTGTAATTGCTATCATTATCAAGAAATGGATACAGTTATGTATGATACATATATGATTTAGTTGTAACATTGTACTACATTTCCATCATGATTGTATATAATATGTGCAATGCATGTTTGACGTGAGATGTAGACATTATGCTATTTGAAATATAGTCTTTTGCATTCAAGTAGGGTGGTAAAACAGTTTTACCACATTTTGTATGCTTTCAAAACTTTCAAGGACATGCATACAAACACCTCCTTAGTTTATCTGAGAAAAAGTAGTCTTTAACATAGTAGTTCTAATGATATGTGTGATGATGCAATAATGTGCATTCTATTGTTGTTACTGTATGTTCTTATTTATAATAACCTTTGCAACTTTCTAACTAACTTTAGAAATTCTAAATCAAATGACATCATTCATATTAAATTTGCTGAGATTTCAGATTAAAGATTCATGGCATCTTGTGGAGAGTCTGTGGTGAGTGAAGAGTTAGTGTTGACGTTTCAAGCCATGCAAGGCTCATCTTCAAGACAATAGCGATGAATGGGAATTTTTTCGCCCTTCAGTGATAAAGATTTGAAGATTTTGTAGGTGTCTTAAGTTTCTCAAGGTGTCCTCTCTTATAATTATTATTATAATTATAATTAAATTATAAATAAAAAAGAAAGAACTAAAAAAAAAGCATACTAAATTAGAAGTACATTCAAATTAAATAAATAGTTAACTAATTAAATTAGTTAACAAGTAATAATTAATAATCAATGATTAATCAATTTAATAAAAATTATAGTTTAGTCTTAATAATAAAAATTAATAATTAATTTTAATAAAAACTAGAATTTAAAAATTAATAAAGTATTAAATAATAATAATTAAATTGAACTAAAACTTAAACAATTAAACCTTAGAACTATCTATAAACTAAAAATACGAGTCGACACAATCCAAAAATGATTGTTCTGTATTAATATATCACTGAAGGATTAACAAATTCCCACACATCGCTATTGTCATGAATATGAGCCATGCATGGCTCGAAACATCGACACTAACTCTTCACTCACCGCAGAATCTCCACAAGACACCATAATCCATGTTTTAAATGTAGACAAAAGAAAGGAAAAAGTGGCATTCGTATCTATAAACTAAGAAGTTTATTTTTTCCCTAAAGGGTAGCTTATAAATGAGAGATTTTGAAAAATAGGGTATCTGAGAATTCAAACACTATATTAAGGTTGTGGGTCTCGATAATATTCCACGTTGAAATAATGGTCTGTGGGTGCCATAATCACTCCATAGTTAAAGTGTTCAATTCTATCAATTTGTCCATATGTCAAGACTTGGTTCCTCACATGTCCATTGGACCATTAAGGGAGAATATAATAAGTGGATTCCCCCATTTCCATTCATTTAGTTAGCCTAATTGTGTTTCCCCAACAGCTCTAGTTTTGAGTGACCCAATACAACTTGTAAAATGTATAAATAAATCCATCTTGTGCTCATTCATGCATTTGTTCATTTGAGGGTATAGGAGTTGAGAGATTAGAGATTTGGTATATGCTATTTTATTGCAATACCTTAGTACTATGCATAATCAAAAGGTACGTCTTCCTAGAAAAAGATTCACCAAGACATTAAAATATTTCATAATTTGATGAGATATTTGTCAATTTTTTAGAATATTTTATAATTCAATGAAATATTGACCAATATTTTACAATATATTATAGTTTAGTTAAATATTCACCAATGTTTTACAAAATCCTATAACAAAATGAGAGATTATCAAAAAAACCATATATACATATAATATTATTCATAAAGTAGCCATCAATCTTTCCTATATATTAGGGAGAGTCACCCATTTATTATACATATAAATTTTGGAGTTGTTCTTAAAATTATACATGGTTCATTTTATTTCCTTGTATTTTATTCTCCCACTTTGACATCAATGGAAAAGGAATTATTTCAATAATTAAATCCTTGTGGCTTCATGCTTATTATTCCTCTTCGCTTTTGGGTTCCAAATCCACTGTCATTTCACAAACAATCCCTTTCTGCATCATCTACGTTGAACTGTATCATTCTTCCTCATCATAGATGTTTTCAATTTATGATATGGTCTGCATCTTAATTAATGATTTTAATGTATGATATTGTCTTGGATTTCATACAAGACAAAATTTTATGGATGTCATTAAATCATATTGGGGTTGCACATATTTCCATGTATCATAATGTGTGGCCATAAAATGATATGATCAACAACTTATGTGAAAATTTCCAAGTGTTGCTTTTGTACTATATATTTGAAATGACATCGTTCCCTTCAAATCAGTCCCATGAACTAGATTTCTAGTTTTTGTCTTTTTTCGAATACTTATCAATGCATGCAATAAATTTTGACGTCTTCGTGATAACCTTCGGTATGCACACCACACAAATCCATTAACCTCAATATCTCTTCAATTAATTTTCTGATGCTTAAGAGATTTTATTCAAGGCTTTAAAATTTGGTTGTGCATATGACAATTCCATCACCTTCCTTCATTTTTAATCTGAGTTTAATGGGATTTTCTTCTTCTGTCGCCATTATGACTTCTTTCCTTTAGGGTTCTACCAACCCAATTGGTAGTATTTCCTCAATGATTTAGTCTTACCAAGAAGAAATTATAATGCTAAAAGTAGACCTCAGGGTATATCAGTCTCAATTCAAAGTGATTGTTTATGCATTAGTACCACCAGTCATAGTTCAACCTCCATAATTCAGAGAGATTATCCACCCTTATCAAATGAATTAACCTTCTAAAGAAACAACAACAACATATGCTTAAAATTCTATACTATATTCATGCTAAATATACTTTTGTCCATCTTTCATCTGCTACTCTGGAGATATTGCATAATTAGAGTTTCAATTAGGATAGCTCCAATGGATCTGGACTAGTGCCTTTAACCATTTCTTGTCAAAGAATTTTGTGCATGTGTGATTCACTGTAGAGGGTCCTGAGTCCTGTAGGTTACATGATCTACCCTCCTACTTAGATTACACCATTTTTCTAGTGCAATATACACTACTAAATAAGTGTGTTTGGTTAGAATAGAAGCATCCCTCCATAATCAACTAGACCCTCTTTCTGAGAGAAACCATAAACCTTGCTTTGTATTTCTGAATGTTTGCATCTGTTGCATGCTTTATCTAGTAGATCCATCTAGAATAAATTATAAAATCCCCTCGAGTTCTTGATACCCCATTTGAGACATCATACTTCATGAATAATACTCATCAATTCTATCATCATTCCATTTTTCTTGGGACATTCTTCCACAAAGTGTCCTTTTTCATCATAGGTGAAACATATGAGTTGTGGAAGGTCCTTATTCTACAATATTTTTGTGAGAATGTTCTTCCTTATTATTTTTTCTCTTATTGACATGGTTTGTTAAAGATTGATTGTCATATTCATCCATCTCTTCTTCTTTTGCTATTAATTGAGCTTCTTCTTGTGTGCATACCTATATAGGTGAGCTTCCTTCTAGAAAAAATTCCTTAAATAGGTGATTCCCATGATCTTGGGAGACAATTTAAGGTTGTCATATCCATGTATTCTTCTTCAACATTGTCTCCAATAACTTCTAGTTGTTTCTTGATCTGCAGTCCCCTTGTGAAGTAAAATTGGATATTGTCTCACATTTGCACATTCACACCCTTGAGTTGAGTCTTCAAAGTCATATTCATGATGATACCAAACATATCCTTGGGAATATTCAAATATGATATAGGTGGCATGAAATTGTCCTTGATGGAATTTGTAATGGTCCTTTTGGATTCTTATGCTTAGCTTTGTCCTCATCTTCCTCTGGATCTACAACTTCTCCTTTGACATAGTCTTCCAATTAATGCTCTTCTATATGAGAAGCACTCTATAACTCCATGCCTAAAATTTCTCATCTCCCTCAATATTTTCCTAAATGTTGGTACTATTTGTCATCATGATAAAAATGAGAACCCAAAATGGAAATAGAGAGAATAGAACTTATCAATGAAATTGCCTCAACTTGATGCTTGGTTCAAATATTTTCTAAATAATTCTTCTCGTTTACATAGGGTTTGACGTAGAAACCATAATTTTTCAAATTTGGTTACTTTCATATCTAACTGGATGGAAATATGCACCTCTTGAAAGAAAGTTGATAAATCAACTCCTTTTCCCAAAACCATGGATAGAATTAGAAAATATCTCATGCCCTCATTTTCTAGACATAAGTGTTAGGTCAAAAATTGAAAATCCACATATTTAGAAACTCTTTGCATCAAAAGGTGTGCCCTCCTAGGGTAATTTAGATGGTCCTCCTTTCTCGGGTAATTTATGGGGGGAAGTGCTCGACACAAGAATCCCTACTTTATTCAATTTCTTATGTAGAATTGTACGATCTTGATTTTGATGTATCTCCAAACATTTTTCTCCTCAAGGTGTGAAACTAATTCCTAATATATCCTATTTTTTTTTAAGTTCCAACCCCACAGGTTAGAAACATATTGGATTCACTGGGTGGAACTTAAGCTAAGTTTTCCAAGGTGACCTATTTGTGGACTGATTCAATATTGCATGATGGAAACAATGGCCACACTATGAAGGGGGGGGGGGTGAATCAGTGTGTGAAATTTTTTAAACGTTTTACCTTATTTTATTCAATAAGATAATATCAATCATTATCTCATCAATTACATAATCCAATTCATCATGAGCCATAAGCACAACATCACATCAAACGAGACAAAAGATTATATGGAATTTTTATATTTATTTATTGTACATGGAAGACAACAGTCTTCATGATTACAATCAACAGCAACTAATGAAAATACCACCAACTCTCATAATAGGATCCAACCTAATTTTCTTAGCTCCACCTAAGAAGGGTTTGAGAAGTCCAATCCTTAAGTACAAGATTCTTCTTGCAAGCAATCATATGGCTCTATTGCACAACCAAACTATGTTTTTCACATCATTATATTTTTTTCAACACTTCTCATCAGTCACTGGTCAATCTTCTCATCACTGCATCTCAACATTACTGCTCATCACAACTGTTCATCACTACTGCTCATCATTGTTGTTCATCACTGTTTCTCAAGTATATATGCACAACAAATTTGCTCATCAACATTGGTCATTATTTTATGTTCATCAATACTTCTATTCAAGCTCGTAAATATGCTCATGTACACGTCATTGTACACATCATCATACACAATTACTGAACAAGTAATTTTGCTTTGCTTTCAATGAACATAAGGCATGCATCGACATGCATCATAATCATAGGTATACATCATCGTCATACGATATGCATCATCGTCATAGGGTATGCATCCTCATCATCAAATATACATCATAATCATATCATTGTCCACCGTTTATGCATCATCATTATCAATTATACATAATAGTGCATAGGAGAGCATCATCACACTATGATATGCATGTACATCATATTGTATAGGAGTGCATCAACATCATAGAGTGTACATCATTATCACATGCATTATCATCATAAAGTGTATAATATCATAGCATAAAGGTATTCAACATCATAATCATAGCCTCCATAATGACTCCAAATATACATGCCAATATAGAGGCTCACATACTAAGATCAAAGATGAACTATATCCATGAGAGACATGTGTCATCACAAGATAAACCCAAATGCATGAACCATACCTTTTTTAAGATAACAATATGAAGGGATAGTAGAAATACCAAAATAATATCTACATCATGTCACCACATATCCCTCGTAACAATATTTCTAACGATCAAAGAATTTTGTAATTCTGATTTCGTATGAGAAATTTATGCCAATTATAGTGAAGATGCCCACAATTTTTTCCTCCACAAAGTTTTGCACTTTTCTCTAAGAGTTGCGTAAATACTGATAGAATTGATGATTAACAAATGAAATGTTTGATGTTCTATTTATATAGGTTGTGCAGGAAATTTATTACCTCAAATTGGGCCAACATGTAATTCAAAATTACAAATAATTAAATTCTCTTTTGTTTGGTCGGCTAACCCAAAAAGGTGAGGTGCACCAACTTCAAAAAATCATATCTCTTCAACCATAAGGAGTTAGAATATGCTCCACATATCAATGAAAATGGATTGAAGAGGAATATATCTGTATGATTAGTTTATTTACAAATTATTGGTCTAATACCACTAAATTATTCAATATGTTCACGATGTCAAAGACCCCACACATGACGACACCAAAGACCATACCACCAACTATAAGGGTTTCAAAGTATTCTTCAACGTATCAAGGAAATTCCATGGTATCTACCTCCATCTACATATAAATATCTATTTAACCAAAAAGAGGACCATACATCACCATCAACAAGCTACCAATGTGTGGGTTCAAGACCCAAGGCACCACATGCAAGGGTTTCAAGAACTTTTTCAAAGATATCATATAATATTTAAATAATATACTTTCCATGGAATTAAAGCCCATCACATAGGACTCCATCTCCAAGTGATGAGGGAATGACAACCAAATATTCCATCATATCAAAGGATCCAACAATGATGGGATTAAAAACCACCATATGTATGGATTCCAAGACCTAAATCATTTCCAAATGCACCATAAATGATCATATAGTGCCCAAGGTTCATCATGTCACCATTTATGTGGGTCCCAAACCTTTTCATGCATAATGAACATCTCTAAGGGTTCCATGGCCCCAACAATGGATACACGGGAATCAAGAACTTCAGAAAAGTTTTCACATCTTCATCAAGTCATGAATGACCACATCATCACCTTTAAGGAGCATTAAGTCATCAAATGTGGTTCCAAGGGATTATTTAGGGATTCTTCATCAATAAAGGGGATTCATAGGCTTCTTCAACCACCTCAACCACACCAGGAGACCTCCAAGGGTCAATATCCATCATGACATCACCTGTGGGGTCACCAGACCTTCATCTAGGGTAGCATGACACCATCAGAGCATGAAAGACCACAGAATGGGTCATTAATAATTATTCAACCCATATAGGGCTTCACCATCATCCACAAAGGCTTTAGCACCATCTTTAGGATCTTTAACACCATCAGTAGGGTCTTCAACATCTTCAACAAGGTGGTGGCTATAATATCCATCCTTGTGGGTATAGGGACCTTGTAAACTGGGTATAGGGTGCTTCAAGGAACAAACCCACTCTGTAAGGGGTCCAAGGAACTTCAAGTGAGACTTGGTGGCATCAATGAAAACCTATGGGGCCACTGCAAGTCCATGTTAGCATCAATGATAATTTCAGTAACATAGAAAATGTGTACAAACTTCCATGTATCATTGTTTAAACATAGGGGTATGAGACACACACCAGAGAAACTAAAATATGTTCTATATCTGCAACAACTTACGAAATTAAATTTGGATCTTACTAGACCGAGATATAGTAATTATTCCTAGGTCACATGTTTAACAGTCAATTCTCGAAGAGGATTGAACTCTATTTTGGAGGGATCATATCTACTGAAGTGTAGAGAATACATGGCTGAAACTTGTACAAAAGGTACATCTAGATTTCATATTCATAATTTACAAGTTTTATCTCTTAATACTTAGCCAACATCGATTTATAGATAAAATTCTAAGACAAGCAATTTTTTTCTTCTAGGGTTTGTAAGCATGAAACTGTAATCTCGAGTAGTTATAGTACTAGTGTTTTGATGCACAGAGAATTATTTAATAGTGGCTTTGATACTATGCTAATATTATAGTGTTTATATAAGTTATTAAAACATTAAGAATAATAACATCATAAGCATATGGAAAAGAATCAGTGAACGAAAGACAAGCACAACCACACAAAAGAACACAAAGATTTATCCTTGGAAACCCTCGCTGGAGGGAAAAACCCAAGAAAAATTCCTTGATAGAGAATTCAATCAAGTATTGTGTAAGACCCAAATAATAATACTCGTAATACCCCAAGAATAAGAATAGTTTGCTTCCTCTCTCTCAGAAGGACTGCTCCTTCTCTCTCTAGTGAACATGCTTGATTTCTAAGTGTGTCCAAATGAGGGAGTGGTGCCTCCCCTATTGATATTGATGAGTATAGAGGCCTAATAACCCAATAGGGATGACTTATCCTCCCAATAAGGGTTTACTTGGCCTGGAAGACTCAAAATTGCATTTTAATAATACTTTTATGTGTACTACTGACCCGAATTACAGCATAGGTTTTACCTCAAGAATTTACATGAACAAAAACATAAATTACATGCTTCATCAAAGGAAAAAAATATTTGAAATGGGAAATAATAATAATAATAATAATAATAATACAAAATACCATATCTTCCATAGTTACATTGGGGATTCGGGGGAATTATGATGTTCAACTATTCGAACTCTTGGGTTTGATGCTACATAGAAGGTTGGACAAAGTTGACTCCCATATGAGGCATGGTTGTAATTCTAGGAGGACATGGGTATGGATTATAAGGATTGTACTCCAGGGGTGGAATACCAAGTAGTTGCACAACATATGATGTGGAAGTACGTGCCGATAGTTCCATTTGCAGTTGAGGAACCATTTGTACTTGGCTTGTGCTAGGGTATGAAGGGTTGTATGGTTTATACAAGGTTCATACAAATTATAGATTTGACATAGTATTATTCAAAGCAGACACAACAATGACAACTGGGTATCGCACCATAATGGGTGGTGGTGCATGATTTATTTGTGAGGGAAATCTACCATGGGAGGAAATGGACCAAAAAGGCCATCCTAGGAATTTGACATCCTTCCGATGGGAGGGTCTAATGATCAATGTCGACGGGAACTTGGTAGTATGGTGTACAAATACCCTCATTTAGAATAGATGAGATGAAAGTGTTGGGATTTGAGGGGAGAAAATGAGTCAAATGGGGTATGTATGGGGCTTGACATGGGATCATCCTTGACTAGGAGATCTCCTTCTTGTAGCATTAGAAGATAAACGAAAAACACCCCTCAACAGAGTGGAGAAGCCTACAACCTATGTCACTCCCTTAAAGTGGGTTTTGTTCCTCTATGGTGTAAGTCTAGTATCAAAGTGAGAGTGATGGGCGATCGAGAAAAACAATATAGGAAAATGTGAAAATATGCCAACCACAATAGATGCAAAATGGCTCAAAGAGTGAGTGATATGTGCAAATTATGGATTAGTGTAAAAGTGTCCACATATAGGTTATTTTTAAAGTATGATTTAAATGGGATTGTATTTATAAAAGAACAACAAGTGTAAATATTGCATATTATTCTTGCATTTCAATTCAAATCCACCATTTCTAATTCATAGGCATATCACCGCTTATAAATATCACAAGAAAAAATTTGATAATCTTTGGACAGGAGTGTTGTTTGTACACTACCATCTTGACGACCATTTAACCTGGGGATTGAATATGGTATTTGTGGTGAAGAATGGTTCCAGTATTTTGGCAAGGTTGAAGGCTCTCCCACGAGACCTCCCAAAGTTTTACATCATCTATATCTAAATAGCAATGTTCAATGAGTCTATATTATGCTTCAATAAGACGTTGTCAAATTAGTAGGTTTAAACATCTCTAAAACTGAAGCATGAAAACTTTATTATCTAGATTAAATATTATGAGGTGCTAACCTGTAAGGGTTTTCATGTCCAAAAATTCAATGTAAAAAACCAATCTGTTTGACAACTAAACTTTTTAATCAATTTTATTTTCGAATACTTTAGGATTTAATTTTTCTGGTTGAAAATTGACACACATTTATATGACTTATTTCCCTTTATCCTAAATTCTTAATATTAAAAGAGCGTGGTTTTCAATCTTAGAAAATTTTCTCATTTGAATAGCGTGGTTTTCAATTGTTATGAAACATTCTTATTTGAATATAATGCAATTATTTAATGATAAGAGTTTTACAACTTCAATATCAATCAATTATTTATTGATGAGAGTTTTGCAATAGTTGGAAATGAAGAACTTTCTAAATGCATGCATTGCACAAAACACTCCTACAACTACCCATAGCGAAAACGTATATAAATTCAATTTTTTATGGTTTTCAATTCATCTCAAAATTTTTCATTTGAACATATAAGTTCAATTATTTATTTATCATGAGAGTTTTACAACACTCAGAAATCATGAAGTTTCTCAAATTTTTCATTTGAACATATAAATTCAATTATTTATTGATCATGAGAGTTTTACAACACTCGGAAAATTTGATGAAGTTTCTCAATACACGCATGGCTTAAATCAACTACCAATCGTGAAAATGTTATATTAAATCAACTACCAACTCATACAGAAGCCAAAACACTTGCTCGAGAACCCCCAAACCTATTCCCTAAACCACAAGAGCATAGCTCACTTATGCCCCATCTCTTGTATTTTTAGGATCAATCCTCCTCCAATGCTAGCGTCCTGCTTGCTAATAGACATACTATTATATAGTATTTTTCCTAGGACTTATTCATTTATGAGACTCCTTCTCTTTAGTACTCAACAAAGAGTTATGACCTAATTGTTTGGGAACAGGTTTCCTACACCTTGAGTTCTCACTCGATAGCTATAACCACTTGTCTTTTCCTCTTGTGGGTTAGCAAACACTCTTCAATGACTATTTCATTTTTTCCCCCTCTAGTATTTTTTAATTAATAAAAGAATTATCCACTACATTTGTTTTATTTTTTACTTCTTGTAAAAAATATTTAAAATAATAAATATTATTTTAAAGTTGTTACAAATTTCTGATATCTAAAATGTCCTGCGTATGGGTTATCATGCAATTCTTTAAAGATGACATGCTTTATATTATTTTTATAAGGCACATAAATTATATTTTTGAAACGCAAAATCCCTTCTACATCAGTCTGATAGAGACTCTCTTCTGCTCCAAAATATTCTCGATTGTACAATTTTTCATCCACTTTCTATATTGATGCTTCTTCATATTTGGCCAATAAAAATCTCTCTTTAAATATGTTACAAATTTCTGATATGTAGGATGTCCTGCATATGGGTTATCATGCAATTCATTAAAGATGACATGATTTATATTATTTTTATACGGAACATAAATTCTATTTTTGAAACGTAAAAACCCTTCTACATCAATCTGATACAGGCTCTCTTCTGTTCCAAAATTTTCCCGATTACAATTTTACACCCACTTTCTATATTGATGCTTCTTTTAACAGGGTTTGAATTCAAGGCCATAATTGCTAATCGACACTGAATGCATTTTATGTTGTTGTTGGATTAATGCATATTCTACTATATTTTCCTTTCGTCTTATGTGTTTAATTTCAAAATCATACTCACTCAGAAATTCTAGCAATATGGCTTGGAGGGAATTCAATGTTTTTTTATCAAATAAATACTTTAATCCAATATTGTCTGTTAGTAACATAAATTTCCTTCCTATCAAATAATGCTTCCATATCTTAAGGGAATGAATGATAGCTGCTAAATCCATATCTATTAAACTTGCACAATGATCTAGGGACTAAACACAGTGTCATCAATAGATTAATGATAATAATTCATGAAAATGGTGAAAAAAGGGCTACAGAATGAGTAGCCGCACTGTATATTCAGACAAAGAATGATAAATTACATTACAATGTCATGCTACAAGCATGAATGAGAAACAATTACAACTCCTAAGGAGGTCATTCGAATTGAATAAGTGAGTCTAGCTTAACTGAATGTAAGCCACAGTCAACACTCAAGTAAACCATTGATAAAAACCCTAATTGACTCAACTGAGCCCTAACTGAAGTCAGAGTGCAATAAATGACTGAGTCTCAATTGAAAGAGATCAAAGACATGTCATAGCAATCCAACCATCAAGTTCTAGAACTTCAATGACTCTAATGAACTTCGATGAGGTTAACTGAAGTGTAACTGAACACCAGAAGTGGTTGTAGGCACCCTTATTGACTCCAGTTCATTAAATAATCAATTTAATGAAGGGATGAACCTTCTCTACCCTGTTTAACTAATTGTAACCATCAATTAGAAATTAGGTGCATTAATATCACTCAGATCGCCCCCGGAGTGCTTCAGTTAGCCTCCCTGAATGTAGGAGAAGGCTAAGTTAGCCTCTTTGATTGAAGGTAGGCGTGGATGTGATCTAGTTGATNACCCCCCCCCCCCCCTCGAGCTGAACACTAAAAGTAGTCTGAATCACCCTGATGAACTCACCCCCAATAGTGAATGGAGGTAAGTGAACTTATTTTTTGAAAATATATTGGTGAATATATCTACAATCTGCTCATTAGTTGGGAAGTATTGCAGAATGATGGTCCTGTCATGAATTAGCTCCCTGATATAGTTCATGTGGATCTCTACATGCTTGGTCCTCTTCCTGGTAATTGGATCCGTGGAAATATTAATAGCACTTTGATTGTCACAAAAGAGGATAATGTACAAAGTACTACCAAGATCAAACTCTGAAATAATTCCTTGCAACCAAACTACTTGGATGCAAGCATTCACTGTTCCTCGATGCTCAGCCTCTGCTGAAGATAGTGCTATGGCAGCCATATTTTTTCTAGAACAGCTAATGGTGCCACCACCAAACATGAATACATATCTATAAGTATACTTCTGATTAATAGAATCACCCACCATATCAGAATCTATCTATCCAATAAGCTCTAGCTCAGAGTCTGCAGCATAGTGAATGTCATAGGTCTTGGTTCCTTGAATATACTGGAGGATCCTCTTGGCTTCCTTCCAATGAATATCATGAGGCTGATGCATGTATATTGATACATCATTCATGGAATAATATATATCAAGCTAAGAACTTTTCAACTACAACAAGCTACCAATCAGTTGTTGATAAATAGTGCAGTCCATGGGAGGTGTGCTTTTTCCTTCTTCAAGGATGATCCCTGAAAGGAAAGGGAATGGTGCAAGACTAAAATAATCCATGTTAAAATTGAATAATAGGTCTGGAATTTATTTGTACTGAGTGACCATAATCCCATCAGAATTTTTCTCAAGTTCGAGCCCCAAAAATTGTTTTAGGAGCCCCAAATAACTCATTTCAAAGGCATTGTGGAGAACCATTTTGATGGTTGAAATGGAGGAAATTGTGCTACCTGTGATCAGTAAGTCATCAACATATAAAACAATAATAATTATATTACCATCATACTACTATAAATACAAATTTTTATCTGATATACACCTTTGGAAGTTTTGTAAGAGAAGGAAGGCATCCATCTTGGAATACCACTCTCTTGGGGCCTGTTTGAACCTGTATAGTGACTTCTTTAGCTTGCAAACCAAATATGGATCAGTGATGTAGCCCTTAGGATGCTTCATGTATATCTCATTATGAATATATCCATGTAGAAAGGCTGACTAAACATCCATATGATGCACTTCCCAGTGCTTAGATGCTGAAATTGCCAAAACAAGGCGGATGGAGTCCATTTTTACAACCGGTGCAAAAGTCTCATTGTAGTCCACTCCTTTGAGATGAGAGAAAAAAATTTCCACCATAATTTCCTTATATTTGTAGTTTCTTCCATCAACATCAAACTTGATCCGAAAAACCCACTTGCATTGAACCAATTTCCTTCTCGGAGGAAGAGAAACTAGCTCCCAAGTAGTGTTTTTCTGAAGAGGATCCATCTCTTCATCCATGGCAACTTGCCATCTCAGATCCTTCTGAGCATGGTAGTAGGATTTTGGGTCTGAAATAATCATAAAATGGAAATTTTCAGACAACAAATTATCAGGGCAAGAGAGCGCATCACCTGCTCTTTGGAAATCAGATCGGGTTCTCCTTGGATCATCCAGATTTGCAATGTTATCTCTTACGGAGGAGAGTGTCTATTGGGCCCATGTAGGAAGATGATTTTACACTTCAGGTTATGATTTAGCATTTGATTATTTCTGTACACTAATATCAGAAATCATAGGATCAAAATCAGGGTCATCACCCCCAATTTCATCATCCAAATATTCAGTAGAATAGGAAGGAAATTCAGCCATTTTCTCCTTCACTAGTTCTACCTCCTAAAGTGGCTCATCAAACTTGACACTTCTCTTGATTATGATATATTTGGTTTTGATATCTAGTATATTCAAACCTTTAGATTCATCAGGATACCCAATAAATAGACATTCTATTCTTTGCGGTTTCAAAACCCTTCTTTTATCAAGCAGAATCTGGGCCCATGCAGTGGACCCAAACACCCGCAGGTTCGACACATCCAGCTTATGTCCGAAGTATGCCTCAAAAGGGGTATTCCCTTTCATGGATGAGTGTGGAACCCTATTCTGAATTTATGCTACATCATGCATGGCTTCAGCCCATAAGTTTTCAGCAAACTTCTTTGATTCCATCATACAGGTGGTCATCTCCTTGAGAGACCGATTCTTCCTTTCCGCTACTTCGTTCTGCTGGGGAGTGTAGGGAATTGAATGTTGGACCTGAATATGAATTTGGGAGCATATGTATAGAAAATAATTACTAACACACTCCCCTCTATTATCATATCTCAATATCTTGATATTAAGCCCAGAGGCATTTTCGATCAAGGTCTTCAATTCAAAAAAAAATTCACATACTTCAGACTTCTTTTTGAGAAAGAAGACCCATGTGTACCTTGAAAAATCATCAATAAAAGTGAGAAGATACCTTGATCCATTCATGGATGTTACAAGAATCGAACAACTGATATCAGAATGTATCAGCCCCAATATGCATGTAGCTCGGTTTTCCTTCCCCCGATCGAACTCATGCTTAGGGTGTTTTCCAATCACATAGCCCTTGCAATTTCTGTTGGTTTCCTTGATGACCGAGAGGCATTCAACCATGGAAATTTTCTGTAATTGCTGCAAATATTTGAAATTAATATGGAAAAACCTTTCATTCCATAGCCTACTAACATCATTTCCATGAGTTAGCAGAGTGGTGGGATTTGCATCTGGAACAAAGTGGGAGAACTCATAGGCTCTTGCATGATGGTTTGCAAGACCTTTAGCAATGAGTTTCCCGGATGCAAGCTCCATTATCTCAACATTGTTTGGGATGAAAGAAACTCTCTTAGGCACTCTAGTATGTGTCATCTAATAGACATTAAGGAGATTTGATGCTAGAGATGGTACATACAAAACATTTGAAAAAAATCCATTTTCAAGATCAATAGTACCTTGTCCTTCTGAAATGATGGTGGAGTCATCTTCCATATGGATGGGGATGGATTTTCCAGCCTCCAAGGATGAAAAGGAGTCTCTTTTAGCCATCATTTGGTTTGAATCTCTAGAATCAATCAAGATTTCTTTGGAATTTGAAGTGCTTGCCATGAGGGCATGACCTTTTTCATGTTGTGGTTCCCGATCTTGCTGATCTCTCCTCCGAAATATTTCTGGAAGATTGATGTGATTTCTCTTAAAGAGAGAGGTAGATTCATCAAGATTCTTCTCCATGTAGGAATGTTCAAGGTGGAATCCTTTCCCATAGTATGAACACTTGAATTTTTCCTTTCCATGGTGCCCTTTTCCTTTGTTCTTCCTTGAGCCAGAAGACTCATCATGCTGCTGGTTTTCAACTCTAGGATTAGGAGCATCAAATTTAGTTTTTGGGTTCTTCTACTGCTTTTCTTTACCCTTTATATATTTGGGCCTCAAGACATGGAGGGCTTGATCATGGGAAGATCTGATGATCCCCATCTATACAAGATTGTCATGTTCACTTGTTAGGGACTCAATGAAGGCATTGAGTGTAGGAATCTCCCATCCAGGGGTTGTGAGCTTCCCCACACATAATGTAGAAACAAAAACTAAATAATCAGCCCCAAGTTTGGAGAGTATGGTGAGGATGAGCTGATCATCCACCTTCTCGACTTTGCATTGATTCAAGAGTAAAACAGTGTGCTTGAACCTTGTGAAAAAGTCATTCAGAGTCTCGAAATTAGAGGGTTGGAGAGACATCAATTAATTTTCGAGCTGGTAAACTATCAAGTCATATTTCTTTCCATATAGATTTTCCAATTTGTCCCATATTTATTTTGGATTCTTCAATCCTGCAAGATGGAAAAGAAGATCCCAGGAAATAGAGAGGCACAAGAAACCTAATGCTTCATCCTTCTTGTTCAAGAATATTGATTTTTCTATGGAAGAACCAGGCTCATCTTCAGTGTCCATGGTGACTCTATAGAGTCCTCCAGAGCACAGTTGAATCTCCATGTCACCCTTCCATGAGTGGAAATTGTATGGAGTCAAAATATCTACTGAGGAGGCCATCTGGATATGCTAGAACAAATGCTTCACTTGTAGAAAACCTGAAAATCACAACAGAAAGGGAAATGTAAGGTCATACAGCCTGCACATTTTAGGCTTTCATCACACCCAGCATAGTCAATCAAGAAAGCTTTATCAACAAGTTCTTTACTTGGGGTATTAAGTGGTAAGCCTTGGCTTCTGGTGCAGTGCTGAATTTTTGAGCTATTACTCAATTTTCATGCAGAAATCTGTCAAAAAGATTTTTTTGAGAGATAGAGTTTCATCCCACCATGAGCTCTAATAACGTATTAAACTTGCACAATGATATAGGGATTAAACACAATATCATCAATAGATTAATGACAATAATTCATGAAAATGGTGAAAAGGGGCTACAGAATGAGTAGCCGCATTGTATATTCACACAAAGAATGAGAAATTACATTACAATGTTATGGTACAAGCATGAATGAGATGCGATTCGAATTACTAAGGAGGTCATTCAAATTGAATAAGTGAGTCTAGCTTAATTGAATGTAAGCCACAGTCAACACTCAAGTTAATCATTGATCAAAACCCTAATTGACTCAACTGAGCCCTAACTGAAGTGGGAGTGCAATAAATGACTGAGTCTTAACTGAAAAAGATCAGACACATGTCATAGCAAGCCAACCATGAAGTGTTCATGTTTAAATGACTCCAATGAACCCCGATGAGCTTAACTGAAGTGTAACTGAACATCAAAAGTTGTTGGAGGTGCCCCTGTTGACTCTAGTTCATTAAATAATCATTAAATTATAAATTTAATGAAGGGAGGCACCTTCACTGCCTTGTTTAACTGACTGTAACCATCAGTTAGCAATAAGGTGCATTAATATCACTTAGATCACCCCCAGAGAGCTCCAGTTAGCCTCCCTGAATGTAGGAGAAGGATAAGTTATCCTCCTTGACTGAAGGTAGGTGTGGATGTGATCTAGCTGAAGACATTTAATGCTCCACTGATGTTAATTAATCCAACAATACTTAGGATAGTGGTGTGACTAGGCCAAATTGACCAAATTGAGTGTGCAAGGTGGTAAATGTCTCCAACAATATCATGTACTACATAATTTTTCTCATCATCCTTTAATTTATGTGATTTGTAACAGATTACATGACCTTCTTGACATTAGAGGAAATATCAATTTAAAATGGGCCTTCCAAAAATAATACAAATTGCATGTAATGATGTATTAGTCAATCAAAATGATTTAAAATTGAAAAGGGAGCACCCCTTAAAAAAATTTAATATAAACTTGGGGATAGGTATCATAAAAAAACTAGTTTGTTTGTTCGTATTTTTGACATATCTCCCTGTGTTTTTACTCAAATTTCATTCGAGAGAGCTCATTCGATGTGCAATCAAATTCCGCATCCAACGAGTACCCACTTAGCATACTTTTGATGAGCCCCTCTACCCCTAAAACAATAAATATATGAAAAAATGTGATGATGACATCATCATCACTTTTTTTCATGTATTTATTGTTTTTGGGGTAGTGGGACCCGTCAAAAGTATTCCAAGTGGGTACTCGTTGGATGTGGAATTTGATTGTGCATCGAACGATCTCTCTTGATCGAAATTTGAGTAAAAACACAGTGAGATATGTCGAAAATATGAACAAAAAAGTAGTTTTTTCTTTTCTTCCTCCTAAATAAATAAATATTATTTTATTATTTTAACTATTATTTTAATAATTTTTTTTAGGAGGCCCATTTTGAGTTGAAATTTCCTCGAATGGTTAGAACTATTATGGAGAAAACTTCCTATGGCTTGGAGTATACCACAACAGACAGAGTAACCATAGAAATCAATCCCTTCCCACTATGCAAGAGAAATAAAACATCTAACACTAAAAGATCTTGAAACATACCGTATACCGGATGGTTGATATAGATCCCCGTTGAGCTTTTCCAATCCTGCTTGTGTTATTAATTGGCTCTCTTAAAAATCGGCAAACAAGACAAGCATGCTATATAATGGTGTTAGACCTACTCTAGCACATATAATCAATAATGTATAAGTAATTAAAAGCATTCATGGATTCAATATTCATTTAAATTCACATCATTAGATAGGAAAAGATATTTTTATTAATATAAATCAGAGATTACAAGAATGACAACCTCTGTCAGTACGTCTGCGAACTAGAAAAACTGAGTCATCCACCTGGGCCTCCACCACCTCAATCCTCCATCTCTCGATAGCAAGCTCATAAGCAAAGGAAAGCTTAGGAAGAACACCAAGTGCTCCAAGGGACAAAGGGATGCAGACTCAAGTATAAGATATGGCAACAATGGACTATAGTTTTCTTGCTCTTCAATTCTTCCCCTTTCAATGTATCCAAAGGGTTCCTTTTATAGTGCTTCAATGGGGTAATGGAAGGAGAAATCCGAGTGATATCAAGGCATATGGAAGGACAAGAGACAAGTGAATTGGATCCATATCAAGGAAAAATCCAAAAAACTTTGGCCTTTTGCACACATCCATTTGTACATGGGTTTAAGGGTTATATCCACGTATATACGTGAGAAAGGGTTAAAAATTCGCGTATGGAAAATAACATGTGTTTTTAGGGATGATCATGGAAACATCAAAGGTACAAAAATAGTCCATGGGGTCCAAAGAGTCCATAGAGGGATAGGGAAGGCCATAAATGTGTGATCTACCATTTATGGTAAAATCAACTATAATAGATGCCCCGTAATGTGTGAGGTTAGAGGGGTGGTCCAATATAGAATTTATTGGAAATCCTATGATCCAATCTAGACTTGACTGGAAATGCTTGATACTCAGCTTGAAACATAAGTCTTCCATCTTCCCCAAAATAAGGAAGTTCTTTTTGAAACAAGGGGACAAAGGAATCTTTGAAAGTTTTAATTTGATGTAGCATTATATCAATTTTTGCTTGCGTAGTTTCTATGTGCAAATGCTTTCCTACCACATTTCTAACCCAAGTAATGAATGAAATTTTATCTTTGATTCTTGTTGTCCTTAATTCCTCTTCAGATAGAGTTTTAAGGAAATTTATTATATTTTTAATAGTGCCAATTAGTTTCATGTTCAATGCCTCTTTCATAGCTATACAACTCTTCCTAGAAACATTTATCACCATCTCTTTATTGTGTATGAAATTTAAGTAAGGTCTGATCTTAGTGGCTTCATAAATCAACATATCCCAAAAGGCGATGTCTAGATCCTTGTACTGGTAACTAACCTGTTAGTTGCTTCATTAATTTCTGATTTTTATCCATCAATTAGGCGATTTTTGTTTCCAAGTATTTTTCTCTCTTGTTCTTTCTTCTTGATTGCATTAGCCAAATTCCAATTCTGAGTTTTTAAACCAATTATTTCTATATCACTTAGAATCAGTTTTGACATAGCATGTACAATAGCTTTAGTATTTGTTTCTGTAGTAGGTTGGACTATTTGTACTTTTTTATCCTTGGTTTTGTCTTCTTTCTCCTTTTCTAAAATCAACTGATTTTTCATTCAGGAAATCTATCTTTGCAATTAAGAAACCTCTCTCTTTTTCCCATTGTTTTTTTTCTTCAGTAAGCTTCAATAGATTTTCCTTGATTTCATTCAGCTCCCAGGTTAGCAATTCTTTCTCTTTTTCTAATTTTGTTAATTGAGAAGCCTAAATTAACTGGGTTTCAGGGATTTTTAACTTCTTTTTTGACAATTCGATGGTGCTTTCTTTCTCAGTTAGAATCTTATGTGTTACCTCTTGTTTATGAGCTTCATTATCTATGGTTAGAAAATATCCTTGACACTTCTTTATTTGCTATTGGTGCACTTTTTTTCCACCTTCTCCTATGTTAGTTTCTTTTCTATTTTGGACATTGTAGATTGCAACTTGGATACATTAAGAGTAGCTTTCATCAAGTCACTATAAATAAGGTCCGCAGTATTTTTATCCGAATGAATCATAAAAGGAATTGGGATGGCCTTCAAGTTTAATATCATGTCAACTATTATGTTCCTTGTAGCAACTGCTAAATTTAAAGTATTTATGGTGCAGTCTTTAATAGTGACCAGTGAAACCTCTTTGTTTGATATATTCCTGACTTCTAAGTATAATTTTGAGGATTCTTTTGAATAAATGCCATTGTATTTCTTATACCTGTCATACAAGTCAAATTTGGGTTTGAATTTATCACTTGATGCTTCTTGTACCTATGAAAACCCATATTCTTGTACTTCAAAATATGTTCCTATGACCTTTTCTTTCTTTTTCATAATTTTAGCTTCAACTACCTCTACCAATTCTCCTTTATATTCAATCCTTTTTCTTTTGCATGTTTCTGAAATTCCTTCTTCTTCTGTCTCCATGGCATATGAATGAGTTCTTTTACCTGCTATTTCTACTTTGCTTGGGGTGGTAATTATTACTATTGTTGATTTCATTATAGCCAATGGATTTTCCTATAAATCCTCTGCATCCTTCATCATTGTTTGATGTTCCATCCAGTTATCTCTTTCAGCTAATCCTTCCACTACTTGATGCTCAAATGCCTTTTTCTTGTCCAGCTGCCTCCTTTGTGAAATAACATGGTGTGCATCATAATTCACTACAATAGATTTATTAAAATTCATCTCCTGTAGTAGACTTTCAACTATAGGGAGTGAAACTTTACTCTTCATAATGAATGGCCCTACTACCCATGGAGACATAATCTCAGATGATTTCTTAAAACTGATAAAATGCTCATTCTCCACAATTAACTTGTGTCTTATAAATTCAAAGGAAAGAACTCTAGGGGTCAAGAATGCTAGTAAGATATATGGTTCATGATAAAAAACCATACACCTTGATTATAGTATGTTCTTCTAACAAAAAACCATCCCCTATTTTCCTATTAGGAGAAAACTTCAAATCCTCCTTCATATATTTAAACACTCTAGGAAAAATATTCTAAAAGAATAATTTATACACTTATGTGATTAAAAGATTCATGTATTTGAAAAAATCATTACTAATTTCCCTGGTAAATACCATCTCTAGAAGTTGCATGTTTTCCTCATTGAAAAATAGAAACATTCTAATTAGGTATGACTGAAACCTGAAATGTATCATAGTGTGGAAATTTACTAGTTGAGAATGGATGGCTTCAGCTAGAAATTCATCATATTTAAGGAAATGGGGTTGATGGGACTATTACACTTACTGAATCATACTTATTTTGAATAATATATTGATTAACAGCTCAGGGACAAATATGTCTGTATCTAAACCTAAAAATTGTCTCAACATTCGAATAGAATTTTTGGACTCTTCATTAAATAGTTTGATATCCAAATGAAAGGGTTTGTTAGGAAGGGATACATCAGTTCTAAAGCATCTGTAGAAAAAAGGATTCTTCTCTTCAATGGTTGTATTCCTAAAGAACTGAATTATATCTTCTTCTACAAACTCCTCTCGGTTGTGGGTGAATGAATGCGGGACTGTAAGAGAATCTCATACAAAAAGGGTGTTTACATGGCAAAGGATTTTGGTTTTAGTAGCGTCCATTATTATTCTCTCAGAAGAGGAGTAATTTGACACACACCAGTCGATAAAATATGTGAAATTTAGGTTTGGTCAGGGAAGAAATGATAAAAATGAGACTGAAATACGCCATGAAGGTTAGTTCCTTAGTATTTGAAGGATTCTAACTTGGTTTTTAGCTGGTGAACAATGACAAAGGATAGAATAATATTGAAAATTCCACCATCTCTATCTATGAAAACCTTCTCGGGTTTCTGAAACTCTAATACTTGTGTCTTAAGCTCACCTATGCTATCCATTTTCAAATACTACTAAGCAAATGAAAACATGGCCTACCTGGTGGATTGACGACTGGAAAGATAGTTTTCTCACTTCACTTTGTCCACGCAGAGATTCTTTCTTATTTTAATCCACAAAATGCCAAATAATCCTTAAACACATGTTCCTCCCTTTTACAATATTCTCGAAATGGTGGTTTCAAAATCAAGGAAAGTGGCTTTCTCCTACCACTTTCTTCTATCGGAGCCATCCTTTGTCCACCATGTGGAAGGCAGTATATTCTATACTAGGGGAATGTTATTTTAACATCCATGCATGTCAAGAGAGCATATCTCTTTCTACCCATAGATTTAATACAACTCCAACTTGAACCGTTGATCTTAATTTCCCTTTAATTTCAACCTTTTGCATTCCGCTGCATAATACCCTGCCTAACTATCGTGCATTTTCCCCTAGTGGATCATCTATCTGCCACATATTTACTTGATATTCATCACAACCTATTGATTCCATTCATCCTTTAACCATCACCTTTATTTTCTGTTGTTACCTGATTTTTAATTTAGTGCACAACTTCCTTTGGTGGATCACCTGTTAGTCGTCGATTGCATCTTCCGGTTATTCTCACCATTGATCAATGATAATATTTAATCATTAATATAATCTTAAATTCATCATTTACAACACAATCTATCCTAGTGGATCCCATATCATCCATTGATCTTATTCATCTTACATATTCACCGTTGGTTCATGCTACCTTTTAAACTTTTCCTTAATTGGTAATCTGCATTTTACCATACATATTCCCAAAACAGGTTGCATATACACTGTGGATTTCATTTTCCTTTTTTCTCCATCATAGATATAAAAGGTATGTTAATCCTTTTTGCTTATCATCAACTTTACTTTTGACTTGCAACTTTTGATAGCAGATCTCTTTCTCACCATAGATCTTTCCATTTTAAGATCTGATCGTCGAAGTTTTAAAACATTTACCACAAGCTCCTTTGATTCCTTTAGTCTCCATTGCATCATCCATGGTCATATTAGAAAAGTTTCAAAACTATAATTCTTCATGTAAACCCGCTTCTTCTTCTCATCTGCAAGGTAAAATGGTGTTAACATCTGGCTCCAACTCGGGATGTTATCCTCCCTTCAAAGTAGCAAAGAACATGCAAACCAGTTCCAATTTCATTCTCTGTACAAAATTTCTTCAAAAAATAACAATTCTAATTTATTTTCTGTAAGTAAATCAAAGAAAATAACAAATCTTAAGATATTAAGGCCTTCTCTTCGGGCTTCAAATCCTTCGGATTTCCATCTATACTCATATTTCAATAAAAAAAATATATATACAACTAATGTACAAAGTATCTCAACCCTCAAGAAAATTAATGTTTCAAAAATATTCCATTAACAGGGCCCCCTTTAAGTTAAACCCCATTTTGATTCTGTAGAACAAAAGAATTATCCACTCTATATGCAGGAATGATATATGGTCCTTTCCACAAATGATCAAACTTACCATGTTTTTCTTCTTTCCTTACATCCCACTTTAAAAATGAATCATCAACCTGAAAATTCTCTTCTTTAACTCACTAGTAAAAAAAATTCTTCATTTTTTCCTAGTGTACATGCACTCTGTCATGAGTCATTTCCCTAACCCTATTCAATTCAATGATATGATTTATCCTCCTATGCATATGATTAGGTTCTTCCTCCTGTTCCTATATCAGTTTCATTGCAGGTAAGCCTATAGACACTGGAAATACCACCTTTGCTCCATATACCACTTGAAAAGGTGACATACCAATAGCTCTCTTACTACTTTTTCTATCTTCCCATAAAGCATACTACAATTTTGTGTGCCATGCTCTCTTGTTATCCTCTAATAACTTCTTTATTATTCTTACCAAAATTTTATTCGAGGATTCAACAAGCCCATTTCCTTGAGGATAATATGAAGTGGAATGATTTAAGCTGATGTGGTATTTGTGACAAAAATTGATCATTTTCTTAGACTTGAAATCTTGTGCATTATCAGTTACAAGTCTTCTGGGACATCCAAAACTTGACAAAATATTATTTTCCAGAAAATCCATAATGACAACATCTATTGCCCTTCTAGTAGTTATGGCCCCAATCCATATAGTAAAATAATCAGTAGCAGTTAATATCCACTTATGATGACCAGAAGAGTTTGGGTTAATCTATCTAGTGAAATCTAACCCCCACTGCTGAAATGGTACTTCTACTGAAATAGGATTGAGTGGTAATGGCATTAGCTTCCTCTTTCCATAAAAAAATTGGCAATCATAGCAAGCTGTGACCTCTTTGTATACAGCATAAAACATTGTGGGACAATAGAAACCTACTCTCATAATTCTATTTGTAGTCACTTTCCATGAATGATGTCCTCCACATACTTCCTGGTGAAATTCCTTCATAGTCTGAGGGGATTCATTCTCCAAAAATAAATTTAACAAGACACCTCTTGGATCTATCCAATACAAGTAGTGGTTCAGAATCAAACATTTTACTGCTTCCAACTACACTGACATGGTTCTAGTTTTACTCAATCCTGGATGTGCTTGTAAATTTCACAAAACATATACAATGTCACTGTACCAAGGGGATAATGAGAAATATGTTATTACCTATAATCCCAAATCCATCCCACTTGAAGTATTAGAAAAGAAATTTATTTACAAAGTTTCATAATTGGACTTTGACATCAACTTAGAAAACCCCTATCCTTTCACCAATTTATTAGGCTTGATTTCCAAATCATATTCTAACGGAACTGAAATTCACTTTGCTCTCTTCCCTTCTAGATCAAGCTGGGTGAGGATATTTTTCACAACATTATTAGGAACATAAGCAATAACATAAGAGTGAACAATATAAACCCTGAAATATTTCAAATATTTAATCAATGCATAAGCTTGCTTCTCCATTATGTCATACTTCAATTCTACAATATCCCTCAAAATTTTACTGAAAAAGGAAATGGGCTACTCTGCATTCTATTGATTTTTCTGTAGAAACACTCCATCTATAGTATGCTCAAAAGAAAAATAAAAATCTATAAAATAATTTGAAAAAATCATGACTTACTAAAACTGGTGCTTCAGTTATTTCCTTCTTAATATAAATAAAATAATTTTTTTGCTTCAACAGTCAATTTGATGTCAGAATCGTTTCTTAGCATATTGGTCACACCCCTCAAAATTTATACAAAACTTGGAATAATTCTCCTCAAAAAGTGAATTTGACCAATAAATGACTGAACTTCCTTTTTACTCCTTGGTATTTCCACTTTCATAATTTCCTTTACCTTGTAGGAATCAATTCTTATTCCATCCTTATAAATGATATGACCCAAAATATTTCCATCTTACATAGCAAAATTTTATTTCCTATGATTTAAGCAAATACCAAATTTTCTGCATTTTAAAAATACGTGTTCATTAGGGGAGTTTTGAGGTGAAAAATGGGCCTCAAAACAAAACTTGTACCATTAAAATTCACTTTATAAGAACCAATAGGATTCAATATGATGATGTCAACCATAAGGGTAAAATTTGTAAAAACAAATGGAAGGAAAAAGAAAACTTACTTTTTCTTATCGTATTTTTGTCATATCTCGTTATTAGTTCACCCAAATTTTGATTTTGGGGACTTGTTGGAATCCAAACCATACCTACACTTCATACTTCTGAGGTACCCACGGTACCCAAAAAATGAAAATTTCAATAAAAAAGTATTTTAACATTAAAATACTTTTTTATTGAAATTTTCATTTTTTGGGTACCATGTGTACTATTAAAATACCTTTTTATTGAAATTTTCATTTTTTGGGTACCGTGGGTACCTCAGAAGTATGCAGTGTGGGTATGGGTTGGATGTTGAATTAGAGTCCCCATACTTGAAATTTAGGTCAACCGATAAGGAGATATGTCAAAAATACGATAAGAAAAAATAGTTTTTTTTCTTTTTCACCTTCAAAATTTAGAACTTTTATTTTATTATTTCCCTTATGAGTCCCATGTTAGACCTCAAAATTTCCCTATTGTGTAAATTTTTTATATGATCCCTATCAGATTCAGATAAAGTTGTAATATCATCTGTGTAAACCACAACAAATTTATCGTTTTCTTTAGCAAAAGATATGTCCATTGCCCTCTAAAAAGTTGTTTTTTCATTCATCAACCCAAATGGCATCTTACCATACATAAAGGTGCCCCAAGGTGTGGTAAATGTTGTCTTTTCGTGAACTTCAATGTAGAGCTTTATTTTATTATAACATGAAAATTTATCCATTATCTAAATTCTTTCTGCACCAACCACTTTCTACAAGATATGATCCATTTTGGGTAGAGGGTAATTATCTTTTAAATATAATTTATTAAGATTTATGAAATCCACACAAGGCCTTATTTCCCCATTATTTTTCCTAACAAGCACTAAATTAACCACCCATTTTGAAAATTTAAGTGTGACTATGATTTTTGCATTGAACAACTTCTTTATTTCTTTCTCAATCAAAGGGAGTAACATGCAATTTATTCTTCCAAGTTTATGTCTAAAAGGATTAGGATCCTAACTTTACTGTGATGGTATGTTTTATAATCGAAGTATCATACTCCTTTAAATTATCATAGCTCCAAGCAAGAACATCAAAAAATTTATTTATTAAACCAATATATTGTTCTTACTCATTTGCAGGAAATTTCTTTGAAAGTTTTATTATCATGGGATGTTATTCTATACCAATGTTACGATATTGAATGTCTTCTTCATTAGGTTGTACTGTGGGGTTTTTAGCCACATCATTATGATCAAATAACTTCTCTAAGAGTATGAGGCCATTGGGGATAAAATTAATCTTGAGCTGAATAATACCCTTAACTCCAATCCTATTTTTTAAATTTTTTTCTATCTCTCATCTGATTCTGCAAAATTCTCAGCATCTAAATTTTTTTCAAAATTCTAATTTTCTTTATCTTCAACTGTATTGGTAAACTCATCAAAAATTTCTGAAAATCTCTTTATCTGCAAATCATCTTCAAACACTTGTCAATATTTAGAGTTGTTAGGGATGGAAGGTCTATCTACGACTTCAATTTTATACTTTTTATTTGAATAGATGGGAATATTAACATTTCCAGCAATAGTGGCCAAAGAATCAGCTATCCTATTTTCAATTCTTGGAATTACCATCACTCTATGTTCACTAAAAAAATTACCAAGCATATCCCAAACTTCATTTTTGTACTTGCTCTCATTCTAGGATGCTTAGTCTGGTAACTTCCATTCACCTGACTTATAACTAGTTATGAGTCCCCATAGACGTCTATTCTATTTGCTTTTAATTCCTTCAATGCATTTAATCCTAATAACAAAGCTCCATACTTTGCAACATTAGTTTTATATTCAAATGTCAATTTAAAAGAATACACCTTAAAATCTATGCCTGGAGAAATTATCCATACACCTGCTCCAACTCCTTCTTTACTTATTGATCCATCAGAGTACATAGACCATACTTCTTCATCTCTTTGTTTCTTTTCCAAGGCCTCGTGTCTTTTATAAATTATCCAAATCTCAAGGGGCATATGGTCTAAATTCGGATGTATGGGTCAAAACCATGGGTTGTCAATTACCATGGATTAGAGAGGTACAATGTTCCTTAAAACCATACCGTGGAACAAAAGCATGGGTTGTCAAATACCATGGATGGGAGAGGGTGGCCTCTCCATTTAATGTTTTTATGATGAATGAGAGAGGGTGGCCTATCCATTTAATGTTTTTATGATGAATGAGAGAGGGTGTCCTCTCCATTTAATTATTTTATGACTCATACATCCGAAGTTAGACCATATGACCCCTAAAATTTGGATCATTTTTTTCTTTAGAAATTCATTATAAGGTTTTTTGCATTTTAAGATCTCAGGTCAGAGCATTTTTTATTACTAGTATCTTATTTACTTGATGGTTCATGTAGAGAAGTACTTTGCATTGGAATTTTGATTCTCAAGTTTATGGGGTACTATGCATATGATTGCACCACCTTCATTCCTTCACAAGACTTCTTGTATATTTATCAAACCCTACCACACAATGAGTCCCTTGTGTGTCAATTTATCATTAAACATAGATTTTATCTACTCTCCCTTTATTTATTCATTTATGGAAAGACTTCAGACCTTATCTAAGAAGCACGAAATATTGGATTCTTCCATTTGGTAGGATGTCTCCATGAAAATATATATTAATTTGTAAATTAATTCTATTAATTTTAGACGCTGGCAAAGAACTACAAAATATCTAAGCCTTTCATTTGGTAGTGATTTTACACACAATATCTATCTATCTATCTATCTATCTATATCTATACCTATACCTATACCTATATATATATCTTGTGAATGGAAAATATCAAGCATTCAAGAAGAATGATCATGGACTATCCTTAATGGACTTATAATCAGTTTTCAAGCCTTTCGAGGAGCATTTCCTTATTTCATTTAGGATTTTTTCCTTCAAAAATGCTCAAACTGTTTCAGAGCTGTGTAATATTTACATGTACAAACCACCAAGGTTTCATTACATTGTTCTTCTACTGAAAATAAGATCTCTCGATTGGTATTATCCTTCTCAAACTTCATCTATATCAGGTTGTCCTGGCACTAACAGTAGTGTGTTTTGTTATGGATATCAACCTCAATGTTCAATTCCCTTTAGATATGTGTTATAGAGAAGTTTGAGAAGAAATTCCAAATCCTTCATATAGCTTGAAAAATTTGCTGAAGATGAGGTGCTTTAATCTAGATTTCCTTATTGACCTAATCTAGCACCATTTTGGAGTCTCCATAAATGTGGAGGCTAGTGATATTTTTTTAACAGCCAATGCCACTATGGAATGCAGGGCTGTGAATTCTACTTTTCTATTAGTACAAATTGCTGGTGCAAATTTAATCTATATCTTGTGATTGTCTGAAATCCATATAACACCTCGAGATCCCCCCAAAGGGGGTTCTACCTGGATAGCACCATCGAAATATTCCCATGGAGTATCCTTATTGATGACCAGTGGAAACAAGATCTTTATCTTGAGTTTTTTTTCTTTATATTTATGTTCCTTGGTCCACTACACAAAAATCACCATTGTTAATTCCTTACAAATGTGGTGATTGTGAAAGATGGCTATGTTGTGAGCCCACCAAAATTCCATAAATCAAAGAGGATGGGAAGGAATTTAAAAAAATGTACCGAGTTGTCTGACCACCATTTGTAGCACTTATGTTCCATAGAAGTACCTTTGTGTGAATCTTATGATTTCATCTCTTTGGAGGCTGAATTCCATACTATTTCTGCATAAGGACGGAAAACAAACAAGTGAGAGCCCGATTCCTCATCTGAATGACATAAAATGCACCAGCTTGTTCCTTGCAATCCTCTTTTTTTTAGATTCTCCCATGTTAATAGTTTGTTACTCAGGACTATCCATAAATTGGTCTTCACCTTTAGAGCTCCTTCATTCTTCTAGATAAAGTACTACCACTATTTTCTTTCTCCTTGGTAAGATTCTAAGGCAGAATTCTAGTAACTAAGCTTGACCGAGAACTCTCCTGTCGTTGTGTTTTTTTACTAGACCAATATATCCTCCACCCCATATTATATTTGGATATAACATATTTGCAACATAGTGGTAAACACCAACCATTCGTCCTTTCGACTTCCTTCCAAGCCTAGGTCACTTGCATTAGAGGAAATTTCAATTTAAAATGGTCCTTCCAAAAATAACACAAATTCCATGTCATCATGTATTAGCCAATCAAAATGATTTAAATTTCAAAAAGGGAGCACTTCTTAAACACATTTTTAATATAAATTTGGGTATAGGTATCATAAAAAAAAACTATTTTTTTGTTCATATTTTCGACATATCTCCCTGTGTTTTTACTCAAATTTCAATCGGGAGAGCTCGTTGGACGCGGAATTTAATTCAGCATGTAATCATCAAATTTTTTTAGGTATTTCTTGTTTTTTTGGTTAGAATGTCCCAAAAAAATTATGCCAAGTGGGTACATGTTAGATGCAGAATTAAATTCTGCATCCAACAAGCTCACCCAATCGAAATTTGAGTAAAAACACAGGGAGATATGTCGAAAATACGAACAAAAAAGTAGTTTTTTATTTTCTTCCTCCAAAATTAATAAATATTATTTTATTATTTTAACTATTGTTTTATTAATTTTCCTTAGGAGGCCCATTTTGAGTTGAAATTTCCTCTAATTGACTTTTCCATTCTGTAATTCCTTCTACCAATGAAGTCTGTGAACAAGCCTCATTGAGAGTAGTTATTCTAAGTCTTTTTAATTTTTCTATTGTTTTATTGGATATCTTGAATCCTTTCCCTCTACCTTTCCAAGGGTCCTCTCGTATCCAAAATTTATTTCCATCCCCAATAGAAGAGGAAATCCAGTCTCCAATATGAGGAAAGGAGAGGATGAAAGATTCCATCTGATGGATCCATTTTTGTAAGAATTATTTGGATTCTATGGAAATTGAACCCAGGTGATAGATCAGTTGCACTCACAAAATTACTAATCAAACATGCAAATTTACACTCCAAGGAGACTGAAATTGGAGCATAACACTAATTTGTATTGAATAAGTGTACAATAGCCAACCATATGAATTCATAGTCTATTGCAATAAATAATTACATGAGATATTCGAATGCATCAGGATGCCATTCGAAATAGTCAAAAGCAGGCTTACTAAATCTAGTCAAATCTTCCATAGGTGCATAAAGCAGTTTCAGAATCTACTTAGGAGCTCACGAATTGGAAAAGTCAAGTAGGAAAGCTAATAAGTGATGGAAATACAACTCATACATTCTTTTATTAGGATAAAATAATGGAGGATGATGAGGGCAAAAAACAAGTCAACTACACATAGTCTTACATTCCCTTTTGCCTTAAAACTTAGTAAAGCAGGCAATAAAGCATAAAAAGTAGACATGCGCTATGGAGGATTTGGAATAAAGTAGATATGCTAAATATGGATTCTAAGAGGTTTACCAAGTGATCCATGACTTATTTTTATCAACTTTGACTTCTAGGAAATGTGGAAGACAACTTGCATAGAGTGGAATATTGGAAACTAGGCAAATAAGAGAAAAATGGATTAATTAATGTCTAAGGTAGCTAACTATGGGTTGATTATTATAACACCCCCCCTTAATCCTAACTTATGAGTAAATATCAAAAAAATATAAGTCCTAGCAACAAGTCTTAGTCAACCTTTACATACTTCATGTCCATTTAACCAAGGAAAGAGGCAAAAACCCAACGGGAAAATCCTCCCTTAAACATGGACAGTAAAACAAAATTTGAAAATATTTTCATCAATCATGCTTCATAGCATGATCAAAAATCCCCATCAATGATTTGAGATTGATGAATGTCTTCTCACAAAAAACTTTGGTGAATATGTCAGCTACTTGTTCTAGAGATGCACAAAAGAGTAGGTGAATGGTGCCATCATGCACAAGCTGTCTGATGTAGTGCATATGGATCTCAATGTGTTTGGCTCTCTGTCTCTGAAATGGATCATTGCAGATTCAAATGGTGCTCTGATTATCACAATAGATAATATTTCAGAACTCTGATTCGATTCCACACTCACCAAGTAACCTTTGCAACCATAAACATTGAGTTGCTTCATTTACAACTCCTCTATACTCTTCTTCTGTAGATGAGAGTAAAATGGCACTGTGTTTCTTGCTTGACCAGCTGATTGGTCCTCCAGAAAGCATGAACACATATCTTGATGTTGAATTTTGATCTATTTTGTCACCTTACCAATCACTGTCAGTAAACCCAATCAAATCAAGATCACATTTAGCTTTATAGAAGATCCCATGAGTTCTTGTTCCCTGAACAAAGTTAAGGATCGTTTTGGCTGCTCTCCAATGGATATCATGAGGCTGATCCATGTATCTTGAAGCCACTCTTACTACATAATAAATATCAGGTCGAGTGTGTGTAAGTTACATCAAACACCCAATTAGTTGTCTATAGAGTGTACTATCTACCATAGGAGAAGAACCTGCTTCTTCAAGCTTAACTCCTGAAAGGAAGGGAGTCTTCCTTGGCTTGCAATATTTCATGTTGAACTTGTTCATCAAATCCAAAGAATACTTGTACTGATGTACTTTTATTCCATGTTGGGATTGAGCAATTTCGAGACCCAAAAATTGGCTCAACAACCCCAAATCAGTTATAGAAAATGCATGGTTCATTACATCCTTCAAGGAGGAAATTTCTTTCTTTGAGCTTCCTGTAATCAGAAGGTCATCCACATACAAGACAATAATCATCAAAATACCATGAATCAGCTTCAAATAAACATTTTTATCAGACTTACATCAAACAAAACTCAATGATAGCAGAAATCCATCAATCTTGGGATACCAAGCCCTGGGGGCTTGCTTAAGCCCATACAATGATTTATTTAGCCTACACACAAAATATGGATTAGTAAAAATCCATTGAGGCTGATGCATGTAAATATATTAAGTAATATCTCCATTCAGGAAAGCACACTTCACATCCATGTGATGTACCTCCCACTACTTCGAAGCTGCAATGGCTAAGGCTAGCCTGATGGAGTCCATCTTTGTCATTGGTGCAAAGGTCTCATTGTAGTCAATACCATGTACCTATGAGTATCCCTTGGCTACCAATATTGACTTATATTTCAAAGGTGAACCATCAGAATCAAACTTAGTTTTGAAAACCCACTTATATTGAACTAGCTTCCTCCCTGGGGGAAGATCAACCAGCTCCCAAGTGTTGTTCTTCTGGAGTGAGTTGAATTCTTCTTTCATGGCTGATTGCCATCTTGGATCATGTGCTGCATATTCATATCTCTATGGGTCTGATTCAACCATCATATAACATTTCTATGAAAACAAAGGGTCTTTCATGCTCAGGGCACTCTTAAACTGAGATCTAGTCCTCCTATGATCACTAGGATTTCCAGCTAGGTCCCTAGTTGCATGAATCATCTTTGCTGCCCATTTTGGTCTTGTAGGAACATTAGGATATGCAATTAAATCATCATTATCAGACATATCAGAATCAGCAAACTCATTTGTCTCTTCACTTACATTCAATGGTTCTAGTGGTGAAGAAGACTCTCCAACTTCAACTGATGCTAAAGGCTCTTCTTAGAACTGAACACTCCTTTAAATGAAGGATTTGTTTGTCCTAAATTTTATCATCTTGTAACATTTTGAATATTGATAGTACCCAACAAATATACACTCTTGGCTTCGGGATTGCAAAGCCTTCCTCTTTTCTGTTGGAATTCTGGCCCAAGCCCTTGAGCAAAAATCTTAAAATGGGTCACATCTGGCTTGTGCCCACTCCATGATTAAAAAGGAGTCATACCATCAAGATGTTTATGAGGCACCCTATTCTAGATATAATATGCACAGTATATAGCCTCAGCCCAAAAATTTGGTGGAAAAGTCTTAGCCTCCAACATACAGGTTGCCATCTCTTTCAGTGATTTGTTCGACTTTCTCTTAGCAACACCATTTTGCTATGGTGTGTAAGGGATTGAATGCTGCATCTGAATACCTACATATTCACAATATTTAATGAACTCAAACTTGACATGCTCACCACCATTTTCAGATTTGAGGATCTTGAGTTTCCTCCTAGACTGGTTTTCAACTAAAACTTTAAAGACTTTGAAGAGGCCAAAAACTTCAGGCTTATGCTTTAGGAAGTAAACCCAATAGTACCTGGAAAATTCTTCTATGAAATTTAATGAATATTTTGTCTAACTCATTGAAATATGAGGGAATGGACCAGCAACATCACTTTGGATCAATTCAAGAGGTGCAATGGTTCTCTCATGACTAGCTCTCTCAAATTTATGCTATGGGTTTTTTCCTAGGACACAACCTTGACAGATTCCCTTGGAAAACTTAATCTTTCGTAACCCTATGACCATTTATTTTTCACTTAGATCAGAAAGATACTTATAGTTAAGATGGCCAAATATTTCATGCCAAATCTTTCTTGCCTCATTAGCATGAATTAGAAGAGCAGAGGGGTTTGAGTAGGGTAGAAAATGTGAAAACTAGTATACCTTGAAAGTGTGATATACAACTCCTTTTACAATGACTTTACCACTTGAGATCTCCATGATCTCAACATCATCAAGGGAGAATATGACCTTCTTTGGAGACCCTGTGTGGGTCATATGATATACTGACAAGAGGTTAGAGGCAAGACCTGGAACATACAATACATTGCTGAACCACTAGTAGAAAATGAGAGATTAGTGACCAAAAAAATGACCAAAATCCGCATATCAATGACCACTTTTGGTTTGGCGATCGCTGGTGGCTAATTTACGGTCTTTTATTACACGACCAAAATTGGTCATTTTTATTTTGGTCATTTATAACTTGTCAGTTGGTCATTAATTTGGTCATATTTGAATCGATGACCAAATATATGACCACATTTATGACCAAATTAATGACCACATGGCAAACTAGAATATGACCAAATTTGGTCGCATATTAAAAGACCGCAAATTAGCCACCAAAACTACTTTTTGGTCATTGATATGTGAATTTTGGTCATTTCTTTGGTCATTTATATCTCATTGTTTGGTCATGTCTCTCTTTTTTTGTTATTTAATCTATTAATTTTGGTCATTAATCTCATTTATTGGTCACTAATTTAGTCATTTTTAGTGGTTTTATGTGTGGTTATTATATTTTAGTAGTTTTAATGGTGTCCATTATTAATCAATATAAATTTTTAATATGGTATTATGTTTAAATTAAAAAGAGAATCATACATTATTTATCATCATCTAATACACATTTGAATTATGAAAATATAAAGTGCAACCATATAAGTTTTAAATAGCACAAATTATATTATATGAAATGTCAAGTATTACAATAAATGAGTTTTCTCAAAAACTATCTCCATATAACTTTACATGAAAATCATCTAGTACACCGATGAATTTTTTAAATATTACATTGGCTAAACCATCCCACTTGTACTTTGTTGCTAAGCCATACTTGGATCGCACGACAGCTTCAAAACCATACTTAGCAGCTTGAAACCCTCAGCAATAGGCTCTTCATACTCAATGGAAAAGCATCAGCAATAGAATATTCATACTCAATGGCCCACTTTTTGAGCTTTCTATCTACGTACGTGCTTTTGTATCCGCACTGCATGTGCTTCTGAGCTTTCTGAGCTTTATATCTACGCATGTGCTTCTGTATCCACATTGCAATAGCCTCCCTCTTCATGTTTTTACAAATCTTGTGAGTAAGGTTACCTACAAACAACACATGTTAAGCAATAAATTGTGTTGCTCAGTAAAAATAAAAAACAAATAACTGAAAAATGTACATAGTAATTTCACAAGATTTAACATGGAAAAAAGAAACATTTCCAACAAACAGTTATATATGTGCTTATTATAACATACAAAAACACTTCTAATACCTCTGCTTCTGAGCTTGTTGAGCTTTATATCTGCGCACGTGCTTCTGTATCCACATTGCAGCAGCATCCCTCTTCATGTTTTTACAAAGCTTGCGAGTAAGGTTACCTGCAAACATAACATGTTAAGTAATAAATTGTGTTGCTCAGTAAAAATAAAAAACAAATAACTGAAAAATGTACATAGTAATTTCACAAGATTTAACATGGAAAAAAGAAACAATTCCAACAAACAGTGATATATGCACTTATTATAACAAATACAAAAACACTTCTAATACCTCTGAAGGAAGTCCAACTCCATTGTATTACCTGGTAGCTCTTTCATGGATATGATGGCTTCCGTAAAAGTTCAATACTTAACAACCTGTTGGGTTTTTACAAATATTCTAAAACATTACCAGTAGTTTTCATCTCCCTAAAATTTACTAGGAACCTTTATTTTAGTAAAAATGTGTTTGGTTACATACAATGGGATGCAGAATTATTTATCTCAAGAAAATGTTTTCAAAGCTGTAATCATCTCTTGGCTACTGGATTCTTCTTTATCATCACTTACAGTAACTGTCACTATATTTGGACTTTGGGAAGGGAAATCGTCTTCTCTTCCATAGCTCGAAGGACTCGTCCCCATCTTTTAACTTCCATCATAGATGATCCCTCTCAATATCAGTGTCTTATGCATTCCTCCAATCATCTCTTCATAGATTGTATCTCCTTTTTCCACAGAAAGACATACATATTGGCTATATCCAAGCCCCACTGAACATACATGTAGCTGCAAATCACCAAATTTAACTTTTAGTAATACAGATCTCGCTCAACAAGAGTTTATTGCATGGGCTCCATTTGAGCCAGAAGTGCTTAACATGCACTTGCCAAAGACCAAATCTATCCAATTAAATTTAGAGGCAAAGAACTATCTAGAATGTTATCACCTTAAAGCTTGAGAGCTTGAAGCATGAAGAGGCAGCACACACAGTCGAGAACAATTTTGAGAGTAAATCACATGGCATCTTAAACCTCTCATTCTCAATTTCCATCTCAGCTCATGTGCTTTGGTTTCCTGGCAAAATAGTAGCCAAGTAAAATCTTTAAAATATGGCCAGAAGTGCTTAACATGCACTCGCCAAAGACCAAATCCATCCAATTAAATTCAGAGGCAAAGAACTATCTAGAATTTTATCAGCTTAAATCTTGAGATCTTGAAGCATGAAGAGGCAACACACACAGCTGGGAACAATTTTGAGAGTAAAGCACATGGAATCTTAAACCTCTCATTCTCAATTGCCGTCTTAGTTCATGTGCTTTGGGTGCCTGGAAAAATAGTACCCAAGTAAAATCTTAAAAATATGATAGGACTAATCAATATTCAATGATAGTCCTAAATCCTGATTCTATTATACTAATAGAGAGTTGTCATGGCTCCCTAGTATTTGGAATAAATAAAGTTAGCTCTTGTACTCCTTTCTAAAAAATTGTTAGCAATGCCATTTTAATGTCATGCAATTGGAGCAAGTAAACAGATGCCTTAATCAACAAACAATATTTTTCTAGATTTTCAGGAGGCTGAATACCACTCCTGTAGTGACATAGAACATATACCAGTTACTAAAAATGACATCTAGAATTGAAGCTTACAGTGGATATATTATTGACTATATTGGCTAAGCAATGGGGGTTAGATGCTTCGGCATCCTCCATTAAAAATAGAGAATTCTATGGACCTCTCATTTTTCTCATGCTTTTTTCTCAGCCCCTCTGCACACAGCGATAATTGATATGAGAATCATAATATGGATCTGGTTATATGGGTGAATATAGACTATCGCTAGCTGTATATAGAAGTTGGCTCCCACTGAAGCATAGAAATAGTTTCTAAAACTTTTAATGCAGTTGATAAGATGAATCCAATAGATGGAAAGTTGCCAGCAGAGCTAGCTGCATTCATAATTTTTTGGATAATAATAGCTAGTTTACTAACAAGGGGTTCTCCACTAGCATCATAGTAATCCATTGCAATATCAAATAGACGCTTTCTTCTCCTGAGAGGTAGTTTCCCCATAGAATTAAAGCTATTATTTCGATCAATATTTTTTTTCATGTATCATTTGCTTCTCGTAGTTTATATAACTATTCTTAGTCTTCTCTATGATCATCCTAATGTGATCAGAAATACCCTCCCAATTATCTTCATTTTGAAGAAGCTTATCAAGTTCAATAGTGTTATTAAGTTAATTTGAGCAAGAATGTTTATATGCATATAATCAGAGTCTAAGGGATGTATCTGGGTCATCCTTAAATGAACCAGTGTCTGATTCAGAATCCATAATTTCATTGAAGTCATTTTCACTCTGCCATTGTGGGTGTCTAATTCTCCATTGGGAAATCCTTGACAAATATATTTTACAATGTTGTGGCCAAGAATAGAGATGAATGTTCTTCAGACCATTTTTCCTGCATTCAACCTAGAGGTTCTTATCAGCTACTAGTCTATACAAAGCAACTGCAATTTCCTTGTCATTATGTGGATCTACCAGCAAACCATTCTTCAACGTCTGCACAAGAATGAACCAATTTGTAAGAAAAAATTAGAGAGCGATTGATGACGTTAGATCCAATCAGACTTTTAGTTTTGAAGGTAGAATTTTCAATATACCTGTTTAATGTTTACATGTCCTCCATTCTGTGGCAACCATAGGAAATCCATGTGCAGCTGCCTACATTTAAACAAAGTGGGAGAATGACATGCTTTATTATTTTTACACAACCAAAAATGCTTTTAGATCAAATTGTTAGGTCAGAGACCTTGATATAAAAATCTTAAAATCTTAAAATTTCATCTTAAAGATCAAATTTTCTGTCAATAAGAAGAGAAATAATGGATAATTTCTTTTATAATTTGACAGGAATTTTTATAAACCTTGGTTTTTGCAGCAATCCTATATATATTAGCAACTTTTGATTGCTTGTGATGTTTGGGATATGCCACTTCTCCAAAGAGATCATCTCCAAGAGCATCTCCTCCAAAGACAGTTGTGAGGCTTTGTAGCAAGGTCTGTGTTAGCTCCCTCATTACAAGTGAGGTTGAAGGCACCTGTGAAAATATTAATAAATTAGTAACATTTTGAATCTTGTCAAATCGCATGACCACTCAACACAAGTGACCAGAATGGGCAGAAAGGTAAATTACAGTACCGAACACTCAGAAGGAAAGAAAAATTATTGGATATAAGGGAATAAAGCAATTTAGGCTAAATATATGGAATGTACAAGTATTACTATTTATGGTCATCCCAATGAAGGACCCAAAAAGTAATTATTTCTAATCCAAATATACATGAATTCTCTCATGTGCAATACAAAAAATGATTTAGAGAGAATTATAACACCAACTAAACTAAGGAAACTAGCAGTATCAGAGATACAACAAATCTATATTACCAGTGTATACTTCAACTTGCACAAAACTGTACTAGTAGAAGGATCATTTATGCAAAAATTGCAAGTTTTTCTCCATACAACAATGAACACCAGGCCAATTAAGTGTACATGTGAGTTCTGGAAACAAAAATCACAAACATTTCAACAATTTAACCATGTTGGAAAATTTACAGAATGAAAATATATTTCCAGGTGCCAAAATACAAGATTCCAAAATATATTTCTTGGAGCATGAATCGAGAGCATTTTAAATATTCCCAGTCACCAACATGACATTTTAGAGAGGAAGAAATATCATTGTAGAATGAAAACTATAGGACACTGGCCATTATAGTTCAGTTCAATAAGGTCCTTAGGATGCTACACACTATTTGTATTAATTTGGATGCTACACACTAATTGCATTAAAAAACATTCTACACACATTCAATTTAATATAAATTACTTTCAAGCTTCCTCATAGTAATAAACATGTTGATCACTGTTGAAATATTTTGGTCTACATCAATCAACCTAATATTTGATTCCACCAATTCAATGGGCTCCAAGAAATGTCCTTGAAACTCTTGCATCAAATGCAATTGGTGGGCATGACCCCCAATGTAGCTACACTCAAAAGCATTCTTTCATCTTGTTCTCACAAGCAAGCTCTACAACAGGGAAAATTTATACATGCTTATATATTCAGAAGAGGATTTGAAATAGATGTGATTGTAGAGAGTGCCCTTTTAGACATGTATGCCAAGTGTGGGGATATACACAGTGCAAGATGGGTGTTTGAAAAAATGTCCCAAAATGATTTGGTGTCGTGGAATTCAATGATTGCAAGGTATGCTCATATACATGCTTGGTAATTAGGATATACAGCTTCTTGTCCAAATGTAAGAAGCAAACATGAAGCCTGACTTGTCCACTATTGTGAGTGTCCTTCCTGCATGTGCACACTTTGTAGCACTGCAAACCGGAAAGGAGATCCATAATTACACAATAAGAAATGGATTTGACCTGAATGAATTCATAGAAAATGCACTGATTGACATGTATTCCAAATGTGGGAGTTTAGATAATGCATGCATAGTATTTGATAGCATGCCTGCCAAAGATATAGTATCATGGAACACAATGATTGTAGGATATGGAATGCATGGAAATGGTGAAATTTCTCTTACAATTTTTCATGATATGCAACACGGTTATATAAAAACAAATCATATCACCTTCATTGTTGTTATGTGTGCATGCAACCATGTAGGTCTGGTTGGTGAAGGCTTATAGTGTTTTGAATCAATGAGTCAAGATAATGCTATCACACCCACAATAGAGAATTATGCTTGCATGGTCAATCTTCCTGGATGTGTAGGACACTTGGATGAATCTTATGAGTTTGCCAACTTGATGCCATTCAAACCTACTCCTGGCATGTGGGGTACTTTTCTTAGTTCATGCAAATATCATTCGAATTTGCAGCTAGCAGAACATGTGGCTGATATCCTTTTTGAGTCGGAGCCTGAAAATGATGCATATTATGTACTATTGTCAAACATATATGTTGAAGCTAGGAGGTGGGAGAATGTAGGAAGCGTGAGAGCCAAGATGAAAGAGTATGGTGTGATGAAGAAACTAGGTTAAATCACATCCATTGGGAGTTTAATTTGGAGGATGACTCTCTTTCTAAGAGAGCACTTTACGTTGTGGAATGTTGTCTTCATTTCTAGGAATTCCTAGATGGTGACCTATCCTGTGAAGGAAATTTTGCTTTCTTCTAATTCAGCCTTATTTACTGTGACTGATATTATATTTTTTATCATTTTGCTGTGCTTTTGAGCCTATCTGTTTGAACATATTTGTTGGGTTTGGATGTTTTTTATGAACTGGATATTACTTTTTACTTTTATACTCACAATTAAGGACTGATAACTGTGACCATCTCTATCTCAGAGATGTATTGGTACTGTTTTGTAATGATATTTGATTCAATATGAATAGCAAGACAGAAAGTATTTTTCCAGTGAAAAAAAAGAACATATTAAGTTACAATGTATGTTTGTACTAAGGTCCGTTCATGGCCTCTCACCTCCAAACAAAAAAACTTATTTCAATGCCCCAAAACTGAAGCCATCAACCATGAAAGTTACACACTTTACAATCATTTTTGTCAAATATTTAATCCTTCGTACCTCTTGATTAACTTATGGATGAACATAAATTGGAATATTTTGTTTAGGAGGTATCTTTTACAAACATTTAGTGTTCATTGGTAATGGCAGGCTAGTCTAGTGAAGGAAGCTTAGAAAATGCAAGCTCAACTAGGGTGCCATTGTGATGCTGAGGATCAAGGCCTATTGTGACCTGCCTTCCAGAAGTTGTTGTCACTCCCTAATATTCCCTTGTCAAACTTGAATCCTGAAGAAAAGCATTGAGCTTCTACATTCTCGGGAGGAGTTCCTGCACATATTTCCTTTGCCCATCAGTAACAAGAAAAAAAAATTAAAAATAATGTTTAAAATAATGAACTGTTTACATCACTAACAGTGGAAACTCAGTCATGAGTGAACATAAATATAATATATTTACATGACCAAAAAACACTGGATACAAGACTAAAAAAAAGATATATGATGTTAACAGATTGCTAACATGTTTCAATTTATAAGCCACTATCATATAACCTATTAAACACATAGTGAGATTAACCAGCTCTCCAACATTCCTTTGGATCTCCTGTATAATTCACATTTCAACCCTATTCATCCACAAAATATCTTCAAATTACTGAGGTAAGGGTTCATGGATTACTTTTCCAACAACTGGCTATTTTCTTCATAAGTTAACTCTTTCTAAGCGACAAACCCAACTAGAATCTCCTTCTTGAGATGGCTTCCCTAGAATCTAAAACAATTTCAGGCATCGAAATAGCCTGAACATGTTATGTGGTGCAGCAAATTCCCACTTTGCAGCGTGTTGCTCGAAGTAAATTATGATAAAAAATTGTATCAGTAATTCCCAACAATAATTTGAGTCCTAGGATATCTATTGATAATTTGGAAACCAATAGCTAGATTTTTGTCTCGACTGTAAAGGATTTGTTCCTTTGAATGTCCCTATAAACCATGTAGCACGAAGCTTGTGTCAGAAACATATCCTGCCTCCTTTATCTACTGAGTCAAGCTATCTAGTAAAGCATTAGCCTCAACAATAGTCTCCACGATAATCCAAGCATAGGTCTCAGGATAGCCACTGACAGTGTGAAAAGCAATAGCTAGATTCTAGTTTCAACTGCATGGGATTTGTTCCTTTAAATGTGCTTATACATCATGCAGCAAAAAGTCTACATACTCTACCTTCTTTATGTCCATGATGAAGCTATATAACATGCCATTGATTTCCTTTGATTGTAGGTGAGATTCATCTCCTGTAACAAATGAATAAAATTTGTTTCTAACCTTAATCCAACTACATCCTAGTTTCTTCATCACCCCATATTCTTTCGTCTTGGCTCTCATGCTTGCTACATTGTCCCACCTCCTAGATTCAACATATATGATTGACAGTAGTACATAATATGAATCATTTTTAGGCTCCAACTCAAAAAGGATATCAACCACGCATTCTTCTAGCTGCAAATTGGAATGAAATTTGCATGAACTAAGCTAAGTACCCCACATGCCAGGAGTAAGCTTGAATGGCATCAAGTTGAAAAAATCATAAGCTTCATCCAAGTGTCCTGCATGTCCAATAATATCGACCATGTAAGCATAATGCTCTATTGTGGGTGTGATAGCATGATCTTGAATCATTGATTCAAAACATCATAATCCTTCACCAACCAGACCTACATGGCTGCATGTAGATAGAACAACAATTAAGATTATATGATTTGTTTTTATATAAGCTTGCTACATATCATGAAAAATTGTAAGAGAAATTTCACCATTTCCATGCATTCCATATCTTGCAATCATTGTGTTCCATGATACTACATCTTTGGCAAGAATGCTGTCAAATACTCTGCATGCATTATCTAAACTCCCACATTTGGCATACATGTCAACCAATGCATTTTATATGAATTTGTTCAAGTCAAATCCATTTATTATAGTGTAATTATAGATGTCCTCGCCCTTTTGTAGAGCTGTAAAGTGTGCACACATAGGAAGGACACTCACAATAGTGGAAAAGTCAGGCTTCATGTTTTTTTGTTGCATTTGGACAAGAAGTTGTATAGCCTCATTACCAAGCATGTATATGAGCATAGACTACAATCATTGAATTCCATGACACCAAACCATATTGGGACATTTTTTCAAACACCCATCTTGCATTGTGTATATCCCCACACTTGGTATACATGTCTAAAAGGGAACTCTCTACAATCACATCTATTTCAAATCCTCTTCTGAATAAATAAGAATGTATACCTTTTCCCTGCTACAAACATCCTCTATGAGCACAAGCTGAAATAATGCTCGTGAGTGTAGCTACATCGGGGGTCATTCCCACCAATTGCATTTGATGCAAGAGTTTCAAGGACATTTAATGGAGCCCATTTTGAGAAAATCGTACAATCATCAAATTCCATGTTGTCAAGTTGAGTTTTACTCCAACTAATTGCATCTCACTAAAATGTTTCCAGTCCTCATCACAATATACTTTATGGGCACAGCCTGAGATCATTGCATTCCATGAAACCACATCTCTTATAGACATTGTCTAAAAAACATGCAGGGCATCCTCTAGACTCTGGCATTTGGCATATGTGTCTAATAGAGCATTTCTAACAAACAAATTTGTGTCAATTCCACTATGAATTAGATAATAATGGATTTCTCTACCCCATTCTAGAGCTAACAATTGGGCACAAGCTGGAAGCACACTAGCAATAGTAATAGAATGTTGCATCACACCATTTGATTTCAGCATAGAAAAAACTTCTAGAATAATGGAATACTTCGCTCCAGAGTCCAAAATAACAAAGGAGACATTGTAATAAAGCAGATGGTACTAGAATAGTTTGTCCCAAACCTAAATTGTTCATTTTTGAAATCACAACTAGGTCTACACAAACTATTTTCATGAGAGTGTATGTCTTCAAAATCTACATATATGTTTAATTAATCAACGAAAGATGATCATACCTGTGACCCATATTTGAAGCTGGTTGGAGAGGATTTTCTTTCATCCAGAAATTTTACAAAACTCTTGAGATAGTTAAACATTATAAGATATAAATATTTGAGATACACATAAGATGGTAATCGATTGATCTCATCTCCTAGATTTAGTTTTATGTAGCAGAGCAAATAAACCAAAAATTACAAGTCCACCATCAATTAAAACTGTGTTCTACCATGTGCCCTTGTTGTCTTCCATAAATAGCATATGGTTGCAATCAAATCCAACACCCACCAGGACCCTCTCAGAAAGAAACAATACCTAAAAAAAAATGCAAAACTCAGAATTTTGGTTGGTTATGCCTACTTTACTGATACATATGTGTAACCAAAAAAATAGCATTAACCTTTCTAAACTTTAAAACTCATAAAGCTTCTAAACTATAATTTTGTGAATGATTGTTCAAAAACAATCCTTTACTTGGTCATACGTAGTTAACCATACCGCTTAGGTGCTCAAAGGAAAATCTTCTAAGGATATAATCAATGTAACTTGACAGTATGAAACCTTAACTATGGTGTGATTACTAATCTACAAATGTCCACAATACTCATCTTTAATATCTTAGATTGTGATGACAGTAACTTTATTTTTATAGGCCAACATATTCTTATATTTCTTCAACATTCACCTCTAGCTTACCCAAATTCTATGTGTAATTTCTAATACAACAAAAGGAAATAATATGAAATGCATAAAATCACTTTTCTCTTTTCTTTATAGAGACCCAGAAGTTCACTTGCGACTAATAAGGAGAGGGAAAACTTCACTTTTAGAGTGAATGCATCTTCCTAACCCATCCAAACTTACTTCTCTCACTTCCCTACCTAATTATAGATCTTGTTGCTCTCTCTCTCTCTCTGGCCTATACAAACAGTGCCAATTACAATGTCAATTGGACCCTCAGAAAGTTAACTGGCTCCACCTCAGACTCCTACTTCTTCAGGTGTGGTTTCAATGGTGTTTCATTAAGATGGATGGGGCCGGTTTTCCCCAGCCACTTTTGCTATTCTAGTTAATGGCTCAAGTTCACACTTTTTTATTTCCTCCATAAGCATCAGGAAAGGTTGTCCCCTTTCTCCACTGTTATTCCTTCTAGTCAGTGAAGCGCTTTGTAAACTGATACATGCAAAGGCCTCTGATGGGCTACAAGTGAGTTATTCGGAGCACTGAGATCTGTTTTTTTAATCAAGTGTTTGTAAGCAGATTCTAGAGGTAGATCAATCATGTTTTGGAAATGAGCAATCGAGTTGATGGTTTTGTTATTTGTTTTGATTTGTGTTCCAGAGTTTTGTTACAAATTTTTTTAGCCTATTTGTCACTAATTATCCTCACCGGATAGTCTGTTTGTCACTAATTATCCTCACTGGAAAGGCAGTGGGTTTAACATGAAAATACCCTATAAATGTCAGTCTTTATGCATGATTGAAGACACCAATTCTAAAAACTAGAGAGTAGATATAATAAGATTCTTACAATTCAGTGAGACTTTGTAGGTTGCTGATCTTGGATAGAACTGTACCATTTAAAGAGTTTCTGTCAAGCCTCTTGTATCCATACATAGAAAATAAAGTAAGACAAAATTTGTTTTACATTCAAATCATTTTACTTGGTCTTTAAAGCTATGCATAATCTAAAAAACAATGCATCAGTACAAGGTGTGATGGAAAATTTGATACTCACAAGGCCTGCAAGGTTTGTACAAGTCCAAGAGTAGAGGGGATCTCTCCAGTAAATCTATTTCTATGAAGCAATCTGGCATATAAAAAAATATGAACAGTCATTGATCTCTCTAACCCATATTCACCATTCCAAACTTAGAAAGATACAGATCTGTTTCACTTACACGTGAAGTAGTATCATTCTCGAGTTGAAAAGATTGGGTGGAATGGAACCTGTAAGCTTGTTTTGGTTGAAATGGCTTGAATAATGGGAAACAATAAGAAATTCATCAGTAATTTCTCCATTAATGGGAACTAAATAAACCAAAAACATTCCATCTTTCTTACAAGTTTTGTGAAGCAACGAGTCCGTCTAATCTAGGTTGGCTTGCATTGGAGACCGGGAGAGTTCCAGTAAGTTGGTTTTCCGCAAGATCTAGCCAGTTGACCTTAACTAAATTACCCAATGAGTCAGGAATTGGACCGCTGAGGTTATTGGAATTAAAAGCCCTGATAGAACAAAATATAACATGAGATTTATTAATGGTACACTGATAATCTTACAAAAACTCAAGATTAACCAGGTTTCCCAATTCATATGGGATGTTTCCACTGAAATTACACCCGATCAGAACCCTGGGCAGTCCACAAAATTACTATTAGATTGCAGTCCGAGCATGATATATATCAATATTACATAGAATTTCAATCTAAATTTGTGCCACTGCTTTAAAACGTATGATGAGTTAGGGTTAGTATATACTCACAATTTTTTCAGTTTAGTCAAGTTTCCCAAGGTCTGTGGAAGGCTTCCAATCAACTGCAAGTTGTATGACAAAGCCTTGTGATACCCAAGGAATATATTCATGGATTAACGTATCAATACCTTAGTCTATAATATTAATTGTCAATACTCATTCATATATATAATCTATATACTTACAGTGTTTGAAGTTCAATAAGATGATTGATATCGACTGGAATTTGTCCCTTAAGTCCTTTGGAAGGTAGTTGTCTGAACAATGATTATTGATTTTAAAGCAAAGAGTCAAAACCAACATAAAATTTTAATCAAAACTACAAAATTATTTGAGTTCTTATTCAAAATCACATACTTGTTGAATTATTTAGTAAGGTACTCAACTCATTAATACAAAATTGCCCAAGAAGTTTATGGAGATTTGTAGCCAAGCACATATACAATGATATAGAAACTCAAATCAAACTAACTCTAATATGGATCTTTATTCAAAATTACAAACAGGGTTATCAACCAAGATAACTTCTTTGTTCTTATAAATTCAACCCCTGAAATATAAAATTAATGTAAAACAAAATCCCAAACATAAAGATATCTTTAAATTATAGTGACAAGATATCTTGAAATTGCAGTAATAACATAAATGATAAAATCCAAGGAGGGGATATGGACAGTGAATTTATCTAGCCAGAGCTTGTATAGGTGACTCCATCCCAATGAGAGTTGCAGGGATCAGAACCTTTCCAAGTTCTTGGCACCATGTTTCCCTGTTATGTTTTCAGTGCATTGAGGATAGTAACTGCAGCAGGAAACCGAAATAAACATAAGGCAGTTTTGAGCTTTGATTAAGGTCTGTGATATCACAACCAAAATTTAATTGAACAGAAAATAAAAATAATGAAAACTGGATATGAGAAAGAATCCATGGATTGCTAAGTAGGATTGGCTCACGAGCTTACTCTCATTGACGTTCGTGAAGCCCAAAACTCCAAGGCATATGGAAAGAAGAAATACAGTAACACACTAAAAACGTAGAGACATAATATAATGCATATTTTCTACATTATATGAAACACACTAAAAAGAGAGTATCAAACTTTAAATAAGCACAATTTGGCTAGTTTGACTTTTACCTCATTGTTCAACACAGTCATTTATGGTGTGGGTAGTATCTTCTTTCATAAGTAAAATCATACAAAAATCTACCAATGCATCATAACCATGTAAAAACTCTCCAAAATTTGCAAACCAACGAACTGCTGCACCTATGTATGTAGCTATGTTTGAAGAGTATTTGTTTGAGGAATTTTGTTTAAAACTTTGATTGACATAGTCACCCCTTTTAAAAATCATCTTTGTAGCTGCTGGACACTATTTACCATATAAATTTTGATTTCTAGGTCTGTTTCTACACAAAATGTAACAAGATCTGACGATTAGGCTGGTAATGATTAGGTTGGTCACTTACTAATACAAGTCCATTTGGAAAAACAAATAGAATAGAGATTTCCTTACATTCAGATGTAATCCAAAATTCATGTAGTTGAAAGTTTTTTAAATCAAATGTTGCAAAATATATATATATATATATATATATATTTACATGAAAAATTGCAGGAAAATAGGGCACAAATCCAACTAGAAAAGCAAAGAGAATAAACATGAATCTAGATTCAGATGCAATTAAAAATTAGAAATATTTTTACATGGAATGTTGGAACAGAATGATCCAAAAATCCAAATGGAATAACAATGGACATGGACAATACTCTAGATTCAAATACAATTTAATTTTACCATGTAAACTGAAATGTAATTCCAGGTCATTGGGCCTGCTGGTAGTGGATTTCTATACTATTTTTCATGCCTTGGACACTTGTATGGTTTATCTTTTCCCAAAGGTTCTAAATGAGTCTTGTTCATGGGAATTGTTTTTCTTAATCCACCGATTTTTTGGCATTATTGTAGTGGCTTCTTAAGCAACCAATTTTTTCTTGTAGAATGTCATGTACATTTTTATGCTATCTGTAGCTAAAGGAGGCATTTTATTAAAACAAAAACAAAATCCATTCTAAAATATTTTCAAGGTTACCAAGAAGCATGTAAACATGCTACTTACATTCCAAGCAAGAGCTCACTAAAGTGTGTAATCTATAGCTAGTTAGGAGAAAATATGCAGTGCCTAAAAGCTTTAGAATGAACCTACATCTATAGGCCTCTTAAAAATAAATTCATAAAAATGATTTCCGGATGATACTTACAATGCATCAATGTAAACCTAAATTTGTACCAATTCCTTTCAAAAGATGGATTGTATCAACATGTATTAGAAAATGTTTGGACTGCATCAATGTGCATGGGCCACTCCATCAAGCTACAATGGGAATCTAATCCAAACAAGGAAAACTGTTCCAACCTCAAGAAGGGAGATATCAAAACTTCCATGTGATGTCCATGTACTTTGGAATTGGAAACAAGGCATAAAGATCCTGAATCAATCAAGATAAGACATACCAACCTCTAAAAGTGAGATATGGGGAACGTGCAATACTATTGAAGGTCCATTGCAATTTCTTCTAATAAAATTGTATGCGGCATAAATGCAAATATTTTTGAAAAAATACAAATCTTTTTTTTCTTTAACATAAATTTTTAGACTATAGAGTAAACAGAAATAGAAAACCAAAACAGAAACCAAAAACAGAAAGTTTGTTTAAATTTTTCCTTAATACCTCCAAACATCACAAGAAACATAATTCTTCAACATTAGTATTGAACATAGAGAATAAAACTTTGTTGCTTAGACAGTGCAACCATTTCAGATGCTTAGTCATTTAAAGAATTAAAATATGACTTTACCTACCTAGCACATGTTCCAAAACCAGCCCTTTGCATGTTCTTTCCAAATGTGAAGAATGGACAGCTGCAATTACAAAGGCGTTATTAGGATAGTGTTTTCAACTGGAAAATTGTTCGAGTCACAAATGACAAGTCTCAAATGGTGTGTTTAATTATGGATTTTATAAAGGTAAGCTAGTCACAAATTCTGAGCATATTGAACGTTCCAACTTATTTCCTTCCCGGCCCCTCATTTAAATGACAGGTTTTCCAAAACATAAATGGATTCCTCAGATACAAGAACAACTCATACCCTGGGAAAAATTATAAGATATATGAAAATAAGCAAACGTATGTAAAATGATTTCAGTTTGACACAATATTTGATCTCCCTAGCATTTATTTTTGGAATCAAAGTGAAATTTACTTGTAATTCCCACCCCTTTTGTTGTGTCATTGAATTGCAAATTTCAATAGCCTTGCAAATAGGATATAGAACATTACCTCGAAACTAGACATCTTCAAGGATTGAAAAGTGAGAGCTATTTAAAAAGCTTATCAAATTCATAAATTGAATGTTTGACTTGAAGGTTTTTAAAAAAAACTAGTAGTTCTTTCCAAGACATAAGAAGAGTACCTTTAAAGGACAACAAAATTTATCCTTTGATTAACTAGTTTAAAAAAAAATCTAGATTGTTGTCTTTCAATTCCCAAGGCCCAAATAAACTACTTCCATTTAAAAAATATTAACAACAATACAATAAATTTCATATGCCTTTCAATATAAATTTCCAAGGCTTTAAAAATGGTATGGTGTAACTAATCTGTCTTAAATAACTCAAATCCACAGTCTAATATTTATGTTACATGCCTTGTTAGCACATTGGATCTCTCAATTGGTAAGAGCAGATGCTTTCTGTTAGATTTGATGGAATCCTAATTTGCAATGCTGGCGGGAAAAAGATTTAGAATTCCATGGCATAACAATAAATAGATTCTTCTGTAATTGGGGAAGAGATGCCTCTTATAAATGCAAGATAACATGGGTATTGATGTCAATGTGGGGCTAGTAAGAGGTATGGGCAGCAAGTGGTAGGATATAATGATCCAATCATTTAGAAGACACTGCATGGCATAGTTAATCATGGTATTTCAATCTATCAAATTTCAATCATGGTGATAACAGTTGAATTAGTTTCCACTAGGAACATAATTGGACAAGTTAAGCAGAAAAAATTATCAACTGGCTTGCACATTAATGTGGTAGGATATCAATGATCCAATCATTGATAAGGAACCGCACAACATAGTTAATCATGGTATATTTTCCATCTATCATATTTTGATAAAGGTGATGGTAGTTGAATCAATTTCCACCAGGAACATAATTGGACAAGTTAAGCAGAACAAATTATCAGCTGACATGCACATTAATGAAGGGGATGGGATGCCAAGATTGTTTGAGCTAATCATTATCTCACTTGCTCCCATTCAATCTGGAGAAACAATGAAAACCATCTACTCTCAAGGAAAAGGAAGAACAGGGAAACTGGTATGGGCTTTCAAAATTATTCCAAAGGGAGACTCAAAGCAAGCTGCCATGAGGATGGAATCAACTCCACTGAGAAGGACCGCAGAAAAAGAGGGAGAGATTTTATCTAGCCTGAGTCAAAGAACAAAAACCAAGCCATATTATCATCTATACTGAAATGTGAGCCGGTAATGTGCAAGCTTTCGTGTTGTGCCATCCTTCACCACAATGTGAGAAACTAGAGTGTAAACATCAGGTAAAGACTTGAGAAAGGAAGAAAATGTCTAGGAGGAAGGAGGCCATTGGTGGTTTTCCCCAGAAGAGCTGAACCAGATGCAGGAATATTTTTTAGGACCTGGAATGGTAGTCTGCAAATAAAGATATTTTGGTGGGTCTTGGGAGTGACTTACTGAAGAGGAGATTTGTGCAATCTCCAAGTTGGGAACGGAAAAGGCATCATAGGCATTGCACCACCAGATACATCTGAGGAAACTATGGAAGAAATACTGCAATCATTGGAAAACCACATGGCAATCCAGCTATTATTTATAGAGTATCTTCTTCACAAGCTTGAGGTTAGGAAGATGAAAGGTTTTAGCAGTGAGGAAATTGAAGTCTAGCAGGAAATGCAACAGAAGTTCTCGACCTTCTTCAATTTGATATCATGTTCATGGAGGTAAACAATATGGTTTCTGTTCCTTTTTCTAAAGATATTTTATAGTCAAGACATAATCCTGCGATCTCCAAAGCTACTTTTTGTAAGAGACAATGCTGGCATCGCTAGATGTGTTGCACGTAATCAATTTTGCATGATTTTAAGACATCATATCAGGACAAGGACTGGTATACAAGCCCCAGGTATGAGAACATTGAGACATTATATGTCTAACAATAGTAGTTCTATAAGAATGCATACAAGCCACCCTATGTGAGTAATGAGCTAATCCCTTTTGTGAAGCCAAATAAGCAAAATAAGGGGATAATTCTTACCAAACTTAGTCCTGCTATCTATAAAATAAAAACTAATTTTTACCTAAACAAATGACCCAAAGGATTGAGAGCCTATGCCATGAACCAAATAAGAACCAAGCCAAAAATCAAGAAAATGTATTCTTTGCAAATACAAGTTCCAACATTAAAGACTGAAAACAAACAGAGCCAGGAAACATACAATTTTGTTCAGAGAAAAATGTTGTGGTCATCGCAACAATCCATCAGGTCACCCTCCCACATTCTATGCACTCCCCCGCCAGATTCCCGGCCTGGAAACCTCCGAAACTCAAACAACAAGTGTTTTCTTTGCATATCCAGGGTTGCACAGAGGACAACAAAATCAAGCACTAGCATTCCCTCTTTGGGGGAATCCAAGGCACAATCCTGATAACCAACACTAGGTCTTCCATCCTTACAATTTGCAGATCCCCCTTCCTGTAAAACATTAACTACTGCAAATTCACCTTTGATTTCCTCATCCTGCGATCCTTTATAGGCTTTCTGGACCTCCATGACTTTAAAAAATTAACAAATAAAAAAAATAGTGCATAATGATTTCACCGGCCTTTACAACTCACACTTGGACAAAGTTATATTCAAAAGATTCTATGCAAAGCTTTAAATAAATTTATATTTCACTGGCCTTTACAACTCAAGGTCACGAAACCAATCCATTCAAAGCTTTTCTGAGCAGTACTTTAATTGCAAGGATATTTCACCGCCCTTTACAAATCATAGCTTCCAAAATTTCCATTCAATGGTTTTCTTTCCAAAGCTTATAAATGATTTCTCATAGTACCTCTATTTGCATACTTAGACCGGAAAAATACTACAAATATTGCCCCAAAAATTCCCATCCAAAGATTTTCCAAACAGAGCTTCTAGATATTTGTTCTTCTCATCTCTACTCACAAACCTGTTAAGCAAATACTACAAATATTTGAAGAAAACATTGCATCTTGTTTGCATATCAGCACTGAGCAATGAGCGTTGAAGAAAAGTTTGAACAGTCCTATGAGATGTTTCCAGTGAGAAAATTGTGATTATCCCACGACACACCTAGTTTATATGGAATCAAGATTTCTCTACATTGACGTGGTTTGGATAATATATGTCTTCAGCAGCTTCAAACCACTTCAGAACTTCAGAAACGAAGGACAAATACAATCAGCTCTTATGGGTTCATAATGAGACCTGGTGACATTTCAAATGTTGTAGAATGGATGGAGTAAGGTGTTCTTCATTGGTTCATGTCCCAATGTCAGCCAAGTAAATTCCATATATCAATAAGTGAAGCAGTCGGTGGACCCAATGATGTTTTCAGGATTGAAGAACACTTTGACAACAAGAGGTTTTTATTTATTTACAGTCTATGAGATTTTCCCACAGTGGTGGCTTATATCCTCATTTTTGGGATGTTGTAATATCATTTCAAATATGTCTTGCACTTAAAACAACATCCTGAAATGAGTTCTCACTGTATTGAAGCAAAAGATGAAAGATTTAAGCAATGGAATTTTATGGATGTTAAAGGAGCAGTGGTATTATTGCAGTAGCATCATGTCTAGATCAGATGGGCTCATTCTTACAGGAACCTGTGGAAAATGGAAGAAATTTATGGAAGGTCATGACACCAAACCAGATGCATATGGCGTTGAAACAATGCGAGCAAGTGACCTGAAACAATCAAACAATGAAATTTATGTTGACCTTGTAGAGGAATTATCGGCAGAGATCGATTTCTTGTGAAGTGTGAAATCTATGGCTTGATGCAGCAAACTGGAACATGTAAGACTCTAGCATTTTTTATCAATTTCTATATGTTAGAAAGTAATCAATTACAGTTATGCGTTGCAGCTTCCAGCAAATTGAGGTGGTTGTAAAAAGTAAAAAATGCCTCCTTTGACCCAAGATCAGAGGAGATCTCCCATTATTGTGTTGGTTGTTTGTCCAACCTGTGAAATTGCCAGCCAAACTACTGCAGAGACTAATACATTGTTGAGATACCATTCTAAGATTGGCTTCAGGTAGTCATCGGGAGCACCAGATTACATGTGTAGCGAAAATGGCTTGAAAGTGCCCATTCTAGATGAAGCTGACCACTTGTTGGATCTGGCATTTTTTAAATGCGGATAATTCAAATTGAAATCAAGCTAACAAAGACCAATGAAAAACTTGATGCAGACAAAAAAAAGAAGACACAACCCTGTTGACATAAAGCAAAAGATGAAAGATTTAAGCAATGGAATTTTATGGATGTTAAAGGAGTAGTGGTATTATGGCAGTAGCATCATGTCTAGATTAGACGGGCTCATTCCTACAGGAACCTATGGAAAATGGAAGAAATTTATGGAAGGTCGTGACACCAAAACAGATGCATATGGTGTTGAAACAATGCGAGGAAGTGACTTGAAACAGTCAAACAATGAAATTTATGTTGACCTTGTAGAGGAATTATCGGCAAGGATGGATTTCTTGTGAAGTGTGAAATCTATGGCTTGATGTAGCAAACTGGAATAGGTAAGACTCTAGCATTTTTTATCAATTTCTATATGTTAGAAAGTAATCAATTATAGTTATGCATTGCAGCTTCTAGCAAATTGAGGTCATTGTAAAAAGTAAAAAATGCCTCCTCTGACCCAAGATCAAAGGAGATCTCCCATTATTGTGTCGGTTGTTTGTCTAACCTGTGAACTTTCCAACCAAACTACTGCAGAGACTAATACATTCTTAACATACCATTCTAACATTGGCTTCAGGTAGTCATCGGGAGCACCAAATTACATGTGTAGCGAAAATGGCTTGAAAGTGCTCATTCTGGATGAAGCTGACCACTTGTTGGATTTGGCATTTTTTAAATGTGGATAATTCAAGTTGAAATCAAGCTAACACAGACCAATGAAAAACATGATGCAGACAAAAAAAAGAAGACACACACCTATTGACATAAAGCAAAAGATGAAAGATTTAAGCACTGGAATTTTATGGATGTTAAAGGAGCAATGGTATTATGGCAGTAGCATCATGTCTAGATCAGACGGGCTCATTCGTACAGGAACCTGTGGAAAATGGAAGAAATTTATGGAAGGTCGTGACACCAAACTAGATGCATATGGCATTGAAACAATGTGAGAAAGTGACCTGAAACAGTCAAACAATGAAATTTATGTTGACCTTGTAGAGGAATTATCGGCAGAGATGGATTTCTTGTGAAGTGTGAAATCTATTGCTTGATGCAGTAAACTGGAACAGGCAAGACTCTAGCATTTTTTTTATCTCAATTCAACATCATAAGTAGGTTATCTCCTGTTTCTACCCAGATCCATCATAATAAATGAATACCCTATAAATTGAAGCAGGGGTGACCTCGATAGTTCATTGAAATACACAGTCTAAGAAAAAACACAAGATACTAGACTACCAATGAATTGGGGTTCGGATTCTATTTGGCATTCTTTAGGACTCCATAATAATTGAACTGATAGACCAAAAATTAGGAACACAAAGGATAGGGACTTCGAGAACAACAACTAAGAGACAAATTCAGCCTATCCATCCAACAAATGGTCAGGGAGTCTCAATCCCATCGAAAATCAACCCCGCGCCACCACTTGAAGAAAAAATTATGCATTTGTTGGATCCAATAGTTGTTAAAAATATGTAGAGAACTCTAATTAGCACTATTATGAAGGAATCCATGACCGACCAAGTTAAGTTAAAAGAGAGTTGACTTACGTGGCAGAGAGTTAGTGTAAGAAGATGTGGGCACTTTCAGAGCAAGCTAAGAGAGATTCCTTGTGAATGGCGATGTCCCTGGAAGAGGAAGAGGAAGAAGGATTGTCCTTCATTAGTTGGCTCAGCTTCCCCTTCACCACTCTACTAATGTTGGCCCATGGAAGGTCCTCTACCTCGCCTATGCTCCTCTTTGCAGCAAACCCATTCAAACCCCATCCCACTTTGCTAATAGCCTGAGCAAGTTGTCTGAACTAATTTTTAGCTTCACCGCTATTACAGTTTGTTGTATTTTAATTTCTGGAATTTGAGCACTGGGATAAAAATGGAGTCGACCTTCTTCCCACTTGGTCAACCAATCTGAAATCTGAAGATGCCCAACATCTATTGGCACCCCATTTTGATTTAAATACTCGTTGAGGGATTCCAATGTGAACTTTAATCCATAATCAAACTTCAATTTATCAGCTGGAAATTGTATTTCACATAAAATTAATTTTAAGAAATTTATATTAAAGTTTTAGTTATGGATTTGAATTCTTGGAGAGCGTATTTGCAAATTGGATTAGAAGAGTCTACATTAATTGCATTGTAGGTACCATCTTCGCATTCCCACATTACACATTTCTTTGAGGGAATCAACATTGTATGACTTTCCTTTAGAGTCTTTGAGAAATATGAGGGTAAGAAAGTAATAGTCCTTATATTTAAAGGAGATAAACTTGGTAGCCTTTATATTTGATCAACTTCTTTAATATATCCATTACGAATATGCAGCCTTCATCCTAATGTAATTGAGGTCACCTCTTGTGTATGTAAGAATCAATAGGACACTAAACATAATGACTAGTCTTCAACATGCATAATCTCAATTACCCAACAGTAGTGTAAGGGACACTTAAATCATGAATTGCAATGAATATTTCAGCAAATAAAATAGCTTGAAGGTTTATTTATATTGACAAAGTTATGATCTCATTAAGGAACTATTCCTCCATACTAATAATTAAAATTTGCATGTCCATTCCGTGCATAATTATTCATAATAAATTCTTATCTTCATTATCCACAACATCAAGAAAAATCTCATTCTTTATGTAAACTAGGCCCTAATGCCGCCAACCAACAACACTTGTAACTAGTACTGTAGCATTGGGTACAAGTTTATCTAGATGTTTTAATGAGAAAGGAATCTAAACCCCTTCTTGTGTAATGTACAATTTCTAAATCTCACTGGAAATACTTTGTGGGTAGCCAAACTTCATCTAACCAAGACGATAGGGAAATCATTACCAATCTATAATCTAAGATAAGTGCAATGGAAAGTGCATTTCATATTTGTTTTATCCTAGGATCTTCTCTTCTTGAAAGAGCACTTACTATATCTTGATCTCCATAGTGTTTGCAAGTCAAATCCCCATCACGACCAACAAAATTTAATTAAGTGTATCAAGGACGGTCATTCTTAAGTAGTGGCCACTACTTTGAGGAAAGTTGTAGACAAATGTTACATGAGTTTAAATTCCTATTTTAATGAATTAATAAGTCCATTTCATGTTATCTTCATTCACACATCGGATTAATATATATGACATATACCTTTTTATTCATTTATTTCCTTTTCATCGAGATCCAAAAAATATTCATCTTGAGACTCTTTGAGGAATGGATGAGAAAGACATGAATCCCATCTATACATGCAAAGGAACAAGTGATATGGAGAGAATGCCATTGCCATTAAAACCCCAACAATTGTTTAATTAAATCATTGAAACCTTCTTGCACATTTGACTGACTATATGGTAAAGGGGTTGAGGCCAAGGAAATAATTTGTGGAACTCCATTCCCTGTGTTGATCCTGCCTCTAATTTGAGGAGAATTCAAGTTTCTAGAAAGAGGAAATGTAGAGGCATGCAGAGACGTGTCCAAGGAATTTATTCTTGGACTATTAAAAAATATTAATATAAAACCCTAACATACATTAACAATAGGAGAAGTATATACAAAATGGGGAAAATACGAAATGGGAAAAATCCATGGCGATTGCATAATGCATTGAAACCTAGAATGAAAAACCTTATCACTTGTAGAGTGACCCAAGAAAAAAAAATGATAATGATACATACCTACAATTCTATAGCAGTTGTTGAAGGGAATTTCGACTCCAAATTATTTGCAGGAGTACTAACTCTAGAGTCCTTTTTTTCCTTTACAATTCTTCGCCTTCTCTCCATGGAAACTTGAGTTACCAAAATATTAATCCCCTCCCTCAAATTCCCAATAATTTCCCTCGAACCACTCTCAAAACCCAACTCTCAAACCCCTTTTCCCAATTTCCAAATATGGTGTCCCCTTCTGGCCAAAGCCAAAGATAATTTGGCACCAAATACACCTCCTTCCTACAGGTTTCAGTGGACTTCATAGTTTTCATGGCTTTATGTCTCCTCCCTAATTACCTCTTGAAACCCCACAAAAGGTCCCCTTCCCACCAAAGCCACAGATTTTGTGCAAAATACACCTCCTTTCACATTTCATCATAGCTTCATGGTCACTCTGGTCATGGGTTCATGGTTGTTATGGTTTTGTGTGTATTCAACTATGGGTTTTGTGTATATGGGATGCCTATCATGTCTTTGTTTTGTAATTATAATTATTTTTTGTTTTATATTAATTATATATAATATATACTTATATTTAATATAAAATATACATTATATATCGTATTTATATGGTATATAATAATATATAACTCATGTTACATAGATTTTTTATATAATATTATTCACAAATGTCGAATTATCAAGATATAGATGTTCATATGTTTAATTGATTATGTGGATTGATCTTTAAATAATGTTGACAAGGGGATTGTTATGAAGACCATAGTTTAGAAAGAAGTTCAACTAACTTGAACACCTTGGTTGAGGAAACCATAGATAAAAAACATCAAATAATATAAGACAAAGATTATGAAGCTTATTAGGAGCCTCCTCTACAACCACATGATTACAAGCTCTTATAACATGCCATGATGTAGATTCTATACCTACTCTTGGACAACGTGCTCAACAAATTAATATTGCAATAAGATTTAGTGAAGTTATTTGAATTTGGATCAAAATTAATATATAAACATTAATTGAGAAACACTATTATATATTATATGTTTCGAGCCATGACTGAGATTAAGCTAGTTGGTAAAAAGTGGTTTAGGATCAAGTATGAATTCATGAAATAAAATAATTATATTGTACATGTGATTGGGTGTGGCATTCCAAATCATATATAACCAATACAATGTCCATGGATACTGCAAAAATGAGTTCAACATGAAAAATCCTAATAATGATCAAGATGATAAAGCACATTAAAATGACTACACTACCAAAACTCAATTACATATAAGTAAGAACTACCACTAATTTATATTAGCATAGTCATTATTTAGTTGTATTAATAGTTTAGATTGATCATTTATAGCCACATCACTTAAAATTGCTCAAATTTGGTAGTTTTTAGCTTAAAATTACATGACTAACGTTTTTGGCCATGTAGTCACAAATTTGTCATTTTGCACTAGTGAACAGAGACTACGCTATCGAAAAGGGACGTAGAGAGAGAATCCAATGGAAGAAGAAGAAGATGATGAAGGAAGGAGATTATGTTGTATGTCAGTTTAGTGCAACGAGATTCTTGAACATGTCACTGGTTTCAACTAACATGGAATATCCTACCGATTTAATTAGCCAAGGTGCCAAGGTCGTGTCCAAATTAGCCTATAAAAACTATAATTATATGCTAAGGTCATGTAAATTAGCCTTATAATTAACATTATATGCCAAGGTTTAGTGGCTTTAGTGGGTTTTTTTATATGTGAAGGTCATGTACAAATTAATATATAGCTCGGTTGCATTAATTCATTTTTGTTAATATAGGGACGTGTAAATATATATTATATATATGTTATAATTTACTAAATTCTAACACTGCAGATGGATTCAAAGGCCCCCGGTCTCTAAATCCATGTACAGTGTTAGAATTTGGTAAAATGTACAAATTCATTGTCAAATTTGCAATTTTTTTCATTGTCGGAGTGCCAACTAAAAATGACCAAATAAATGACCAATTGGTATGTGGTCATTTTTAGTTGACTTTTATCCCGTGACCAAAAGTGGTCATTTATCTTGGTATTTTTTAGTTAGCTCACTTAAATTTACCAATTTTGGTCATTTATCCCTTGAAAAAAACTGTGGTGACCAAATATTTTGGTCTCCTAGTCACTAATCTCTAATTTTCCACTAGTGAACTTACCATGGTCAAGATCAATCCTTCCTTTTCCCTAACTGTCAGTGAGAGAGTCATATCCTAGCACTATTGGTGGACCTTTCAACATTTCAAGAGAGGAGAATTCCTCCTTGGTAGAAACCATATGTCTTGATGCTCTACAGTCTATGATGAAGCTATGTGACCTTGATGTTCCAACAACCAATACATGAACTCTCTCCCTGTATTTTGAATTTGATCCTCCTTCCCTCTTCTTTGAGCTATCAGGAAGGGAGATGTTATTATTCTCCAGGAGTTGGGTCAACATGTCAATTTGATTCTTCATGCAGGAGCTTTCAGGATGAAATCCCTTACTGCAGTATGCGCACTTGCTCATTTCTCCTTTGTTGTTCTTCTTCTGGAAGTTCTTCTTAGAGCCTTGGGGTTCCTCCTGAGACTTGTTCTTGTCTCTCTTCTGCTCAGGTGGATTCGTAGAATTTTCTTTCCTTTTGAATCCACCCTTGAATCTCTAGAAACCAGAGCTTGGTCTTTGGAAGGTTTGATGGTGCCCATCATCACTAGTTTATCTTGTTCTTGTGTGAGGGATTCCATGAACTCTACAAGCTTAGGAATCTTCCAGGCTCAACCTGTCAACTTGGTGCCATGGAAGGTCAAAATAAACACTGAATAGTCAGGTCCAAGCTTCGAGAGTATGGCCAAAACTATTTTCTCCTCCTTGTTTTCAATTCCACACTTTTTTAGCTACAAAACAAGGGCTTTAAACTTGGAAAAGTAGAGTTGCAGGGATTCAAAGCTGCTAGGACTCAAGGAGATCAATTCATTCTCAATTCGATTTCCTCTCATCTCATATGTCTTACCAAAAATCTATACAATATTCTCCCATACTTCATTTGATGATGTCAATCCATCAAGATGGAAGAGGAGGTCTCTGGATATGCTCAGAGACAAGAGACCATAAGCCTCATCCCTCCTGTTGTGCCATTTAATTTTCTCTGCAACTGCATTGGGATTTTATTTAGTTTCCATAGTCACCCTGTAGATACCTTTCACTCTCAATAGTATCTCTATCTCTTCTTTCCATTCAAATAAATTAAATGGAGTCAAGATGATCTGCTGAGATTGATCCATAGATAAAAAATTGTCCCTTCAGTCAGTAGAATAGGTCCCAGTCAATATGTTGAACCTAAAATAGAAATATGGAAGGAGAGAAATAAATATAAAAAGGATTTGATACCATGTGGAAATTGAACTCAGGTGATAGATCAATTGCACTCACAAAATTACTAGTCAAACATGCAAATTTACACACAAAGGAGACTGAAATTGGAGCATAACACTAATCTATATTAAATAAGTGTAAAATAGCCAGCCATATGAATTCATAGGCTGCTGAAATAAATAATTACATTAAATATTTGAATGCATAAGGATTCCATTCGAAATAGTCAGAAGCAGGCTTACTAAATCTAGTCAAATCCCCCATAGGTGCGTAAAGCAGTTTCCAAATCTGCCTAGGAGCTCACGAATTGGAAAATTCAAGTAGGAAAGATAATAGGTGATGGAAATAAAACTCATACATGAATTTTGTAGGAGAAAATAATCGAGGATGATGAGGGAAAAGAACAAATCAACTGCACCTAGTCTTACTTTCCCTTTTGCCATAAAACTCAGTAAAGTAGACAATAAAGTAGAAAAAGCAGACATGTGCTGAGGAGGATCTGGAATAAAGTAGATATGCTAAATATGGATTCGAGGAGGTTTCCCAAGTGCTCCGTGACTTATTTCTAGCAATTTTGACTTCTGGGACATGTGGAAGACAACTTGCATAGAGTGGAATATTGGAAACTAGGCAAGTAAGTCAAAAATGGATTAATTATTGTCTAAGGTAGCTAACTATGGTTTGATTATTCTAACACCTTCCTTATCCATTCTATAATGGAATAATTAGGGTAGTATTTAGAGATCATTATTTTTCCCCAAAAGGAACTAGGATTCTGGATCAACCTACAAAGCAATTTTACTTCCAAGGATTGACAGAAAAGAAAGGATTTTTCAATACCCCAACCTCCAAGCTCTTTAAGGTTAGAAATCTTTTTCCACTTTACTAGTGAGATTCACTTCGACTATTTACTAGTAGTCCATAAAAATGAGAAGAACTTCTTTTTATTATTGTGAAGAACCCCTTTTGGAATTTACGCTATTAAAGCCCAGTAGGCTAGGATGCTCTGTAAGACCACTTTAAGGAAGACGAATCTTCCTCTGCTTGACAAAATCTTATTCTCTGAACATCCTATTCATCCTTTAATCTTTTTATAAAACTAGAGCAAGTCCCTAAAAGAATATTCAATTGGTTTAATAATAAACCCTATATATTTAACACCTTCAGAAAGAGGCTTTAAAATGTAAGGGACCTCTATTACTACCCTTTTTTTCATTGTTTCTGGCATCGAATTTTTGGAGAGAATCGACTTTTCGACATTAATGTGCATCCCTGTAGGATTCTTGTATAGTACCAGGATCTAATCACTCTCTCTAAAAATATCCAAGTTACCTTCTACCATCAACACCCCATCATCCGCAAGAAAAATATGAGACAACCTTCATAATTTAAGACCTTTATTCCTTTGTAGGATTCAGAGCTCTCGGCATGTTAAATTAATCTACTTAGAGAATTTGTTATTAGAAGGAAATGAAAGGGTGATAGAGGGAACCACTATCTTATTCCTCTTGAAGGTCTGAAAAAGATGGAGGGAGAACCATTGATGAGTACTACAAAGGAATCCGACTAAATACATCCCATTATCTAGTTAACTATATCCACTGTAAGTTCAATGTATAATGAAATAAATCTCATGAAGGTCCAACTCACCTTGTCATAGGATTTTTAGAGGTCTAATTTCAAAATGAAAGCTTTGTTTTTGTTCTTATTGATTGAGTGAATGGCCTCCTGAGTCAGGGAGACTGCATCATGGATCTGACGGTTGAAAAAAAAACCGTTTTGTTATTTAGAGATGGTCTTACTAATAATTGGATTCACACGTTGTGCTATTATTTTTGCAATAATTTTGTATACAACATTACAACAAAAAAATGGGATGAAGTCCTAAAAGGAAGAAGAATTTTGTTTTTTATGGATTAGCGCAAAAAATATAGAGTTGAGTGCTCCCAACACCTTCCCTACTCTTTAAGACTCTCTTAAAACCTCTAGTAGGTCAATTTTTAGTATAGCATATAAGCCTTGATAGAATTCAATGGTGAATCCATCAAGACTAGGGACCTTACTTTTTTGAAAGGAGTAAACTATTTTTTCCAATTCTTCCACTGATACATCTTATGTCATTCTCTTGTTCATCTCTTAACTTATCATCTTCGAGAAAAATATTAAAACCCATAAAATATCCTGTATAGGGCTTCCTTCTAGTTCTGTGAAGAGATTTTTAAAGTACTTCTTCCCAGCCTCTGCCTTTTCCTTGAAAGAGTATACCAAGTTCCAATTTGCATCCTTAATTGTCCAAATTGTGTTGACATTTGTTTTTCTGTGTGAGGCATACATGTGAACAAATTTGGTGTTGTTATCACCTTCTTCAATCCAAATGGACCGGCTCTTTAACCTCCAATGTTGTTCTTATTTTTTCAATAGTTCCACACGTTTTAATTCACACTCTCTTACATCCTACAACTCCTCCTCTGACAATGTTACAAAGTTGTTGAGACTATAAATTTTCTTTAATTTTTCCTCTACTTCCTTAAGCTGATCTTGTTTCCTAGTATTAGGGATCTTTGACCATTTCTTTGATTCTTTTTTTATTCTTATGATGTTATCAGAGAATTGTTACATGAAGGATGTAGTAGAAGTGCCATTTAAGGGAGAGTATCCATTACTAACTTCTGATACTCTTCTTCTTGGAGCTAGGAAGGGTTGAACCTAAAAAGAGGAGCAGTTTTATGCTCTTGTCTCTCCATTAGTAGAAGAATTGGGAGATGATTTGATAACCCTCCAACCTCTACCCAATATTTTTATATGAGTGATTTTGTCAATAGGTTATCTGAAAGAAAGAATATATCCAGCCTTATGGATATTTTTTTCTCCCCAAATTTATTTTTCCTCCACGTCGGCTCCATTTTTAAGGGATGGAGGTTAATCTATCCTTTAGAATTGAACGGGGTGGCAAAAAAATTGCTTAGACCATCCAACCTTGCTATTGGGCCCCAAATTTCTCTTTCTGATAAATAGAAGTTCATATCACCTCCCTTAATCATGTTCTTGGGTTTTAATAACCATGAGGAGAAGAAAGAATCCCAGAAATCCATTCTATTTCAATAAGGTCCCTAAATATTTTAAAGAGGCAAAGTTTCTCCATAGGTTTTTTTTCTAACACAGATTCAAATCATTTAGTCTTTATTTCCAAAAAATCATGGCTCTAGGATGTTATCAGTCCCCAAGAATGTCCCTATGAGCTTATGTAAGAAAAGAACTAATTTTTTATTTAGGGTCCTAAAGCTTCGATAGCTTTGGTTCCTTCCATCATAGTTTCCTGTAGTAGGATGATCGTGGGTTTTAGAATTTTGATTGTCCTTGTGAGATATTTTAATTTTGGGGAGCTCCATAACCCTTTGGTATTAAAGGATAGGAATAGCCTTAGGGAACCCTGAGCTAGGATATCCCTTCTCTAAGGGCCATTTTTATGGTTTCCTATTTCATGGCTTTGACTTCTATTTCGGCTAAGGTTTTGGCTTTTGAGAATTGGGATCTTTGCCCTAGGGTTAACTTTGGCAACATATCAAAGGAAAAATACCCTTAGACACTCACTCCTTTTCCAAAAAATTTGATTTAAAATGAGTATTGTATAATTTTTTTCTTTATCCAAGGGGGGGGGGATTCCTCATTCTCTTTTTGATATTGTGACACCTCACTAGGTGCCTTTACAAGTCTTTCACATGTGTTCTAACATAGGCATCATAGTTCCAACATTCTCATAAATTCCAACTACTCCCTCATTCTTATTATTCAAGTCTGGAAGAATTATGTCATGTACCAGAGAATTCAATTTAGTGACATATGGGAATGCTTCAAGAAAGGGTTCACGCTTACCAGTGTTTGGATATGTAACTATTTTAGCTGAAATCACTTCCATCTGCGGCCCACCACCTTTCTATTCCTCCATGTATCATACATTTCCTTCCTTGTTATGTTATGTCTTCTTAACCAAAATTTTCCTATGCTTAACTTGGATCATAGAGTTTTTCAGGAAATCCCTTATTATGTGGCCGACTTGTCTACAAAAGAAACAATGAAATGGGATCTTCCAGTAGTGTAGGTGTTGTTTCCATGTGATTTCATGCAGTTTCAATAGGATTTCTTCATATATTCCATCATGTAAGTCAAATTTTATCAGTATTTTCACACATCGCTTGTTCACCTTATGTTCCTAGTTTTCTTCTAATGAAACAAACCTCCTAAGTTTTCCATCTATTGCTTCCAAAATTTCTTTCTTCAAGAACATCATTGGGAGAGTAGACAAGATGGATCAGATTTGCTGAACATTTTGTTGTTCTCTATATTCTTAGAAATCAACCTGGTATCATTTCAATATCATCCTTGAGGGCCCCCACTTCCATGAACTATCCAACAAATTCTACGTATCTTCCTCCATCTTCACCCTAAAGAGAATCCATCTGTGAGAGAGGATGTAGAACATAGGAATTTGTTGCAGGTGCAGTTTACAATTCTCTTCCATCAACCTTCATAATGTAGTTTCACCAACTATTTTCCCATAGAAGTGACCAACCCAAGCTAGTAACAAGTACTTAGGAATGTCATCTAGGTAAATATCCTTACCCACTGATAATGACACAATGTCCTTCTTAACGCGTGCCCCTTTTCTCCGCATTGTTTCATGATTGCTATTTTTTCTTGAAGTACTCAAGCTATTAATGATTTTCATGGTATGAAACTCCAGCTTTGACATTTCATTAATGGGAGCAGTCCTTTCCTCATGTGATTGCTCCAAAGTAAGATTGTGTATAAAAATTTTCACTCCCGATGAGGGGGTGACAAAATCTATGTCGTCGATTAACATAATGCTTGAAATATTACCACGACTGCAATCACATGTTCTGTAGCTTAAAAGGAAAGACACATAGGATAATGGTCTTCTCTTGTTTTGAAATGAGGTCCCCTCACTAGATTTTGTATTGTTTCCCCGCTATTATAGAGAACCCCCCCAATATGTGTGTGTGTGTGTGTGTGTGTGTGTGTGTGTGTGTTGTTTCATATCAAGCCTAGGCGTGGTGGTAAACATGAAGCAACATCACCATTTTGATCTCATTTTGTATATGAAAGAGTTCAACTCAAATCTTGTGAGAGTCAGTCTTGTACTACGTCTGCATAATTTCCAAGCCTTATCCCCTAAATTTGATTCAACATAAAGTGTAAATATATTTACAATTTGAATTTTGTATGGCTTTTATCTTTTTTCATTTTTTAATTTGGGCTATAAAAGTGTGCTCTTTGAGCAATAACCAAACTACTATATTCTTTCTCTTTTCTAGAAAGTTTGCACTCGGTGCATTGGATCCTTTGTTACTCTTTATCTTGGGATTCCACTTTGTCTTTATTTGTTTTGATCATGTGACAAGTCCACTAGGAAGAGTTCCTTCACAACATAGTAGGAAAGAAAAAAATTGAAATGAAAAACATTGTAGCTCATGTACGCATTGAATTTAAAGTTGGTCTTATCTTTTGTTCCTACCTCCATCCCTCGCGTAATGTAGCATGACAAGTAAATTTTCAACTCTCGCTAATATTTACATTAGAGGAAATTTGGGGTCTAAAATGGGCCTTATAAGAAAACGTGCCAAAATAAGTTTTTGTGAGTTGGAATTCAAGAACCAATAGAATTTCAATAAAATAAGTCAATCATAATGGTTGAATTGACATATTTGTCATTAAAAAAAATACTTTTTTTGTTCGTATTTTCGACATATCTCATTGTGTTTTTACTCAAATTTCGATCGGGAGAGCTCGTTGGATGCAGAATTTGATTCCGCATCCAACGAGCTCTCTCGATCGAAATTTGAGTAAAAACACAGGGAGATATGTCAAAAATACAAACACAAAAAGTAGTTTTTTTCTTTCTTCCTCCAAAATTAATCAATATTATTTTATTATTTTAACCATTATTTTATTATTTTAACTATTATTTTATTATTTTCCTTAGGAGGCCCATTTTAGACCCCAAAATTCCTCTAATGATTTCATATGTGGAATTCCAATATATGAAAATCATAGCTGTTCTATGTATAATGTAGCTTTCCATTAGCCAACCAAGTTAGTAATAAGAGGCTAGGAGTGAGTGATGCAACTGGTAACACTTATCAAATCCAAACTGTAGAACAAGGAAACTCTTAAAATACATTTTCCCTACATTTGAAAGTCACCCAAGGATCATACCCAGTCCCCATTCACTTAAGACAAATCCTTGCTGACTTGGTCCACTAGGGGCAAGTTGGAACCGGTTCCTGCAGAAGTGTGCCTATCCATGAAAGAAATGCATGTATTGATGATTGAACCTGGATGGGGTGGATACCAATAATCCACCTTCAATGCCAAATATAAGCACTGTTGACATATGTTTCCCTATTTAACATATGATTCAATTTTTTTTCTAATAAATACATCATATATTACTTCATGGAACAAATATTTACATCAATATAAAAAAAACGAGTTGAACGATGTCCACTCCCTTCCTAGTAAAGCAAGAAATGCCAACATGCTATAAGTAATTGGATTGTGGTTGTAAAATCCAATTCATTTTTTTTAAATATTTCAAGTCCCTCCATATTTTATGTATCTTATTTTATAGTAAATCATAGTGCATGATTTCATCTACACCCAATCTCCTATACAAAATTATTTCATTTCTTCCAAATGATGGTTCAAATTTCTAGTTGATACCAAGGTAGAGAACTTAATGAATAGGATTCCCATTAGCATGTCCTTTTTTCAACTCTATAATGTTTTATATCAATATAAATGTAAAACTTGGCATTGTGGAAATTGAACCCAAGAGATAGAACAATTACACTCACAAAATTGCTAATCAAACATGAAAACTTAACACCAAAGGAGACTGAAATTGGAGCATAACACTAATCTATATTGAGTATGTGTCTAATATCCAACCTTATGAATTAATATACTGCTGTAATATATAATTACATGAGATATTTGAATGCATAAAGATGTCGTTCCAAATAGTAAAATAGAAGGCTTACCAAAACTACTCAAATCCCCCATAAGTGCATAAAGTAGTTTCCAATATAGGTATATGCTAACGAATTGGATAAGTCAAGTGGGAAAGCTAAAAAGGGATGGAAAGAAAACTAATACATGATTTTATTTGGAGAAAAGGAGGGAGGATGATGTGGGAAAAAAATAAGGCAGTTACCACTAGTCTAGCTTTTCCTTTGCCTTAAATCAGAAATAAAACAAGGCACCTTTACAGAAAAAGCAGATATGCACTTTGGATAATCTAGAATAAACTATACATGCTAAAATGGGTTTCTAGGATGCTTCCCAAGCACTCCATGACTTGTTTTTAGTATGTGTTGACTTCTATGNTAGAGTGGAATCTAGGAAACTAGGTAATAAGACAAAAATGATTAAATTAATGTCTAAGGTAGGTAACTATGGGTTGATTATTCTAACACCCCCCCTTAAACATGAATTTAGGATTAAATATTAGAAAAATATAAGGCCTAGAAACAAGGCTTAGCCACCCTTTACATACTTCTTGTCCATACAACCAAGGAACGAGGCAAAAACCCAGTGGGAAAATCCTCCCTCAAACATGGACAGGAAAACAAAATTTGGAAATATTGTCATCAATCATGCTTCACAGCATGATCAGCAATTCCCAATAGTGATTTGATATTTCTGAATGTCTTCTCACAAAAAAAATTGGTGAATATGTCTGCTACTTGTTCTGAAGATGCACAAAAGAGTAGATGAATGGTACCATTATGCACAAGTTGTCTGATGTAGTGCATATGGATCCCAATGTGCTTGGTTCGCTATCTATCAATTGGATCATTGCATATTCAAATGATTCTTTGATTATCATAGTATATAATAGTTGAAAACTCTGATTCAAACCCACATTCTCCAAGTATTCCCTGCAACCACAAACATTGAGTTGCTAAATTTACAGCTCCCCTATACTCTACTTTTGCAGATGAGAGTGCTATGGCACTCTACTTCTTTCTTGAACACCTTATTGGTCCTTATGCAAGCATGAAAACATATGTTGATGTATACTTTTGATCTGTGTTGTCACCTGCCCAATCACTATTAGTAAACCCAATCAAATCAAGATCATCTTTTTCTTTGTAGAAGATCCCATGAGTTCTTGTTCCTTGAACAAAGTTTAGGATCCTGTTGGCTTCTCTCCATTGGAGCTCATGAGGCTGATCCATGTATCTTGAAGCCACGCTAACTACATAAGATATATCAGGTCGAGTATGTGTAAGATAAAGCAAACACCCAATCAACTTCCTATACAGTGTATTATTTACCATAGGAGAAGAACCTGCTTCTTCAAGCTTAACTCTTGAAAGGAAGGGAGTCTTGCTTGGCTTTAAATATTTCATGTTCAACTTGTTCAGAAAATATAAGGCATATTTGGACTGATGTAATTTGATTCCATGTTGGGATTGAGCAATTTCGAGACCCAAGAATTGGTTCAACAATCCCAAATCTGTCATAGAAAATGCATGGTTCATTGCATCCTTCAAGGAGGCAATATCTTTCTTTGAACTTCTTGTAATAAAAATTTCATCCACATACAATGAAATAACCATCAAATAACCATGAATCATCTTCAAATAGATAATAGGATTAGACTTGAATTGAACAAAACTCAATGAGAGCATAAAGCCATCAATCTTGGCATAACAAGACCTGGGGGCTTGCTTGAGACCATACAATGATTTCTTTAACCTGCACACTAAAGATGGATTAGAAACAAAAAATTTAGGTTACTGCATGTAAATATCCTTAGTGAGATATCCATTTAGGAAATCACACTTCACATCCAAGTGATGTACCTCCCACTGCTTCGAAGTTGCAATGGCTAAATCTAGCCTTATGGAGTCCATCTTTGCCACTGGTGCAAAGGTTTTATTATAGTAAATACCATGTACTTGTGAGTAGCCCTTGGCTACAAATATTTCATTATATTTCAAATTTGAACCATCAGCATCAAACTTAGTCTTGAAAACCCACTTACATTCAACTAGCTTCCTCCCCGGGGGAAGATCAAGCAATTCCCAAGTGTCGTTCTTCTGGAGCAAGCTGAATTCTTCTTTCATGGATGTTTTACATATTGTATCATGTGATACATATTCATATGTATATGGGTCTTATTCAACCATCAAAGATCACTTCTTAGCAAATAGGGGATCTTTCTCACAAAGGGCACTATCAAATTGAGATCTAGTCCTCCTAGTGTCATTAGGATTTCCAGATAGTTCCCCAACTCCATGAATGGTATTTGCTGCCCATTTTGGTATTGTAGGAAATTTAGGATCTGCAATTAAATCATAATTATCATACATATAATAATAATCAAACTCATTAGTCTCTTCACTTACAATCAATGGTTCTGCCGGTGAAGAGGACTCTCCAACTTCAACTGCTGCTAAAGGCTCTTCTTGGAACTGAACACTTCTTTCAATGAAAGATTTTGTTAGTGATCAATTTTATCAGCTTGTAACCTTTTGAATATTCAAAATACCCAACAAATAGGAACTCTTGGCTTTGGGGATGCAAAGCCTTTCTCTTTTCAGTTGGAATTCTAGCCCAAGCCTTTGAGCCAAAGATCATGAAATGGGTCACATCTGGCTTGTGCCCACTCCAAGCCTCGAAAGGAGTCATAACATAAAGATGATTATGAGGCACCCTATTTTGGATGTAGGATGAATATCTTATAGCCTCATCCCAAAACTTTGGTGGAAATTTCTTAGCCTCCATCATGTAGGTTGCCATCTCCTTCAGTGACTTGTTCTTTCTCTCAGAAACACCATTTTGTTGTGGTGTGTAAGGGATTGAATGTTGTATCTGAATACACACATATTTACAATACTAAATGAAACCATACTTGACATAATCACTAGCATTTTTAGATCTGAGGATCTTGAGTTTCCTCCTAGACTGGTTTTCAACGAAGGCTTTAAAGACTTTGAAGAGGTCAAAAACTTCAGACTTATGCTTTAGGAAGTGAACCCAACAATACCTGGAAAAGTCATCTATGAAGGTTAGTGCATATTTGGATTGACTCATGGACATATGAGGGAATGGACCAGCAATGTAAATGTGGATCAACTCAAGAGGTGGAGAGTTTCTCTCATGACTAGCTCTCTCATATTTGTGCTCTCAGTGTTTTCGTAGGATACAACCTTGACAGACTCCCTTAGAAAACTTGATCTTTGGTAACCTTGTGACCATATATTTTTCACTAAAATTAGAAATATACTTGTAGTTAAGATGGAAAAATATTTCATGCCAAATCTTGCTTTCCTCATTAGCATGAATCAGAAGAGTAGACGGGTTTGAGTAGGGTAGAAAATGGGAAAACATGTATACCTTCTAAGTGTGATCAACAACACCTTTTGCTATGACTTTACCATTCAAAATCTCTATGATTTCAACATCATCAAGGGAGAATATGAGCTTCTTTAGGGACCCAGTGTGAGTCATCTGATACACTAACAAGAGATTAGAGGCAAGACCTGGAACATACAACACATTATTGAACTTACCATGGTCAAGATCAATCCTTCCTTTCACCAAACTATCATTGAGATAGTCATCTCCAAAAACTATTAGTGGACCTTTTGACATCTCAAGAAAGGAGAATGGCTCTTTTGTCAAAACCATATTTCTAGAAGCTCCAGAGTCTATGATGAAACTAGGTGAGATTGATGTGCTAGCAACGAAGGCATGTACTCTCTCTTTGTCCTCTGAATTTGATCCTCCTTCCCTCTTCTTTGAGCAATCAAGAAGCGAGATGTTATTCTTATCCAAGAGCTAGGTGAACATGTCAATTTTATTCTTCATACAAGATCTCTCATGATGATATCCCTTATTGCACTATGCACACTTTCTCATTTGTCCTTTGTTCTTCTTCTTCTGGAAGTTCTTCTTGGAACCTTGGGGATCCTCTTGAGACTTGTTCTTGTCTCTCTTTTGTTCAGGTGGATTTTTTTTTCTTACATTTTGAATCCAGCCTTGAATCTCCAGTAACCAAATCTTGGTATTTGGAAGGTTGATGGTGCCCATCATCACCAACTTATCTTGTTCTTGTGTGAGGGATTCCATGAACTCTGCAAACTTAGGCATATTCTAGGCTCGAGCTATCAACTTGGTGGCATGGAAGGTTGAAAGAAACACTAAATAGTCAGGGCCAATCTTAGAGAGTATAGACAAAACTAGTTTCTATTCCTTCTTTTTGATCCCACATTGTTTTAACTGCAAAACAAGGGCTTTAAACTTGGAAAAATGGAGTTGCAAGGATTCGAAGCTACTGGGACTCAAGGATATCAGCTCATTATCGATTTGATTTCCTCTCATCTCATTTATATAACCAAAAATATCTACAATTTTCTCCCACACTTCATTAGGTGATGTCAATCCATCAAGATGGAAGAGAAGGTCTCTTGAAATTCTCAGACACAAGAGACCATAGGCCTCATCCCTCATGTTGTGCCATTTTATTTTCTCTATAGCTGCATTGGGCTCTGCCTTAGTTTTCATAGTCACCCTATAGATAAATTTCTCTCTCAACAATATCTCCATATCATATTTCCACTCAAATAAATTGAATGGATTCAAGATGATCTTCTGAGATTGGTCCATAGCTCAGAAACTATGCCCTTTTAGTCAGCAGAATATGCTCCCAGTCAAGATGTGAAACCTGCAATAACAATATGGAAGGAGAGAAATAGATCTACAAAGGCTGTAATACCATGTGTAAATTGAACCCAAGAGATAGAACAATTACACTCACAAAATTGCTAATCAAACATGCAAAATTAACACCAAAGGAGGCTGAAATTGGAGCATAAAACTAATCTGTATTGAGTAAGTGTACAATATCCAAACTTATGAAGTAATAGAATGTTGTAATATATAATTATATGAGATATTCAAATGCATAAAGTTTCCATTCGAATAGTCAAAAAGAAAGCTTACAAAAACTAGTCAAATCCCCCATAGGTGCATAAAGCAGTTTCCAAATCTAAGTAGATGCTCATGAATTGGCTAAGTAAAGTGGGAAGGATAAAGAGGGATGTAAAGACAACTCATACATCATTTTATTTGGAGAAAAAGATGGAGGATGATGTGGGAAAAAAACAAGGCAGCTACCACTAGTCTAGCTTTTCCTTTGCCTTAAATCAGAAATAAAACGAGGTAGCTTTATAGAAAAAAAGATATACGCTTTGGAGAATCTAGAATAAATAATACATGCTAAAATGAGTTTCCAGGATGTTTCCCAAGCACTACATGACTAAATTTTTGCATGTGTTGACTTCTAGGACATGTAGAAGGCAACTAGCATAGACTGGAATCTAGGAAACTAGGTAATATGACAAAAATGATTAAATTAATGTATAAGGTAGGTAACTATGGGTTGATTATTGTAATAGGCATAGCTACAAGCATAGTTATATTGAAACCCTAAAGAAACAAATTTCAAATTTATTCTACTAAGCTGAAAAGTTTCATAATTTGCTAACAAAAGTGACCGACAAATTTTGAGCTGTCATTAACTATGGAGGTAACCTTGATCAAGTTCATTAAAAATTCTTGCGAGAAATTTTAAGCATAAATAAGTCTATAATATCATCATATGAATATCATTATTGGTATTTGTTGGGTGTTATATTGTCTTAATGAATCGGCAAATATTTAATTATCGACCGCGGTTTGTAAAATTGGAGTTGACACAAAATATATGCTAAGGTATAAGGGTACCTAGGGCGTCATAGAAATATTTTAACAGAGAAAAGATCGAAATATATTTCAAACTAAAAAAACCGAGTCAAACTTTACAAATCCAACTACTAAGTTAATTAGACTTTCAATAGATCATAGCAGTATTAATCCATACTACTCGGCTCTATGAACAATAAATGAAAACATATATATAATACTAATATAAGAAATAAGACTTTATCGAGAATAAATGACTCTTTATAGGAAATCTATTATTTTTTCAGCTTCTAGTCTAGGAATTAGAAAGGCTATAAACAAATCCAAAAGTCTAACTATATGGAAACAAGAGATTATATTATCTAAGGCAAGATTATAGCTACTTAATAGAGATGTAAGAAATTCAATAATTAAACTATACATTCATTTAACTAAGACACAATAACTAAGTTGAATTATCTAGTTCCATTCTCCTTGACGATTATGAGGATATGCGTTCAATGTGACAGGAACTAGAGAAGGGGTGTCAAAATGAATTTTAAAGGAAATCAAGAAATTGAACGAAATTAAGTCTAATTTAACTTCTACAAAGAGGTGTAAACTAAAGAGTGTACAGTTACAAGTGATAGTAAACATTGTTATTTATTCACTATCCATAAGAAAATGACTCTAGTTGAAAAAAAGTGTTATTAACAACTGAACTATTAATCAAGAAACAAGACTATTCTAATGATTACCTTGAACTTGGAGGTATACTATTCTAGATAGATAAAGCATGAAATAAATTTAAGGAAATTAATATAATATAGAAGCAAGTAGAAAAATTAATAAATATATTTAATTGAAAGTGAATTTTATTTAGAAGCAAGTAGAAAACTTGATAAATATGTTTTATTTCTGAATCAAATCCTATTCTATGAACATCTTCAATAATTACAAAATAAGGAAGACAAATCCTATGCTAGAAATGATGATAAAATCATAAATAGCTAATGTACTTTTTAGAGAATAAAATTAACAAGTTTAATTCTAAAATCAATCTAAATCAGAATAAGGTAGATCAAAATAGAAATGCAATTGACAAGTTCTAAAGAAGTGATCAATTAAGAAATTGGAGACAAAAGAAAAACAACTAAAAAAAAATACTAAAGAAAAAGGAAACGAAAGATAAGAATCATTATGGAGCTTAATGGATACTTTATGTGGTTTGAAATAAGGTCCTAATTATATATGACTACTAGTTAATTACAGAAAATAACATAATTTGAAAACTAGGAAAACTAAGATTTAAATAAGTATAAAACAAAACAGGAAATATTAAAGTCCAAACGACAGTCCGAATGTCAGTATAGAACGACTGTGTGAATGACAGTCTGAATGGTGAAAAACAATGTAAATTGTGAAATAAACAACCTAAATTATCTTGACGCAAGCTGGTTTACGCATATGAGGCCATAGTGTAGAAAAATACAGTAATTAGTAATTGAAATAACACAAGAGCACTTATGTTAATCTACCTCTAACAAGAGAAGTCATTTCCTATTGTATAATAAAACAAATTAAAAGATAAATGCGATTAATCTAAAGCTATAGAAGAATCAACAGATTGAACCTAACTATCAGCTAAACCTGAAGCGTTATACTGATTAAACTCTAGCTAATTGCAAATATGAAATTATAGAACAAAATGAAAGAAATGCTAAAAATAACTATGCACGACCGGTCACTTGAATTCTAAAAAACATAAAATATTTTGACAGCAACACATAAATTAGATTAACAACACAAAATACATGTTATGGTGACAAGGTAACATCAACTATAGGAAATCGAATTACATCCAGAAACTGGAAATGAAAACTACTTATTTCCAAAGGGAAGTAACAAAAATATACAAATGGAAGACCTCTAGTTGTTGAGGGGCCCTTCTCTGCAATCAGTGGCTGCACTTATATCAATCAATCACTCACAAGAAAAACCACATATATCCACAACTGAAAATAGATTTTTTATTAAACTGGAAGAGAGTTTACAGAGTTTCTATGCCAACGGCGACTAACTTTCTCTCATTGTGAGACATCTCTTTATAGCTTTTACAATGGAGGAGGAGGTCGACCCTTTGAATGGTCAACCACTCTAAATATAGGAAATATTAACTACTAAACAAACAACTGTATAACAATTTACGACAGTGCATAGGACGTTTTCCTGATCCCTTGGGAATCGGTCCTCCCCGCGTGCGCAGCTAGTGTGTTGATTTCTGTTGGCGTGGGTAGATGATGTGGTGTCGGGTTGAGCAAATAGGAGCTCAAATTTTGTAGAGAAAGGAATATGCGTCATGAGGAACCTATGGTGAAAATAACCATGGAACCATTATTTACTTTCAATGCCCCATAATATTCCAACTAACAAAGTCGCGGGTTTATTGGAGGGTTGTAGGACGATATGGATGCAACTGTACATGTTGGGCGTGAATGTGTGTCCAATTGGAGGTATGTTTAAAAACCATAGCCTAGAAAAGAAATCTATATACCAAGCACATTTGCAAATGTCACATAATTGTAAATAAAACCATGAGATAATGAAAATTAACCAAGGCTTGTATAATATTCAATTACATTCATAGATGTGTTTAATTTATGGTGTTAAGGGAAAGAAATATACAAAAATGTGAAAAAAGGTAATGTCAATAGAGAAAATAATCAACCAAAAATGATGACAAGATTGGTATCAACACTCCCCCAAACCAGAGAGATGTTAGGTCCCACTGAGAAAAACAAAGAGGAAGTTAGGAAGAAGGATGATATGTGATAGCAGCTGCCTTCGACTTAGCAGAGAGAACAGGAGATTTGAATTTCAACTTCCTGTCTTGTGCCTTTAGAACATTGTGCCTCTCCTAAAGAGAGTCACATGAAGAGGTAATGGCCTTATTGAGCTCTTCAACAATCTTAACTTGAAGATGTAGATCCTTGTCTTCTGAATGAAGATTGACGATAATCTCAACATATCTTTTATTTTGGCTTGTCGATTGTGCTAATTCTTGAGTCAGTTGATCTATTGTCTACTAATTCAGAGTAAATGGCATTACAAGACACTTGGAATATTAAGGTGGACTCAATTCTATGGATGGTGTCTCAAGGATGATAGAAGGGACTTGTTCTCAAGGAATCATGCCTTGAGCAGATGGAGAAGTGGGCTCAAAGGCAGAGGCTCTGATAAACTCAGCTAAGATGCTAGCTAGTGAAAATAGGGGCAAGTAAAAAATGGGTTCATCCACCTATGCTACACTGTATGGATGATCGTTATAAGGGGTAGGTTGAATGGTGATCTGAACAAGATTTTCCTTCTTATTCTTGGCTCGAATTTGCAAAAAAGTTAGAAATTCACTGGCCATAGAATTGACAGAGGTGGGTGAATGTCCATGCAGCTTCTGAAGTATCTTCAACAATATCCACCACTGTAGTGCTTTTCTTTTCTTTGGGAGGGGTCTAACTAGGTTCACGGTCACGAGTGTGCCAAGGACGCTTTTGAGCATTTAAATGAGGGTTTAGGACTTTAAATACAAAATTTTCCTAGGTCAGGTTCCTCTCCTTCAACTGATGCACAATTAGAATATTGATAAGCCTATGGTGGTATAGACTACCCATAGGATTAACCATATTTTTCTTGAGTTGGTTTGACATCTTTTCCAAGCTCTTAAGGAAATAGAATGGAAAATTAACAAACTGTTGATTGACAAAATGTGCCAATAATAGGAAATGAAAAGTTTTAAACACAATGAACCTACCTTCACAAGTTATGAGGTGAATGATAATGGCCAAAGGATTAAGGTATTATGGCTTGACCCCTTCTCTGTGAAACCCTTTTGTACTGACAACATGCTAATAATACAGCTTGAGAGAAAAATCATGGGATGATCGAGGAAGAAAAATATGTTTGTGCCAATGGGTACCTTCTCTTTGGAGCTTGGTAGCTACTGCAATGGTCTCTTTGGTCACCGGAAAGTTGAGGTATCCAACACTAGATACCTTATCGTCAAACCCTTTTGCGAATAATAGTGAAATATCTTCATCGTATCCCTGTAAAAGGTGGAGGAAGGAGTTCCACCCCACTAGAAGAAAGATCTCCCAACATTCTTGGAACTCAGGAATCCAGAACAATCCCTGATAAATCTCAGGCTCGAGGCGATTAGGAATTGTTTATGTAGGGGTAGAAGTGTAGGGGGGTTTCAGAGGATACAAGGGAATGGCGTCTGGATGGATCTATGAAGATGAAGGTAAGTAAGGACAAGAGTAAAGATCATAAGTTTAAAACACAATCTCTTTAAGCATTTGGACGATCATGAGATCATGGTTTCATATGCTTGAGAAATCATGTTATTGTTCAGTACTTTGAATCATGTTCCTAAATAACTATTTTGTATGGTTATGAATGATTCAACCATGTCCAAACTAAACTTTGGAGAGGTTGAATAAATTATTCATTACAGAATTCATAGAATGCATTTGAAAACAATAATAACTTTAATTAATAGAATGATGGAACACCTAACGATTTCCACATATGACTTGATGAGAGGGTAAGGGTAATAATGGTCGAAAAGATCCTGAAATCATATCATATCAAAATGAGGTTAAACAATTCGTTGGATCAGATCGAGGTGAGTCCTAATGAAATCATAATGTTTTTATGAGCATAAGAATGAGACTTAATAGTAATGGGTATGGTTTAGTGGATTAAAATATTTTCCCATAATGATGATCCAGTTACGGTTTCATTCAGTTCATCATTTGGCATTCCATTCAGAATAGCATTCGACCCTTCCTATTATCCTCCATATGGACCCTCTGTACAAAATGTGCTTTTCTAGATCTGACTGATGCTAATTATACAGTAAATTTTCCTGCACTGCCGGCACACAACAGGATGATGTAAACCATATTTATTGAACCTTAGTTATGCTCTTGTTTATTCATCAAGTATTAGAATAATCTTCCACTACTTCCATTATCCTCAAAACACCGATAATTTTGTTAGAGATAATTGAATCTTTTCATAAATAATAAAAAAGTAACTTGACAGTTCTAACCTTCCCCAAAACCAAAAATATGGCATGTCCTCAAGCCATCAAAGAAAAAGTGATTAATTTCCAAATAGTTTAATAAATAATTCTAAAATGTTGTTATCATTTTCATAAGAAAAAGAAATACTAACTAGTAAATGGAGATGATTTAGATATGTACATTCATCACAAAAAATAACTATGCTTAGAAATACCATATGAATAATGATAGTATAACGGATGGGAAAAATGCCATAGGAAAAACCAATCATCTTTGACTGATTTTAAAGATCTCTTGTCCTCTGAAGAATATAGAGAAAGTTCATATGAGAGTTTGTGAGATCGCCATAGTTATGGGTTCCATTTCTAGGATAATCATATCCTAGGTATTATTTGAATTAGATGACATGGTCCAAGCCCAACTTATAGCCATTCTCTAATGATAGTATAAATAATTGGCCCAAATATGTATTTTATATACTTAGGTTTTTTCAAATAAGCCATGTGTATAGTAATTCATTAACCAAATCTCCTTTACCCAATATTGCCCTGCTACCAACAGGACTGTTCAATAACCCGACGTGTTTATATTGGTACCATGCAAGCATAGCCCTGCTGCCAGCAAGCCTTTTTAGTACCCTGACAAGTTTACTTGCATTTATCGAGCTTCCTTGTTTAAGATATTGCTTAGCATGGACCCACTACCAGCAATCATGTTCAGTACCCTATCAAGTTTTCTTCGTATAATGATTTTAATATATGGAATCTAGTTGGTACTAGAGCATCTTAAGCTTGCTAAACACATAATTCAAATTTTTAGAGCGAACCTTATGCGTAAATTTATTTTTTTTATAATAGCATGAATTATAGATCATGTCAAAAGAGAATAACTTAAATCTGTTCTTTGACCTCAATCTATATTCTTCATAAAAGATTGGTAATGTTCCTCACAAGTAGAAATTTCACTTACTCTTGGGTTGCCTCCAAAAAATGCTTAAGAGACAAGTGTTGATAATGAGTCTGGGATGAACTAGTAGTCCATAGGTGTAAGATAGAACTTTTGAAAACATGATGATTAGAGTAGGTCTTACACAACTATTCTAATGATAAATAAAAAATGTGCATGTCTAAATCAAATACCATAAAAGCATAAGTAATCATAGAGGAAAGTGGGTAGAAATGATATAAAGAACACTTTAACTTTCATTATAAATTTCAGTTTTCAATAAAAGAGAAGAAGTTAGGAAGTATTATGAGTTCTTAGAGATCTTCCCTTTCTAGGAAATATTTCATGAGCTGATTAAAGAGATAAGGTTCTTGTAATCAAACCAAAAAACCACTTGTTAGATGATTGAAATTTATTCCCAACAAAAACATATGCACAAAGAAAAAGTCATAAAATTTATCAAGATTAGGCAAAGGAAAAGAGTCTTCCTATTTTATTTGACAAAATTCCATAAGCTGATTATAAAAATGAATTCCCTGTATAAATTCAACCAGCTTGTTAGAAATAACTTTTATTTATTTGAAGAAACAAAGATATATTTACATATATACATGAAGACAACCCAAAATAATTTAAGAATCCGGAGGAGGAATGACTTCCTCTTCAACCAGCACCATCTCCTTTTGTTATAAGAAATTCTACACAAAATATTGTTTAGATATTGGTTGATGGTAAAGTCTAAGTCTATGTCCATTTATGACAAAGGAAGTTTGTGAACCATCAATTGTCTTAATTTCTACTGAACCATTATCGAAGGTTGTAACTACCTCATATGGACCCATCCAATGGGTAGTTAATTTTCCTTTGAAATTTTTATACCTTGAGTCAAATAGTAATGCCCAATCCTCGGTCTTAAACTGCTTTTGTTTAATAAATTTATCATGCCATTTTTTCCGTTGATTTTGTATTAACATTGTTCTTTGGAGTGCATGTTGGCTAATATCATCTAACTCATTAATCTGTAAAACCCATTGTTTCTGTGCCTCTTCCAAATCCATCTCTAATTGTACAGCCATACTAAAATTCTTGACTTGGAATTCAATAGGTAAAAGGACTTGTTTCCCATATACTATCTCATAGGGTGTATGTCTAGTAGTGTTTCTCCATGTTATCCTATAGGCCCAAAAGGCCTCTAAGATTCTATTTTCCCAATCCTTATTGTAACACCCCGGTTTTGACCCCGTTTGCATGATGTATATATAATGTAATTAATCGTGGTGAGGAGCTAAAGGCAAAAATCCCCACCATCGATTTGGTTGTGAATGTTTCGGCAATAGGGGTAGTTGTCGATGGTAAGTCATGCTATCCGGCACCGTATGGTTGGGCATCATGTAAACATGCACATAAATTAAAAATAAACCACAACCAGCTACGACAGTGCAACGTTGAAATGAAAATGGCATGATTCCAAAGGATAAGGGGTGGGGGATGTCAACCTTGGTCTATGGGGGAAAAACCCATGTGTTGCCACCTTGTTTAATTTGCCATATTCCCTTGTCTCACCCTTGTTAACCTCTTTATTGGTTTTGTTGAGGTAGTTGGGGAAGTTAATGTTGAGTGGTGGTGGTTGTGGCAGGACTGTCCATCCTTTCCCATGTACCCACTCCACTAGCAAACTTCCTCTTCTCTCACATGGGGCAAAAGAAACATTCTTCCATGACCTTCCATTCACTCCACTCCTTCCTTGTTCGGTTCATGATCATGTAGGAGCTGAAGTCTGTTCATCTTGCTCACACCGAGGGGAAGCCTCTTCATCCAGCGCATAAGGGAGCTGTTCACGCTCATAAAGGGACGCGCAGGTGGATGGTGTGGCTGTATGTTTTCCCCAGCGGCTGATTTGTGGGATCTGCACTATTGTGACTCATGCAGCAAGATGGGAGCTGTTTGGTCACTGTCACCCATGATTTTTTTTCCTATGGAGGGCCATTTTCACACTCAAGGACTGCGTGTAAGTTTCCTTACTGATTTGTGGCCCGTACATATGTTTTCCTCTGTGTGTTATCGTTTGGTGCAAGTGCTCTCACACACATACTGGTTGAGGTCGTTTTCCCACGTTGTGATCCGTGCTCACTAATTATGTTTGGGACTGTTGTCTTCCCCATGTCTTGTTGGGCTGTTGTTGCACCCTGGTTTTAGGTTTCTGATGAGTTGTTTTGGCCACACAAGGGCCAAGAACAACTTTGACTTGCCTTGTGGGATTGAGCTATGTTTTGCCTTTGTTTGGGACTATCACCTGGTTATCTTTGCCTTTTTCATAGGGCTATGAAGGGATTGTGTTGCTGTGCTATGCAGTGGTTTGTCTTCGGACTGTTGTGAGTGGGATTAGAGGCTAGGTATGCATGAGAAGTTGGTGTTGAGGCCACTAGCTTGGCATTTAGCCTATCCTAGCTCCTTGATGGCCTGATAAACCCAACAAAGTTGGCTTGGCTATGCTTTGTGTCTCCTTGGCTATGTGTAAGCCTACATTGTTCCTTATTCCTTGAGGAATCATGCCCAGCTTGGGGGTGGCAGTGTTGCTGAGAGATTGATGAGCACGCTGGCCTATGGTTGGGTGGAATGTTGCAGTGACGTAGTTGGTTGCGGGGTGAATCCTTCATCAAAGATAAGTATTGCTATTTCATCTCAGCAATTTTATCTATTGTTTTATGAATTATGATGAACATGTGGATGCTAGAAATGTATGTTTGTTTGCTTCCGCTATATGTTGATGGAATGCACCCTTGTATGCATTATGTTAAGTTTTTTAATTTTAGCATTTAATCCTTGTTCGTTTTCATGGGGCTGTTTCCCCGTTTGTTTTGGTGTTTGTCACATCCTCTTCGTCGGTCAGAGGGTCGGGGATGTGATAGAGTGGTATCAGAGCTCATGTTGCAGCATGGGCCTGAATGGACCACCAAGGTGTAGTGATAGAAGCAAAATTGCCTTCTGCCCAGCAGGGATCATAATTTGACAACAGTAAAAACCTCCAAAATTTTTCCTAAGTGTTGAACAGTCGGAAGAGCTAGTGGGAAGCTCCTCCGAAACATCGGAAGCTGTAGTCGAAAGGCCATCCGACGAGGCATAAAAGCGGGAAAAAATTTTTGTTGAAAAGTTGTGTAAGTTTCCGAACAATTGGAAGACTTAGCAGAATTGAATTCCACTATAGCGGAAGAGTTAGACGAAGGCTTGAACGATGGAAAGCAGTTTAGAGTAAAATCGCAGAGAGCAGTTTGGAGGAAAATCGCGGAAATTTTCCTAAGTGTTGGAACGATCGGATCATCAGGCCACTTAGTGGAAGGGACTTCCAATGTAGTGAAAGGGTTTAGCGTTGGAAGTCCTCCATTGTGGCTGCAGAAGGGACTAAAACACCAATGCAATAGTGAGTAATGGTTCCGACCACCGATAGGTTTATATTCTATGGAAAGAAGAAAGACAAAATTTTTGTCTAAGTGTTGAAGTCATCGACAGAAAAAGGTTGAATGAGTGCTGCCATTCCAGATGACTAAACAGTTAGGCATCCGATGGGTAAGTTCTCTGACCACCGACGCCATGAAGAAAATTTTCTAAGTATAGAAGATCATCAGCCAATCGGAGGGAGAAAGTGCTCGTGCGCCCGCCATTGCGGCATCCAAAAGCACTAAGCCTTCCGATGAGAAGCGACAGCCTGCGCCTTAAGGAAAAGAAGTTTAAAATTATTCAAAGGTAGAAATCATTGGCTATTGGAAGAAGGAAGTTATTCATGCATCTGCCATTGCGGAAGACAAAGGCACTAGTCTTTCGATGTGGAAAGACCGCCGATGCCGGAAAGTTAAAATTTTTTTAAGTAAACAGCCGCCGATCAGAAGAGGTTAGTGTTTGGTGTGCCACCTTTGCGGAAGCCAAAGGTGCTAGACTTCCGATGTGAAAAGTTTTTCGATGCCGATCAGGTTGTGCCCCCGATCGGAAGGAGAAAGAAGATCGCATTCCGCAGTTGCGGCTGCGGAAGGAACTAGGTCGCCGACAAAAAGAAGAGATGAAGCCGATCAAGCGGCAAAGAGGGAAAAATTTCAGGGAAAATTTCAAAAAATTTCTAAGTGTTGTGGTCATCGGAAGATTTTAGCTGTTTGAGCAGCCGATATGTCGGCTCAGCTAGTGGTTTGGACTTCCGATGTCGTCGACGGAAGAAAGAGGAAATATGAAGTTTTGAAAATCGTCTAAGTATGGAGACCGTCGAAAAAGTTTAGATGTTTAAATTGCCGATGAATTGGAAGAAAATAGAAGATAAAGTTGTCAATGCAACGAAAGAAGAAAAGAAGGAAGTTTCAGAGGAAATTAGTGGAAGTCGGAGCCACAGTTCAGCAGAGATCTTTCAAAGATCGCCGAAACGTCGGAAGAGCATAGTTGTTTGAGCGTCCGATGTGGCGACAAGAAGAAGAAGAAAAATTTGAAATTTTTCTAAGTATAGAAGAAGATCGGAAAACTCTAGAAGACCACCGACATGTCGGAAAAATTTAGAGGATCTGATTGCCGATATGATAGAGCCTAGTTGTTCCAATTTTCGATGAACAACGGAGAAGCTAGTAGTTTGGGGATCTGAAACGAAGGAAGGAGTAGCTGTTTTGACAGCCGATATGTCAGAGGATTAGTGGGAATGAGAGCCAATTCTGTAGAAGAAAATTTTGAGTTTTTCAAATAGGATTTTCCAGCAGATTTCAACTTTTTTCCAATGGGATTTTGAGCTATTTTCAATGGGTTAGAGGGCTGAAGTTGGCACTCAGTCCAAATGAAATTGTGTGTAAATTGCAGAGATTTGGTGAAAGTCTTCATTTTTAGAAGTGGTTTGGTTTTCACACCCGGGGTTAGAATGAAGAATGTGGATAGGCGTTGGAAAGATTATCCAGTAGGGAACAAGGGTAAGTCACCCGAATTTGAGCATGGAGTAGCAAAGTGCTAATGACAGCCACTGTTATCAAATGGAAAAATCTAGACAGTTGCATGCCCAGAAGTAGCAAGGACTATGAAGCTGACCAGCTGTTGTATGGAAGAGGAATTCCATGCAAGGATGAGGGAATTGAAAAGGGAAGTTTTCCTTAAAACCCTATCCCGTTGATTTTAACTACATTTCCTGAGTTTTATGCTTGAAATGTATAAGGATATGTTTTGTATGAACCAATAATGATAATCATTGCTTTGATGTTGGCATTAGTGGAAAAACCAACGATGACATGGACCTAGCTGAATATGTTGTTGATGCTGATAAGTGTGACTAGCAACCCTTGGAGGAGGGGATAAGGAAACAAGTCCATAACAAAAGTTGGTGAGCAAGCTCTGTAATCTCCTACAAGGACCGACCAAATTGGTCATGTCAAGGGTGTAAGTAGAACCCATGCAGGTAAGAGTTTGATTTTGACAAATTCCAAGAATTGGTAAAGGTAAGAGACCTCCTGCCATGTGGATATTTGAATATAGAAAGTTGGCATGCCTATATATGTTGATTGAGCTTAGTAGCCCAAGGAAAGTAAGTACAGGTGCAAATGTTGTGATGCATTGTCTGAATGCATTGAGATGAGTGCATGTGATATTATGAATGAACTAATGACTGAAATGATGAATTGGTGACAATTAAGGAACCATTTCAAAGGTTGTCATGAATGCAGGATAGTCACAATCGATTGACTGCNGTACAAATGATACGCTTGTGAAGTAAGGAGTATCTAAACATTTCATTTAATTGCATGAATGATGTGACTATGCCTTGCAAATGTTAGTATGATGATGATTACGTGAAGCAAATGAGTTTTGGTATACATTGATGTGACTAACAGCTAGAAGTATTTGAATTTTATAACTTCTAAAAATGCTTCAGTGATGGTTGTAGCGATGAAAAGGTTATATGCATCCAGACTTATCAAGTGTTTGGTTGATTGAAGCTCATGTTTCAGGTAGATTATTTCGAGCATGGCAGTGAGAGGTAAGACCCTAACCAATGCCAAAATCTACCTTATGAGAAGAGTCTCATGGTTGTAAAAATAGTTGGTATGCATAATAGGTTGTGAAATTTGAAATTGTGAATTTTGGATTTAAGGAATTGCTGACAACCAATAGTCACTATTGGCTTGTATAAGATTGTGTTTGGTTGATTGAAGCTCAGATTTTAGGTAGATTATTTTGATCATGGAAGTGAGAGGTAAGACCCTGACCAATGCCAGAATCTACCATGTGAAAGAGCCAAGCTTTGTGAGAATAGTCAGCATGCATAATGGGTTGTTAAATTTGAATTGTGAATTTCAGATTTAAATTGCTGACGAGTACTAATCATTGTTGGCTTGTGTAAGATTGTCTCAGGAGGACACATGATAAGTGGTTGTTCATGATATGTTAGTGGGAATAGTAGTTCTGCTTACAAGAGACCCACAATTGAGCCAACTAATTTCTGTAGTAAACAAAATTGCAATTTCCTATTGAATTTAATTACCAATGTCATTGCTTGGTTATGGAACAATCAATTTGGATTGTATTATCCAGTAATGATTGACTGTTTGGTTATTTGATGAATGTGCCAGGAGTACACATTGCAGGAATATCATGTGTGATGGCCTGCAAGAGCCAAACTTCATGGGAAGGTTTTCCCTTGGAAATGGGTTTCAGGTGAAACACCATTGGACATTTTGGAAATTTCTCATCTACACTGCATGTTTGGTAGTAACATGAGTGAGATGGTATAAATTATGTCGGTAAGACATGTGTGGATATGAAAAGTAAAAAGGAGTTGGGATGGCAAATTGAGAGACTATTAAATCAAGGAAGGAGCCCCCATTCCTCCTTAACAAAGGAATACTGCGTCGGGAAATGGATAAGTGTTCTATGACCCTTGCTAAGAATATGCATGTTTAATCATTATTAAAATTCCATATACAGAACATGTTTTGATTTTATTTCCATGATGATGGATTGCTTGAGTATGAATAGGGCCTACAAGGCACACACCAGAGAAGAGTGCACACTTTTTTGATGTTGAGTCATGAAAGGGTTTTCAATATTGATTACACTCTAGGGAGTGGACACACTCCTAGTGTCTCAATATTTGATAGTGAATGATATGAAATATGACTGCCGTTTTGGAGCAATAACGTTGATGAGTTGCTTATATTGCTTGTGTTGGGAGGTAAAAGGTAAAAGGTAAATGGTTGTTGTGAGGGGTTTTGGAGTAAGGGTTATTGTTGGTATAAGTGTATGTTTTATTGTTGATGGCCTGATAAACCCAACTGCGTTGGCTTGGCTGATTGGTTGTTGATATAAGCACATTGTTGATATAAGTGCAGGTTATTTGTTGGTAGTCTAATAGACCCAACTGTTAGCTGGCTTGGCTGAGTAGCCTGATAAACCCAATAGTGTATTGGCTCGATTGGCAGAAGCCTGATAAACCCAATTGTACATTGGCTTGGCTGGACGATCTGATAAACCCAACTATAAGTTTGCTTGACTGTGCCTGATATTTATAAAAGGATGTTGTGGAGTAGCCTGCATGCTGACCTAACATCTAAGTCCATAGGCGATCCCAAGGCTTGCAAAGCGAAGCAGGATCCTGTGGACGAACGAGAAAATGCACAATACAGATAAGTATTGGATTATTTTGCTTATGAATATACATGTGGATATGATTTGGTTATGATGTTTTAAGCTCTTGTTCTAGAGATAAAACTGATGAGAATAAACTAAACATGTGAATCTATTTAATGTTTGGATATAGGTATCTCTGGAAGTGAGGATTATGAGAGCATCCTAGGGGTGCATGTGGACACGTGACTGTCCTGGAAAGCTCAGATTGAGCAACAATGAAAAAGGTGCTAGTGAGACTGTGAGGTTCCTAGCAGTTGAGACAAACCATGTGGAGAGACTCCATGGTTTAGAGGTATGGAATAGACTGAAGACACTAAGTGTCATGACCAAGAGGGATTGGTCCAGCATTCATGGTGAAGTGAAAGAGGCTAAGAGCATGAAAATCCACAGCAGTGGTGTGGGTTCCAGGATGGAACAAAACAAAGAGGGGAAAAAAAAACTCTTGCTTCTCTCTCTTTCCCTTTTTATTATATATATATATATATATATATATATTTATGCATTGTGAAGACAAAATATTGTTGAATGCATGTATGACTGAAAATGGAATGTGTGTATTTGCTTAAAGTAAATTGTGAATGCTGGAATAGTTAACTCCCTACCCAAGAATGGACATGAATGAGCTCGTGTGCCTGTTGGGAAGGCATAAAAAATATGAAAGTCTCCCTGATGAGACTTGGACTGTCATGCCAATTGGGTAATTAACTCATTGATTTTAATGTCTATATTATGCTTGGTCTAACAGAATTTCAATGGCACATTTCACAGGTGAGAAAAGCGAAACCAAGTGGTGCACATTGATCATGGTAGCAGATCAAAAGTTGTTGGAATTAGCTGGAAGTCTCGTTCAAGTGATTTCCAAGACCCAAGAGAATCTTGGGGAGATTCTCAAGATATAGAAAAGGGAGAGTGAAATGAACCACCATATTTTTCAAAACTCTATTGGTTTACAAAGGGAGGTGAAAAGCCTTCTGGGAGCAATCAACAAAGGAAAGGAGGGTGGATCAGTGATGGGAAATTTGTCCAAGCGACCCATTTGGAAACGGTCCAGGCATGAAGACTGAAAGGAAATTGAGCAGGTAAAGATAAAGTAGCCAGTGAAATGCTGGGAATGCGGAGGACATCATTTACACTGGGACTACCCAATGAGGGAACATGATGAGGGCGATAGCCGTAAAGTTCCTAGACTTCGGGATAAGCTAGAAGCTGAGAATCAACAAGAGAAGTTCGTGGAAGCCAAGGGGCTTGGTCGTGAACGTTCAAAGTAGATGATTGAACATGGGATAGATCTGCAAAATTTTGAAATTTTAATGTGCAATTGTATATGTATTGTATATATGTAATGGAACACCGAGGATGGTGTTATTCCAAGGGGGGGGGGGAATGTAACACCTTGGTTTTGACCCTGTTGGCATGATGTATATATAATGTAATTAATAGTGGTTAAGAGATAAAGGAAAAAATCCCCACCATTGATTTGGTTGTGAATGTTTCAGCAATAGGGGTAGTTGCCGATGGTAATTCGTGCTATCTAGCACTGTATGGTTGGGAATCATGTAAACACACACATAAATTAAAAATAACCACAACCAGCTACGACAGTGCAACATTGAAATGAAAAGGGCATGATTGCAAAGGATAAGGGGTGGGGGATGTCAATCTTGGTCTATGGGGGAAAAACCCATGTTTTGCCACCTTGTTTAATTTGCCATATTCCCTTGTCTCACCCTTGTCAACCTCTTTATTGATTTTGTTGAGGTAGTTGGGGAAGTTAATGCTGAGTGGTGGTGGTTGTGGCAGGACTATCCATCCTTGCCCATGTACCCACTCCACCAGCGTACTTCCTATTCTCTCGCCTGGGGTAGAAGAAACATTCTTCCTCGACCTTCCATTCACTCCACTCCTTCCTTGGTCGGTTCATGCTCATGCAGGAGCTAAAATCTATTCATCTTCCTCATGCCGAGGGGAAGCCTGTTCATCCGCACACATAGGGGAGCTATTCACACTGACAAAGGGATGTGCAAGCGGATGGTGTGGCTGTATGTTTTCCCCACCAGCTGATTTGTGGTCTCTGTGCTATTGCGATTCACGCAGCAAGATGGGAGCTGTTTGGTCACTGTCACCCATGATTTTTTTTCCTGTGGAGGGGCATTTTCATGCTCGGGGACTATGTGTAAGTTTCCTTACTGATTTGTGGCCCGTGCATATGTTTTCCTCTGTGTTTTGCAGTTTGGTGCAAGGGATCTCACGCACAGACTGGTTGAGGTCGTTTTCCCACATTGTGAGCCGTGCTCACTGATTATGTTTGGGACTGTTGTCTTCCCTGCATCTTGTTGGGCTGTTGTTGCACCCTATTTTTAGGTTGCTTTTGAGTTGTTTTGGCCACACAAGGGCCAAGAACAACTCTGATTTGCCTTGTGGGATTGAGCTGTGTTTTAGCTTTGTTTGGGACTGTCACCTGGTTGTCTTTGCCTTCTTCATAGGGCTGTGAAGGGATTTTGTTGTTGCGGTATGCAGTGGTTGGTCTTCGGACTATTGTGAGTGGGATTAGAGGCTGGGTATGCTTGAGAAGTTGGTGTTGAGGCCACCATCTTGGCCTTTAGCCTATCCTAGCTCCTTGATGGCCTAATAAACCTAACATAGTTGGCTTGGCTATGCTTTGTGTCTCCTTGTCTATGTGTAAGCCTCCATTATCCCTTATTCCTTGAGGAATCATGCCCAGCTTGTGGGTGGTAGTGTTGCTGAGAGATTGATGAGCACTCTGGCCTATGGTGGGTGGAACATTATAGTGACATAGCTAGTTGCGGGGTGAATCCTTCATCAAAGATAAGTATTGCTATTTCATCCTTGCAATTTTATCTATTGTTTTATGAATAATGATGAACATGTGGATGCTGGAAATGTATGTGTGTTTGCTTATGCTGTATGTTGATGGATTGTGCATCTTGTATGATGGAATGCACCCTTGTATGCATTATGTTAATTTTTTAATTTCAGCATTTAATCCTTGTTCATGTTCATGGGGCTATTTTCCCGTTTGTTTTGGTATTCATCGCGTCCTCTTCACCGGTCAGAGGGTCAGGGACGTGACACTTATGATGTACCTGAATGGTTTTGGTTAAGATAGCTTACAATACCTTATTGGTTGACTCTACTAGACCATTAGCCCGTGGGTTGTAAGGAAAGGACTTGCAATGTCCGATTCCATACTTCGTGGTAAGTTCTTTCATCAATTTGGAAGTGAATTGAGAACCTTGGTCAGTGACAATTTCCTAGGCACACCAAACTGAGTAAATATTTCTTCATATATAAATTATAGCACGTATTTCTCTGTGGCTCGAAATAAATCTTTATATTCTACACATTTGGTGACATAGTCCTCGCAAACCAGGATATACTTTTTTTTCTAAGACATGGGAGAGATTGGTCCTACAAAATCAAGAGCCGATTTCTCAAAAAGATCAATCATGACCTAAGGCTATAAGGGAATCTCATCAGATGACGTAGGTCTACCCATTCTTTGAAAAATGTCACATCCTTTAACATACCGAGAAGCATCCTTAAAAATGCTTGGCCAGTAATACCCAAAATGCAACACTTTATATGTTGTCTGCTTGTTGGAAAAGTGTCCTCCACATGGCCCATCATGGCATGCATTGATTATTTCTATCATCTCGTCCTCCTGCATGCATTGTCTGATAACAAGATCTAGTCTGGTTCGAAAGAGGTCATTATCAACCCAAGAGTAGTTAGAAATTAGGACTAAAATTTGACATTTCTTGTGTGGGGACAAGTGTTTTTCTAACTTCCCAGTTGCTAAATAATTAGCGATATCTACAAACCAAGGAGTTTGAAGATACACAAAAAATAAATGTTCATCAAGGAAAGTATCATCAACGGGCTTAGCACCGTCATCATGTTGGATGCGAGAGAGGAAATTTGCTACTAAATTCTCTCTACCAGATCGATCAGTGATGGTGATGTTAAACTCTTGTATTAGAAGAAGTCATCGGGTCACCCTAGCATTGGAAATTAGTTTATTCATTAAGAATCTAATGGAATAGTGTTACGTATGCACAAAAAAATCATATCCTGTAATGTAATGGCGAAATTTGTTGATAGTATAGACTACTTCCAAAAACTCTTTTTCAGTAACAGTGTAATTTAGTTTGCCAGGATTCAAATTTTTTATAAGAAGTAGATTATGCTTAAGATACTTGGCCTTCCTTTTGACCTAGGACCCCTCCTATTGCCATGTCAGAAGCATCAGTGGATATATGGAAAGGAAGAGACAAATCAGGACCCCTAAGTATTGGTTCCACTGATAACTTATCCTTTAAGACCTCAAAATCACTTTGAAAGGATTCAGTCCATTGGAATTATACATATTTCATAAGAAGCTTAAACATTGGTGCGACTATTTTAGTAAAGTTTTCAATAAAATGTTAGTAATAGTCTACATGGACAAGAAAACTCCTTACCTTATTTTGAGTTTTTGGAGAGGGAAGATTAACAATTACTTCTATTTTAGTAGGGTCTACCTTGATCACTTGTAAAGAGACATGATTCCCCAAGGATATACCTTCTGTTAATAACATTTTACATTTTTCATGGCTAAGGGCTAGGTTTGTATCCTGACATCGGATCAGGACCTTTTCAATATTATCAGGAGCCTCCTGAAAGGTATTACCATAAGCTGTAAAATCATCCATATACACTTCTACGCATTCATGTATAAGATCAATAAAAATTCCTAAGATGGCACGTTGAAAGGTGGAAGGTGCGTTACATAGGTTGAATGGAAAAACTCTATAGGAATATGTCCCCCAAAAGAAAGTAAAATTAGTCTTATCCTGATACTCGAGTGCTATCAAGATCTGATTGTATCTACCATACCTCTCGAGAAAAGAAAAGTATTGTTAGCCAGAAAGGGTATCTAGCACTTGGTCGATAAAGGGAAAGGGAAAATATTCCTTAAGTGTAGCCTTATTCAATTTTTGAAAGTCAACACAAATATGTCATTTCCCTGTGACTTTATTTGGGACTACCACTAGATGAGACACCCATTTACTAACTGAAAATGGGTAGATGAAACCAGCATTGAGAAGTTTTTGTAACTCCACTTTAACTATGTCTTTCAAAGAAGGATTCATCCTCCTTTGAGGCTGTCTTATAGGGGATATACTCACATCCATGTAAATATGGTGAATAGAAGTGTCAGGGTGTATACCCTTCATATCAGTGTACTCCAATGTGAATGCTCCAGCTTGACTTCTAAGAACCTTGAGCAACTTCTCTTAATGGTTTTTACTTGACCCTACGCTTATGTGTAGAAATTTTCTAGGGCCAACCTCACAAGGTATGGTATAAGACCCTTTATGCTCCTCAATTACAAAAACACATGGTGTATCCACAAATGTTGAGAGGGACAAATTTTCCTGAAACTCATCTCCATAAATTTGATCGAATTGAGAAAATGACTAAGGGAAATCTATAAAAGTTGTTTAAGAAACAAATTGGTTTAACACATTCTTAGTAGTCTTCTCCTGAAATGCCTAGGAGTAATCACTAGGAAGGGAAAGGTCTTCAAAATCATCATCCCCAAGAGAAAAATATAACCACTACAAGTTTTTAGTTACTAGTTGTGTTGGGGGGTATAAAACAATTATTTGCATAGACAACCCATTAGAAATGGTCATCTCCCCATCCCTACATCCTATAAAGGAATTAGAAGTGGCTATCCATGGTCTCCCCAGTATAATAGGATTTATTTTAGAAGGATCCTTTGATTCTACTACCATAAAATCAATGGGGTATTCCCATGAAGCCATCGATACAATAATGGCATCCAACACTCCAGGTGGTTTTACCGTGTTACGGTATGCTAGTTCTAGGATTGAAAGGGTAGGTCGGAGAAATTGTCCAAACTGTAAAACTTCTAAATATGTGGTGGTCATCATATTAATTATAGATCCTAGATTAATAAGTGTATTTTCTATGGAAACATTTTTACAATAACTATTACTACTGGGATTCCTGGATTTGTATATTTTGCAATTCTAGACTGGTCTATCATATACGCATACATCTATCCAATAAAATGAATTCTGGGGGGGGTCTTTTCATTTCTTTCCTCGGTGTTTGATACACAGTTCCTTTATTAATTTTTTGTAAATTGGTATATCCTTAATAGCCTATAATAGAGGAATTTGACACAGATATTTTTTAGTTCATTTAGAATGTCATACTCAGGACAAATCATAGGTTTTTCTATTACTAGTCATTCTAGAAATGAAGGGATTCTTTGTTCCTGAGTTGGTTCTTGACGAGGATGAGTATGTATTGGAATTGCTGAAATATCCTCATCCTGTAAAATAGCATCATTCATGACTTCATTGGGGTCTTCTTCTTCTTCATTCTCCTCACGAAGGATGACTGATGACTTGGGTTTGTCATTCACAACTCTTCCATATCGTAATTGGATCTCATGGACAGGTACAGTCGAAATAACATAGGATGGAAGATTTTGCAACTCAATGTTGTTCAGAGCCTGAGTTGGATTATTGTTTGGGTTAGATATAGGTTGTGTAGGTAATAATGTAGGTCATGGAGGGTTGGTATTCTAGAAATGATGAGGTTGTTGTGCAATAAGGGGAACTGGATGCACAAAACTAGGAAACAATTGTTGGATATTGGGTGGGTGCTCAGGATAAGGATGATTATATATGGATATAGGTGGTGACTAGGGATACACTTGTCCCCTCCATCCCTATGGCCAATATTGGTGCTAAGTAAAAATAGGAGGAGGAGGATGGTATGGGGATGCCTAGTTCTGCCAACTTGAAGTGTTCCATTTTTTAGGTTGTTGGTAGGGATGATAATAGGGTGGGGGTTGAGGTGAAGAATTTTGATATGTTGGTTGGTCTCTATGTTTCCAAGGAGGTCTCCTATATGTTTCACCAACGTCCCCACTCTTATATATGGCTTGTAACCTATGAAATGATGGGAAGTTCTCGGTTGTATGATCATTCGTGCATATGTCACAAACAGAGATATTGTTCAATGGGAATTCTTGTTGGGGATGCTTAGGCTTGCATCTTGGACATAAAATGCTCATTACTGTGCACTCTCCTTCTTGCATCTTTTTAGCTTGTAAAGCATCTAGTTGAGAACCCATTGCTCCTAAAATATCAGTTTTGAAGTTCTCGAATAGGTTTCCTAATTCGATCCTTGTGACTCCTCCAAAACTAGAGGTGTTCCCTTTTAGATTTCTATATTTGTAGGGCTCCCGAATATTTCTCCCAACTTCCCCCTTACTTCTAGAGTAATTTCTACACATCTCATCGATTTTTGCAAAGGTTTTGTGGGAGATATCGATAGATTCCATGAGATTAAGGTTTTCTACCAGGTCTTCTGAGATCCCTTTAAGAAAGAGTGTCAGTATTGCATCTTCTTGAAGGTCATTATATTTGGACTTGTGTAATGTATACATAAACCTTTTGAGATAATCTTCTAAGCTCTCATCTTTCAGTTGATGCGTCTTGAAAATATTGTTTTGAGAGTCTCTTGATATTTCAATAAAAATGTGGTTTTCATATCTTTCCAAGTTCTGATACTATACTCTCCTAATCCCATGAACCATCTTAAAGAAGAATCTTTTACTGTAGCAGGGAAAAGTTTTAGTTTGTGAGCATCTTGTATATAGTTATGGTTTATACAAAGAATGTCAAACTCGAACAAAAATGTGTCCGGGTCTTCATTACTTTTCCCATAGAAAGTAGGTAATAAAGAAGGAGGGATGTTCTTCATATTTACATCATGTGCAGTGTCTAGGATAGAAAACCCGAAGGTAGCCTCATTTTGATTTTCTCCTTCTTCTTTGTCATTTCTAACCTTATCATGATCTTCATTTTCTCCCCATCTCTCCATGTAGATTCTATTTTTAAAGAGAGTGTTCCTACAAGGTTCCTTTCGAGGTGATAATGGGGTGTCCCAACTTTTGTTTTTAGGGGAGATCTTCCTCGAATAAGAGAAGTTTCCAGTTGTGTCTTTATTAGGTTCTACAGGGAGGGTAGGTTCTACTGTAGATGTCTAAATCTATGAAACAATTGTATTTATTGAACTGCCAAAGAGAGTGTTTACCCAAGCAAGATCAATTAAATTGACGAAGTTCAGATCCCCCAGTAGTGAAAAAGTTGTATTGTTAGGTTTTTGTACTAGTGGAGAGTTAAGGATTTCCAATGGATGACCCTCTTGAACTTCTTCAGGAATGGGGTCTTTAGAACTTCCTTCCAGGGTTTCTCTACCTTCTATGGCTCTTACTTTAGGTTTCCAAGAAGAACTTCTTCTTACATGTGTCTTCTGATACCTTTCCGCTAAGTTAGTGGTTGGGGTGTTACGTCCCCCACAAATTTTCGTAGGAATTTTAACAAAGTTTTGAGAACTAGTTCTAACATATCTACCCTTCAAATCTCTAGGTTTGTTCATGAAAATATAAACTAAACCGACAATACTATTATTACTGTTGTATTTGGGGGCTCCTGTGATAATAGATGCACAGGTTCTTACCTCTCGTATTACCTCTCCCCCACCACCATCCTATTACTAAACTTCATAAGGGAATTCTACCTATTCTACCTTACAGAACAACTCCCCGACAATGATGCCAAAAACGTTGGGTGTTATATTGTCTTAATGAATCACCAAATATTTAATTATCGATTGAGATTTGTAAACTTGGAGTTGACACAAAATATATGCTAAGGTATAAGGGTACCTAGGGTGACATAGAATTATTTTAACAAAGAAAAGATCAAAATATATTTCAAAATGAAAAAACCGAGTCAAACTTCAGAAATCCAACTACTAAGTTAATTAGACTTTCAATAGATCAGAGCAGTATTAATATATACTACTCTACTCTATAAAAAATAACTGAAAAGATATATATAATACTAATCTAAGAAACAAGACTTGATCAAGAATAAACAACTCTTTATAAGAAATCTATTATTTATTCAGCTTCTAGTCTAGGAATTAGAAAGGTTATAAACAAATTCAAAACTCTAACTATATGGAAACAAGATATTGTATTATTTGAGGCAATATTTTAGCTACTTAATATATATCTAAGAAAGTAAATAATTAAACTATATATTCATTTAACCAAGACACAATAACAAAGCGAAATTATCTAGTTCCATTCTCCTTGAGGATTCTGAGGATATGCGTTCAATGTGACAGGAACTGGAGGAGTGTCAAAATGACTTTCAAAGGAAATGAGAAAACTGAATGGAATTAAGTCTAATTTAACTTCTACAAAGAGGTGTAAACTAAAGAGTGTCTAGTTACAAGTGATAGTAAACATTGTGATTTATTCGCTATCCATAAGTAAATGACTCTAGTTGAAAAGAAGTGTTATTAACAACTGATCTATTAATCAAGAAACTAGACTATTCTAATGATTACCTTGAAGTTGGAGGTATACTTTTCTAGATAGATAAAGCATGAAATAAATTTAAGGAAATAAATATAATCTAGAAGCAAGTAGAAAACTTAATAAAGATATTTACTTGAAAGTGAATTTGATTTAGAAGCAATTAGAAAACTTAATAAAGATATTTTATTTCTGAATCAAATCCTATTCTATGAACATCTTGAGTAATTACAGAATAAGGAAGATAAATCCTATGCTATAAATAATGATCAAATCATAAAGAACTAATGTATTTTTTAGAGAATAAAATTAACAAGTTTAATTCTAAAGTCAATCTAAATCAGAATAAGGTAGATCAAAATAGAAATGCAATTGACAAGTTCTAAAGAAATGATCAATTAGGAAATCAGAGACAAAATAAACTTCAACTAAAAAAAAAACTAAAGAAAAAAGAAACGAAAACAAAGAATCATTATGGATCTTAATGGATACTTTATGTGGTTTGAAATAAGGTCCCAATTATATATGACTACTAGTTGATTACATAAAATAAAAAAATTCGAAAACTAGGAAAACTGAACTTTAAACAAGTATAACACAAAATAGGAGATATTAAAGTCTGAACGACAATCTGAATCTTGGTATAGAATGATAGTTTGATTCGTGAAAAACAATGTAAATTGTGAAATAAAGAACATAAATGATCATGACACTAGCTGGTTTATGCAGCTGAGGCCATAATGCAGAAAAAGACAATAATTAGCAATTGAAATAACAGAAGAGCACTTATGCTAATCTACCTCTAAGAAGAGAAGCCATTTCCTATTGTATAATAAAACAAATTATACGATAAATGCAATTAATCTATAGCTACAAAAGAATCAATAGAATTGAACCTAACTATGAGCTAAACCTGAAACATTAAACTTATTAAGCTCTAGCTAATTCCAAATATGAAATTAGAGAACAAACTAAAAGAAAGGCTGAAAATAACTATGCATGACTAGTCACTTCAATTATGAAAACATAAAATTTATTGACAACAACACATAAATTAGATTAACAACAGACAATACACGTTACAGTGACAAGGTAGCATCAACTATAGGAAATCAAATTACATGCAGAAACTGGAAACAAAAACTACTTATCTGCAAAAGGAAGTAACAGAAATATAGAAATGGAAGACCTCTGGTTGTTGAGGGGCCCTTCTTAGCAATCAGGGGCAGCGAGTGCATCAGTCAATCACTTATGAAAAAAAAAGACATATATCCACAGCTGAAAATTGAATTTTTATTAAACTGGAACAGAGTTTACAAAGTTTCTATGCCAACGATGACTAACTTTCTCTCATCGTGAGAAATATATTTATAGTTTTTACGATGGACGAGTAGGTCGACCCTTTCAATGGTCAACTGCTCTAAAGATAAGCAGTCCTAACTAGTAAATAAACAATTGTATAATGATTTATGACAGCACACAGGCCGTCTTCCTAATCCTTTGGGAATTTATTCTACTTGCGCGTGCAACTAGTGCGTTGATTTCTGTTAACGTCGGTAGATGAGGTGTTGTCAGGCTAAGTGAACAGGATCTGGAATCTTATAGAGCAAGTAGTATGCATCATGAGGAACATGTCGCTAACAAAACCATGGAACCTTTCTTTGTTTTTAACGCCTCGGATATTTCAACTAAAAAAGTAGCAGTTTGATCAGAGGGTTGTAGGACGATATGGATGCAACTGTGCATGTTCAATGTGAATGCATTTCTGATTGGAGGTCTGTTTAAAAACCATATCATGCAAAACAAATCTATATACCAAGCACATTTGCAATTGTCTCATAATTGTAAATAAAACCATTAAATAATGAAAATTAACTAAGACTTGTATAATATTCAATTACATTCATGCATGTGTTTATTTTATTGTCCGAATGGAAAGAAATATGCCAAAAAGTGACAAAAGGTAATGTCGTCAAAGCAAATAATCAACCAAAAATGATGAAAAAATCACAATCAACAGTATTGTTTCTTTGCTCCTCCATGATTTCAAGAATAATAGGACAATTGTTGAATGGGAAGAACCACAAATTGACTTTGGTCCAATGATTGACAAATGGTGTAATGAAGCATCCAAAGAACATGAATTCAATATAGAAGTTGGTATTTGCACTTGCATTGCATTATATCATTTAAGGGTAGAAATAGTTTGTTATGCCAAGGAGAGAAGAGAATGTTTCTAGATAGCAAGTGATTAGAAGAAATAGTTTGTTATTCTTGAAATTTCCTTCTCTAGTGGTTATCTATTAGAAGACCTTATTTTCATGTGGACTTCCAATTTCCACTTATGTTGACTTATTGTTCAAGTTAAAAGTGTTAATTTTTGTAAGAGTTTGTGATATATTTTTAGTGTGTGTTTTGATTTTATGTAAACTTTGATTTTATTTAAGGGTGTTATATCAATGGAAGAGCACATGCCTTACAGGAAGGAGGTCGGTGGCTCAATTCCTCTATTCCCTATCTATATAAATTAATGAACAATTAAATGACCAATTAAAAACCATAAATAGCTAAATAAATGACAAGTTAATAACAAATAATAACTAAATAAACGACTAGTTAACAAAAAACAATGACTAAATACATGACCAGTTAGATGCACTTAATAACTCACTAAATGACCCCCAATTGCGGGTGACAATGTGTCTTCCACCATTCTGGGTCCAATTGACAAGGCATTCAATCCTACCTCATTGTCACCCATTTAAGTTCTTTACTCATCCTGCCTTGATTTGGCCTCCCTCCTCCTTGACGTTCGGGTCCCTTAATTCTCCTGTTGTATGAGGCATCCTTGCCAATGCTAGAGCATACACCCACGTCACTCCTGTGTTGACCCCTTTTAATGTGCATCGTGTCATGTGCTTCCACACTAATTACCAAAGTCCTTCGACATTCCTTCATCTCCGTCACCTTTCCCACTCTTCCCCTGCAACCCATTTGGAGAAGATCTGCGTGTTTTCTTTGATATTCGTCTCTTTGTCTCTCGCCTGCACCATGTCACCCTGACAGAGAGGAATGCCTCAATGTGGTCATGCTGGTAGAGGTTCCCATTCATAGTGCCCCACTCCCTACAATTCCCTATGTAGCACAGAGGGATATGATTTGGAAGTTTTAGCCTCCCTTCTCCTACTGATCGATGACTAGGAAGATGAGCTCGCAATATCTCTTTCCACTTCCAATCAGAACATCAAGCGAAGATGAAACTATTGGGTCATCAAGAACATGTTTTTCCATATACTCGTTCACTATTCCATGATTCCTACAACCACCCCTCTCCCTACAACTTTTCCTGCCACCTTTGGGCCTCTTGCCCCTTCTCCACCTCCGGTTCCCTCTATCCCTTAGGCTTCCTCAACCATCCATGCAACCATTCCCCCCAAGATTTCCTCTGATGTATTTATGGAATATGATCCCCTGGATCTTCCATCTCAACATCGAATTACAAACACATCGGCCGATAAAAGAAACACCAACCTAGCTACCCTCAGGAAAACGGAGCCACTCCCAATCAAGGGAAATCCATCTAGCAATGAAGACACCTCAAGTATGAATGAAGAATCCAGTGATGAGGACACTTCCAATAGTGCAATAGATGACAAGGATGAATATGCTCTAAGAAATGCAGCAGATGACAAGCAACGAAGCACAGACCTTTGGACTCCTATCAGCGAGGAGCCCTACACCAAGTTGTAGTCCAACTTTCTTGCTTCTGGTTTTTAGTTTTGATGTTTTAGGAACTCTGGTCATCCCAAGGTACAAACTCTAAGATGTTTAATATGTTTAAGATGTTTATCTATAAAAAATTTAATTTCCATCTTCTATGGATTTGTTTTCCCTCACCCAGGGAGGATCCTATTGAAAATTATGTCCTCTCATTCCTAAGGCAGGTTGAATCCTTCTTTTTTCTCTCTCCTCTCGGCAGGAAATACTTTCAACTCTGTACTATTTTTTGTACTATTATTTTCCATACATAGAATAGTTTTTGAATTTACAAAAAAAAAACTAATTAAATGACCAGTTAACTACAATCCATCACTAAATAAATCACCATTTAACACCAATCAATGAGTAAATAAATGACGAGTTATCAACAATCACTAACTAAAGACATGACAATTAATAACAAAATAGAAAAAATTAATGACCAAATAAATAGCTAAATATATGACCAACTGATTAAGCAATTCAGGAAATTTATGACCAAGTCATAAATGATCAATTTGGTTGGGTGATAAGTGATTACTAATTTATGACCAGTGGTCACGAGACCCAATTTAGTCATTTATCACCCATTTTTAGTCATTTTTTAGTCATTTAGTGAAATATGAAAATTATTTTTTTCTAATTACACTTGATTTTAAAAGCCTGTGCATCTGAAAAACATTCAAGCATTGTCAGAAGTGTGTATTAACATAATCACTAGATACGATGCACCACTTATATGTAACTTAACGATTTAACTAATTGTTTAAATATAAAATTGACATGGTGCATTGTATAAATACAACACATTGGTGTGTTCAATACACAACTAGCACCAACAAAATGTGTATATAATAGAAATCATTTCCATAGCACTACTAGAGAGTCTTGGGACAATGTCAGTGCCTCCCTAAGAAATCGATGCATTCGTTCATGTGTTAAACTTTAAACATTGATCCCAGTGCACAAAAAAGTCAACAACGCACTACATTTGGTGTGCATGTACTTTTGAAATAGTGAGGAGCACCATATTTTTAATAATATTTTCAATGTATTCACCTTAACGTACCACTAAATATGGTGCATAGAAACCAATAAAATGTACCACTGTGTTGTAATATTAACACACCAAAATGACAAATTTAAAAAAAAAATTGGTGCGCTTGGATAAAGTAGCGCATAGTGATGGTGCATTCTGATTTGGGTTTAAACATTGTGCATGCATTCGTGCACTATGATGGTGCATTGTGATTTGGGTTAAAACAATGCACATGTATCCGTGCACCTCATGCAATTTTGTGCACTAGTGTGCTCGATACTATGAACACACAGGAAAGGTTTTTATTTTCTTTTAACTTAATATGTCGTGGTGATCTATAGTTTATCACACCATAGTAACGGTTGAATTTGTGTATTGGTGTGGAGAGGCACCATTTGTAGTGAGAGGAATGAAAAGTACAAGAACTTGTATATCAATTAATGTACCATTTTGAGAGTTTCAATTTTTATTTAAAATTGTACGGTGCACTATATACTATAGTGTACTGTGTAAATGGTGCACTACATTGACTAGCTAGTAACGTACATGATACAATGCACCTTCTAAATTTATATGGTGCACCGCGTCACAATGCGAGGAAAATAATGAGAATAGGCCATAGAGAATTTAATTTTTTTAAAACAATGCAAATTCAAGATTAATTTAAAATTTTAATCTGCTAAAAGTTTAATCTAGAATAAAAAAAAAGAGATTATCTAGACATTTGTTGGCTAGGGAGGCATGGTTGCCACATAATCCAGAAAATGAAATTTGTTCTCCATTTGGAAAATTCAAAAATAACATATAGGAAATGGATAGGGAAAATGTAGGTAAGAATATCACTAATGGTAGGGCACTTTAGGAAGGAAAAGGTGGCACTGCTTCTTGAGCGATCAAGAGCACTGTGGAATGGTAAAAAATGAATAGTTTGGCCAGGATTTTTTTTACTAAACCCTGATTTGGTGTGTCTTGTACACGAATGCACCGAGTCTTTTTCTTATGAGGCACACCAGTTCATTCAATCAATAGAAACACACCTTTTTGTTAGAAAAATTAAAAAGTGGGAACAAAATTTTAAATAAAACATAAATAAATTTTTAACTTATCTCTAATATGGTGCACTTATGTTTTTAATGCTTCAGTGCTTTCTCTTGGTTTTTACATAGAACACACTATATTGATTGTAAAATATTTAAATTGTTAACGCAAGTTTGTTTAACTTTACTTGATTCGGTGAGCTATAATACATAAATATCAATAGTGCTTCGGTTTATATATAGTGCACCATTGATGAGTTTCAATTTTTTAATATATTATTGTTTTCCTGTGTTTTTTGGGCCAACTATGGTGTGTTAAATGTACATACTCACCAGGGATTTTTTTGGTACCTAGTGCACTAATTATGGTGTCGGTGCATTCAATGTAGATAAGCACTGGGGTGTATCATGTGTTTAACACATCAATATATAGACATTTTCCTAAATAAACATTTTTTTCTCGTATCAAAAGGGGATTTTCATTATCAGTGCATAACATTTTTTACCACACCGATGCCTATACACATTGAACACACTAGTGCGATTGTTGTATGTGAAAGCACCGATTAAATTTTTTTTCTAAAACCTCCACTTGCTCACCTCCACCAGATACCTACGTTGTAAACATATATTTGAGATTTTTTATTAGGGGATTCTACTATAAAATATGTTAGAGGGTGTTCTCCTTGTAGTGTCTCGACCTTTCATTGGTGTCAAAACTACAGGTACTACACATGGACTTAACCATTTTCTAATCAAACCTTTCTACAACATTTCGTGTACTTGTGTATTCAATTTTTCACTCTTTGTAGGAAACATTTTGTGGCTTCCTTCTTAGGAAATCCTTCTCTCGGTATCAAATCAATATGATTACTTATCCTTCTCAAAGGAGGTAATACTTCTAGTGCATTGTCAAAATGATTATTTAGGCCTTCTATAGGAACATATTAAATCTACAATATGCGACTTCTATAGGAACATCTTCCACCTTTCCTTGGTTAGTTTTAGAATAAAAACAAACAAACATTATAATTCTTTAGGTCATCTAAAAAATTCCCGTCATCAAATAAACAAATTCTTGCATTGTTGCAAACCTACCCAATTCCTCTCTCAGTGGATTCAATCTGTCTCTTTATCCATCCTGTGTCAATGAGGATGTGTTGGCATACCCATCATGCATTACATTCCTATCAACCTACCAAGGCCTTCTTGAAAAAACATGACAAGCATCGATAGGTGTAATATCACACACAATTTTTATAACAATAACTTCCTATTTTATTTTTTACCAAACTTTGTTCACTGAACAAATTTTTTTGGTCATCATGAATCTAGGCAATCCTACACAGATCTGGGCCCTCTTTATCTTTGTAGATTCATCTTGGGCACTATTTGCTCAAATATGAGGTTATCAGTTCTTCCACTACCTATGCTAACACTACATACCTTTTCCTTTACATTTTCATTTTTTAAACAAATTATTTCTTTGAACATATTCATAATATCCATTCAACATGGATCTTTGTTACAAACCTGTAACTTCCAAAAAAAATCAATATATTCTTTTATCCGAGTGAATATCGTAACATGTATAATTGGTCGTAGCATGAACAATTTGTCATTATGTATAAAATAACTTACACTTGATTCTTACCTGAATTGGACAGGTTATACTTCATACGATGTTTACATACGATTATCAACAACTCCAACACCACACCTTAAGGTGATGTTCTTACTATTTTTTATTTCTATTTTACCATTTGGTTTCGCTAGGGGTTCGTAATCCTAAAGGTTGAGTTTCTTACCTAGCAGTTACGCCCTAACTCTAGCATCTGAACCTAGTTCTAAAGTACTAGCAAGAGTTTAAAAGAAAAGGGGCTTAGCACAACACAGTTCGGTGATGAGAAAGGGTTGGGGACTATGGTGTCAAAAACCATAGTCATGATCCCACTTAGACCTTGGAATGAGGTATCTTTGATGTTATACCATGATGTGGATTATGGCACTATCACCATAATCATGGTATTNTATGAGCCATACATTACTGAGAGACATAAGGTTATGGACACACTTGCACTTGAGTTTGACCTTTGGAAATAACTCTTCCTTGGCTGCGAATTAACATCACAACAAGGCATTTAATGACAAGTTTAAATCCGTGTCTAAGATGGATCTCGGCCCTCCATTTGTTGTAATCTTGGGGGAGGGTTTTTGGAAATGGTTTAACACAGTTTTACATGTCTGAAAGTTCCATTCGCATGTTTATTTTTGGTCAACAACTATTTGTGTAAGATAGCTCTACCCTCCAGGCTACACTGTGCATGTTTTGTTCAAACTTTTATCTATATGCTTAATGGAAATACTTTGTTTGTTTCTGAGGTATGCTTGAGGATTTTATCAGTGATGATGGCCTCCAAAATTCCTTATCCCTGTTGGTTTTTTGTGGAGGAGAAAGAAGACCAATAATTGGCGATCCTTCCATGCATTTAACTAGGTATGCAACACTTTAGTTCTGTTCCACTTAAATTTCAAAAAAAAATCAAGACTTAAAGGCATAATCAAGTCATTGACTTTGGGTTTTTCCTTTGATTTGTAGGCGGAGGAGTGAGAAGGGTGTCCAAGAGGAGTCTACCACTATCCCTCTCTACAATTGCATAAGGTAAGGTTTCTGTCTCTGTTATCATCATTCTTTTTACAGTCTTTAATAAATAGGATAAAGTTCTAACTGCATCATGGGAAATGAACGTTATAGGAAGGGCGATGAGACTGGTGACATGGTCACCTCCTCTTAGGCATGATACTTTCCAAAAGTGAGTATAAAACCTTAATTTATTTAAACATTATACAAACCAAATATTTTCTTGGCAAGTACTAACATTACTCAGTTGTTGTTATTGCTTGTACCCCTCTAGCATGGATTTCCTCGGTCTGCTCAATGGTATACCAATAGTTCATTGGTAAGGGTTAAGTAGTTAGGTTGCAATGGTTCTTCATTAGGTTTGTGGATTGTTTAGGAAGTGGGTCTTTCACCACTCCTATGAATATAAGTTGGATTGTGTTATTTAATTTCTTAAGGTTATCTGATATCTTGCAGCAATGGCTTAACAACCTCTCCTTTAAAGCATTGTTGTATTTTACTTTTGGATGTGTGTGTTATGGTTTTGTTGAAAAGTGGAAAACATCTTAATGGACTTATAACCACTTGGGGCTTATGTAGAAGTATAGTTGAATACTCATACCCCTTTCTGATATTTGAAGGTTTTAGTAAGACCCCTTTGGGTTTGTACTAGCTTATAGTTGGAGCCTCTCTAGTGTTTTGTAAATAAAACTTGCATTACTATATAGACACCAAATTACATAGTGAAATACATCTAAATCCGTCCCAAAATCATGGAGGCCTTGGTCCAGTCCAGCGAAACCTAGTCTGGGACTTGACCTAATCTGTTTCGCCAAAAAAATACAGAGATTTTCCAAAGCTTCTTGTCCCCCCTTTTACAACCAATCCTTCCATAATTCTTGGCACAGTTACAGAGCTTCCCAACCCACATCAAAATGGACATACTAAAGATTCTGTCACCACGAGGATCCCTATTGACTACATGGTTCCCATTAGAACTTCTACTGTAACTACCTAAGCTATTGGTACCACAGAATAACCCCTGAAAAAACACAGAATTAGAAGGATACCTGAAAAAACACAAACATAGAAGGATACCTGAAAAAACACAGAAAGAAGAGGGTAATCATATCTAACCAGGAGGAGAGGGGCCCCAGTGAGGAATCACAACCGAGGGGATCATTGCAGCTGATTGCTGGGAGCTTGTTTCGTGCACTAAAACTACTTGCAGGGAGCTAGCCATGTTCTGGGAGCCTGTTTCATGCATTGAAAGTAATTGCGGGGAGACAACAGTGTTCTGGGAGCCCACAAGGCCTCCTTATTCTGCCATACCTCCCCTAATGTTCGTCACCCATGGTCTAGTTGTTTCCAAGGCCCGACGATCAACAGGTTAGAACAAGAAACCTAACCAAGCCACAAGGACGTCAAGCTTATGGTGCATGGTGTGGAATTCGATATTATGCTCTTTCCAGAAGGGCATAGGTTCTGTATCACCATCTCTATTGGCTTCCTACATCGATGTGGAGTGTCCCACTAGATGGACTGTAACCCAGTAAGTCATAAGCATGCAGTTTTATGTAGAAGCTCGGCCGATAGTGTTTCCAGGGTCCAAGACCCACTCCGCCACCACCGCGTGAAGACTCTCCCATGGCATGGCTTTCATCTCAGCCCACAACCCTTCAACCACCCTTTTCAACTCTCTACAAATACTGAGCGGAACATGATCCTTGTATAACTCAGCCTCCTCCTAAGCCTAGACCTGAAATTGGGTGGTTTGTCACGTCTGACGCATGATAGATTTCCCTTTAGCAGTGGATAAGCCAAACGCCTCCTCGAAGCCACCATCCCTTCTAAATTGTCATTTGGGAACCATCGTGATAGATTGCGAGAACAAGATGGTTGATAGGAAGTGGAGAAGATGTGCTCCCACAGAACCAAACCCCAAGGTGCAACGTAGGGTGAAACACGGATACTCAAGCCTACACTCTCTATAATGAAACTTTGCATATCGAAGATCAAAATTTTCAAAATAAAACAGACGGGTGCTCGTGGGAGTGCTTCCATCCCTGACCTTAGCCTGCGTCACACCTATGATGAGAACGAGAGTCATTCACCTATGGTGATTATGATCCCCATTCGGTCGACGGTCCCTTCGACTAGTGCCAAGCATGGAAAATCTGGAGGCATGAGTCAAAATAATGGAGCAGTACCACCACCATAACCATCGGGCATTTAAACCATTGAAACCACATAGCATTAGCTTGGCCTCGTGTAGGCATGCTTGCACTTCCCACCTTCACCTATCCTCCCATCTACCTAATTAACCATCTAAACTTCCTCGGTGACGTCCATTGCAGCTAGGTGGTGGCACTATTGTTCCCATTCCTCCTCACCAAAAACTTCTAGTCTATTGCATCAGAAGCTGATTCCACTCTCCATGCCAACATTCACCAACCGGTTAGCAGCTTTGTTGGCCTCCCTTGTGACATGGTGAAAATAAATAGCAGGGTGTGCAAGGAGGAGGTCGTGAAGCCTTTCCATCCTATATGCTAGGTGCCAGCTAGGAGAGACCTTTTTAGAGGTTTTCCCATTCGACAATTATTTCACCATCTAGATGAGGGTGTTGGAGTCACCTTCAATTATTGCAGGAAAAAACCCATTCCTGATCAGCACTTCCAACTTAGCCGAGTTGTTGGTATCCTACCCTATAGCTCCCATGAACACCATCCTAATCCTGCCCTCGTCATCATGACAAAGACCACCAAATCTTGTCAGGCCCGAATTTCCTCTAGACATGCCATCAAAGTTCATCTTGAAGATAGAGGGGGGAGGAGTAGACCATATAGTCGGGTTGGAGGGTTGACACAATTTGTCTCGTTGGCATAGGCCAGCCATCATAGAACTATTCATCCCCTAGTTCTCAGCAATTTGGGCTTCCTCCCATGTTAATATCTTGTCTTGATTGTGCCACTGCATGCAACAAATGGATGATAACATGTTGTCTCTCACCATTTTCCAGACCATGTCCATGTCTTTGCATTGGTGTCTAAGGATATGAGAATTCCGCTTCTTCCATATGCACCACATGGCCATACCTGGGAAGGCATCCCAAATCGTTTTGATAATGGGTTTTTTGTATGCTTTTGGGCACCAGTCTCTTAGGGACTAAGAGGGTTGACCCTGTCATCTATCGCTTTGTCAAAATGTCATTGCTCCCTTATCCCACACAGTAGCTTTGAAAGGGAAGTTGTCTGGAAGATGACTCATAGATTCCATCACTTGATAGCACAGACAACATTGAGAGGGCCCGTGAATCCCCCACTTGCACAGATTGTCACTTGTGAGAATCCTTCCCCTAATGACCAGCCAAACAAAAAGGGAAACCTTGGGCCATAAGTTGATTGTCCAAATTTTCTTCTAGATATCATTAATCATAGCATTCCTCAAAATCCTGATACTATAGGCCTCCTTGATGCTAAAGGATCCTCTAGTTGAGTAACCCCATCTTAAAATATCAGGTCCTTCTTGAACCTTGAGAAAGTGTTTGTTGAGTTATTCCTAGAAATCCTTCTAATACTCCTCACTGGAATGTTCATTTTTCTCTTGGAATTCCCACTGATGTTGCTCCATGTGATTTCCCAACCTCCAGGATTGATTCACCTAGATATTACCCCTTTCGAGCACCTACTGCTTGATGTGATCCCACTGCGGATCCCTGCCAAGGATGGGAAACTAGTTCCATGAGTCATCCCAAAACTTCACCCTGCTACCATTCCTAATCTCCTAGAAACTATGCTCCTAGATAATTGACTTACTAGCCAAGGCTTTCAACCATATCGAAGAACCACTGGGGGCCTCGTTGAATCAAATCAAAATATGTCTAGGCCTATCCCCAGCATATTTTGTGCTCCAAAGTTTTTCCCAAGGTTTCGTTGAGTGGTTAACCCAGCGCCACCACACTTTGGCACCAAGGATCTCTCGACATCACTTCAGGATCCTTGAGTCCTAAACCTCCTTGCTCCTTTGGCTTGCAAACATCCTCCCAACTCACCAGAGAGAATTTATCCTTCTCCCCACGACCGCCCCATAGAAAATTGCGTTGGATACATCTAATTTCTTTGAGGATAGATTTAGGAGTGGCTAAGATCAAAAAGAGGTAGGTTGGCATAGCCTATAAAATGTATTTCACCAAGATCAACCTACTGGGGAAGTTTAAGGGGTGAAGCGCCCAGCTTGAGAGTCTCTGTTTTAATCTATCCAATACTTCCTGCTAGGACTCTTTTTTTGACCTACACATCTCAAGGGGAATGCTGAGGTACTTGGATAGGAAGGATCCTTTGGTAAATCCCAAGATTCTCAAGATATTCCTCTAGGCGGCCGGGGGGGGTGTTGACAAAGAAGACCTGAGATTTATTAGGATTGACCGCTAGGCCTGAGGCCCTTGCAAAGAGCTCTAGGATTTTCTTGAAGCTACGAGATTCTTGGACTGAAGGGCACCCCATGAGCATAGTATCATCAACAAATTATTGATGAGTCTAAGAGGGAGCCCCCACATGAGCTTTAACTCCGCATATTTCTCCACTTTCAACCTAGGCCATAATGATATGACTCAAGCCCTCAGCCATGATAATGAAGAGGAAAGGAGATAGAGGGTCTCCTTGATGGATTCCATGGGAGGGATGAAAATTTGAGGTTTGAGAATCATTGAGGAGGATGTTAAAGAATGGCGAAGAAACCAAGCCCATGACCCACTTCACCTAGTCAAGGGAGAAACCATAGGCCCCCAGCATCTTCTCGATGAATTCCCAGTTGATCTTATCATGTGATTTTGTTATGTCAATATTTATCATCATACCAGGTGTTATCGATATTTTTAGTGAGTGCATCACCTCATGGACAAGAATATCCCCATCAAAGATCTACCTACCTTCGATGAAACTAGACTGCTCTTGGCTTATGAGTAGAGGGAGAAGGGGTTTGAGTCTGTTAGCAATGACTTCGGAGATTATTTTGTAAATGACATTACATAACGCTATCATTTGAATTTTTTAGGGGTATCTTCCCCCACATCTCTAGGAATAAGGGTGAGGAAGGTGGCATTGAAAGCTAAGGACCCCCTTCTTGGTCCTGGACTCCTCCACAATGCTGAGCACATCCTCCTTGACAAGATACCATAAGATATGGAATAATTTCATCGTGAATTCATTAGGGCCAAGGGATTTTCCCAAATCCATTTGGTTGACTACTTTCTCACCTTCTTGCATCCCAACAGGCTTGATAAGCATTTCATTTTTTTCTCCAGTGACCAACCTAGGTATTAGGCTTGTTATTTTCTCAATGTCCTGACTTCTATCCCTACCATATTCCCTAAGAATCTTATAGAAGTGTTGTGTAAGTTTGGATTCAATCTCCTGCCTCATTTCCACTTTGCTTGCATCCCTAGTCTTAAGTCTCTGGATTCTAGAGCTATACTTGTTCTGGATCACCAAGTTATGAAAGAATTTAGTATTTCTTTCACCCTCCTGCAGGCATTTTACCCTCTCCTTCTATTTCCAAAAAAGTGCCTCTTGATTTTCCCTACCCTCCAGTTGCCCCATTAAATCCTTCTCTTTGACTTTCATGACCTCATCCCAACCTCCTTCCATACCCTTTTTGTTAATGACATCTAGCTCCAGTAACAGTTTTTTTTGTCCTCAAAGACGTTTCCAAATTTTTGTTTGTTGCACATGCAGATCTTTACCTTGAGGGCCTTAAGTTTCTGTTGAAAGCAAAAAATAATGGTGCCTGGGGGGGAAAAACTCCTACCACCGTTGACTGACAAGGTCCTTGAAGTCTTTGTGATCCATCCAAAAGCTTTTAAAGAGAAAGGGTTTTCCAATAGGGGAACAAGACCAATCCCAAGATAGTCTGATGCGAAATGGTCTGAGCTCACTGCCGGTAGAACATTATCCACAAGCTCCCATGTGCTATGCATGATATTATCTGACACCAAGAAATGGTCCAGGCAAGAGGCCACCAGATGCTCCCCTCCCCATTTGTTGTTCCATGTGAGCCAGCCACACCCAGTTTCCACATCAACCAGTGAGCTCTGAGATAAAAACTCACTAAAAGATTCTTGGTATTTATCCAGGACTCATCTTCCTCCTTTATTTTCCCAAATATTGGAAATGAGGTTGAAGTCTCCCCCAAGCACCCATGACCCCTGCTCCGATTGCTCTTTAAACTAGTTGAGGGGATCCACTAAAGACTGCTTCTCATGGAAAAAATTGGGGCCATAAATATTCCCTAGGGTTCCATGAACTCCTGAATCCAAAAGGAAAAAATATGTCATTAGAGCAAACTTGTTGGCTCGCCAGTTGGATAATTCCACCAATCGGAGCCACCAGAGGATTGCAATACCTCTAGATTGACCTGTTGCATCAATAGCCATGACATGAATCCCTTTCTATATGTTTTCCTTAATATTTTCTAAGCCCCCAAAGCTGCATTTGGTTTCTTGGAGGAAAATAATATCCGGGCTTTCTTGCCTAATTTTACGATTTAGTGTTTTCCACTTCCTAGGGTTGCGACACCCCCTTATATTCCACAAAATGAGCTTCATTGACAAACCTTTTTTAGCTTCAAAGAAGGCTCCCTTGATTGTGGGATACTATCTAAATTCGATCAGTCACACTCCTACTACTATTATGCATTGTTTATTCATCTTCCTCCCTCCTCGCAGTTCCTCCTTTGGTAACTTCCTCTTACTACCCTTCTTGGAATCTGGATCAATATCGAGACTCTCCATAGCACCTGTTCGGATAATGGCTTCCTGGAGGAATTCAAGCTGGAATTTCAAAACATAGACTTGTCCCTTCTTCCTACATTATTCCCCTATGTCATCCAAGTCTAGCTCACCTAAATCCATGTCTTCACCTTCATCCTCCTCTGTTCCTTCCATTTGTTGGACCTCCTCTTCCACTGGAGCTTTGATTGGGTATTCCTATTGATCTTCAACCATTGGCGAAGCTGGGACCTCTACTCCCCCATTTAGGGACCCTAAGGCCTTGAAGGAGTTCCCTTGTCTATTTTCCTTGGAAACTAGCACCTTTCGCACAGAGGGTTTACCTCCTCCTTTGCCTCACCTTTTGTTCTTAACCTGGGTGAACCCATCCTCTTCTGCAACTTTGTTTGAGGAAGGGATAGACAGTTCAGTCCTGGGGCTATATTTGGGACATTTCCTTCCTAGATGACCATATTCATGACAGTGATGACATCTGAAGGGAATTTGTTCATAATCAATAGGCTGAATCGATTCCTCATCTTCCCATTTTAGACTAATTGCTTCTGGAAGCTCTCTAGATAGATCCATATAAACACAGATCTACTCAAAGGCAGTGTACCTTTGGATAATTTTTTGATCTGCTATTTTTATGAATTCTCCCAGAGTGTTTTCAATGTCCCTCAAGGTCTCCAAGTCCTAGTACTCGCCCGGGAGGGAAAAAGGAAAATCCAAACTGGGGCGACCATCATGTCCTCCATCTTTGGGTTGAAACGCTCCTTCCATGGTTGAAGGAATAAGCCAGCCGAGAAGAAAAAGTATGGGCATCCCTCCATGACTCTATCCCTGTATTCTTAGTTAAATAATATGATGGTGAAGAAACCCTTTGAACCCAACTAGAGATCGTATTGGCCTTTAGGCTTCCACACCCCATTTATCCACTTAACTAGGTCTTTCTCCTATTAGTTTTTCAACATTAAGCTAGCATTATGTTAGGATATTTACTGAGAGAATAACAAGTACAACAATCAAACACAAGAGACAATGAACATAGTGTTTTTCATTGGGGAAACCATAAATGGATAAAACCCTGTAACTTCCTCAGAGATAGAATCAGCACAAGATGTAAAACCCCAAAACAGTAAGATGCACTCCCGACAGTAGTAATCTTCTTCTTGTCTAGCCCTAGTGTCTTCTCCTTCCTCAACTATGTGCTACACTTGAGTGTGTGAGTGATGTATACTAAATAGAGACCCCAACTCTCTATTTATACTAATCTCGACATGACTAAAACCCTACTAGGGTCGACCTCTACTAGGAGAGTCTAATAACCCTAGTGCCCCAGAACTGCAGGGACTTTAACCCTCACACAATCAGAGGGTTACCCACTATGACTTGGCATGACTTGTTTACATTATTGATTCTCCCAATGGGAACATTGGGGCATGACAACATGACTCAATTACATAATAGATACATCTCGAAATAAACATCGGGTTACAATACATAAGATACATAGATGAATACATTTCGAAGTTACAAATACATCAATACTCCCTCTTAACTAGGAAGGTATTCTTTCGACACAATTTTCAGCACTGGTCTTCTTCTATGTATCGACTGGATCATCTCATCATCTACATCTCGAGTCTTCTGAGTCTTCAAGTCATCTTCATTCTTCAAATATGGATCATCTCTTGATTTGGATCATCATGGGACATCATCACTAGATCTGGATCAACATCACTAGATCTAGATCATAACTCGATCTGGATCATCATCACTGGATCTAGATCATCACTCAATATGGATCATCATTACTGGACTAGATCTGAATCATCACTCGATCTGGATCTGGATCTGGATCATCTCTCGATATGGATCATCACTGCTGGATCTACATCATCACTCGATCTGGATCTCTCAGAGTCATCATAACTAGATATGGATCATAGCTCTATCTAGATCTCATCTGGTCATCATCATGTGTGTGCTATCTCATCATAGGAAGTTATACAGATCCATCCTTCTTTCATGCTGATTGTAGGCCTAGCTATCAGGTAGGTATTTTCCCAACACTTACATCTGACCTACTCGTCAAAAAGGAATGCCTAGCACTCACATCTGTTATGGAAGGAACTGAATCCTCTCACCATGATAGAATGGCCTGCCCTTACATCTGACATGGAAGGAACTGAATCCTCTCACCATGAATGAATGGCCCGCACTTACATCAACCATGGAAGGAACTAAATCCTCTCACCATGACAGAATGTCCTGCACTTACATCGGCCATGGAAGGAACTAAATCCTCTCACCATGATGGAATGCCATGCACTCACTTAGTATATTTTCATCAAGTTTTCGAGATGGTTTTCAATTAGATTTAAATTTTGTTGAGGTATTAAAACAAATCACGAATAATTTGCCAGAAGTAGGAATTATACAATTGCCACTAGTTCTTTGTTAATAACCTCATCAACCCAATTGATGGAGATGATCTAAATTAGATACCATTGGCACATCAATTTGTTCAGGATTCATGATTTGCACGTGTTGCTATCAACTACATCTATCACGAATAAAATGATATATTTTGATTGTAAACAACCAGATTACATCAAATTCTAGAGAAGGAGTGCCAAGTTGGAAAGAAGAACTCAGTTCGTGTTAAGGGTAATCCCGCCACCTTGTCTTCAGATCCTCCATTCGTGGTTGTTATTTAAATCCATGTTATGGAAAGAAGAACTCAGTTTGTGTTAAGGGTAATCCCACCACCTTGCCTTCATATCCTCCATTCGTGGTTGTTATTTAAATCCACGTTATCATCTCAGAGAGCGGAGCTCCACTCCTTGGGTGACAAAGGGCCACCCTTCATGAGCGGCCCTTTGTCACCTATGGAGTGAAGCTCCACTCCATAGCTTTTCTCCCTCCTCCCATTTTCCATTTCTGATACAGCTGATCGAGCAGACATTTGAATGCCACCTTAATACCATATGTTAAAATTTCTTAGTATACCTTTCCGAATTCCCCCCTTCCAATATCTTTGTTGAATCCATCGGTGGCAGTCTCAATGGCCTAGAAACTGAATATTGTTGGAAGACCAATGAGATTCATGAGATAATCTCCATTCAATTCATCGACACCATGAATTCTTCACTACAAATCCAGAACATGTGATGGCATGCTCCTATGCTAACTTTCCATACTATCTAGTGATGATTTTTCCACGTAGTCTAGTTAACATATTTTTATTTGATATTTGCAACCTCAGGGAGCTGAGCTCTGCTCCTTGGGTGACAAAGGGAAGCCCTTCACGAGTGGCATGATTCTCAGAATTGTGCTACTCGTGAAGGGCGACCCTTTGTCACCCAGGGAGCGGAGCTTCGCTCCCTTCCCCGTGTCTGTCATAACCAATCTCATTGTCACAATTTCCCCTCTCAATATCTTTGCAGCATGAAGCCCACATCTAGTCTCTCCACAATAGATGTCGTACCAACCAGCCATCATAATGTTTTCTAATTCATATATCGTCTGGAGAACTGATTCAACTTGATAATCATAAAGGAAAAATCATATCACAAAATAGATTTCTAAAATGGCAGAAACAGTTGTAAAAATAAACATCTCGTAGGTTACATACTATTGGTAAGAGATCCTTAACTGAATATAGTAAAAGTTTTAAGTTTTTTTATATATCATATCCAATTTTCCACACTCCTCCCCATATCACCTGCAATAGAAATACAAAGAAAAGAAAAATAAGACTTCAAAGTTCAATGGAGAATAAAATTCATCATTTTCTAAGACATATGGATCGATAGGTAGTCGAGTTGAAGCATTTCAAATAGATAAAATATTTTTGAGAATGGGTCAAGTCATACCCCACCCAAGTGGAGAGCAGGAGTATGTCGAAAAAAGAAATTGGTTAATCCATCGCTTTTCTATACAAATAATGAGGATCTAAATGAGTAAATCCAAAATGTATGGTTTATCATTTTCTCTTAGATTTGATTGGTATCGGGTAGATGTTAGAAAGGTTAGACGTTAGATTTGGGTAGAGCTTAGTTTTAAGGTTAGTTTAATTGGTAAGAAGTATTTATATTCTTTTTGTTTGGGGAGTTTTTGGATCCTTGAATTCTTTGCGTCTTCTAGAATAAGGGAGAGTTTATTATGTATGAAATAAAATAGGAAGGTGTTTTCTAAAAAAATTAGTACATAGTTGATAAAATAGTTACCAGATTTCCATACAAGCTCTTTAGAATGAAGTTGTACACATATCCAGAGTCTTCAAACCAGGTCTTCCTTTTCAAAGCTGACAACCTAGTGGAAAAGATATTTGTGTGAAAGAGAGAACGATCAAACTAGGTCTTCATTTTGAAAGCCTATCATGAATCCTTCACATCGCCCATCACCGCCTATCTATTGAAAGACCACGTATCGTTGGAAGGCCTGAACCAAGAGCATATTGTGTAAGGCTTGGAGATCGTCTCACATATATTTAAAAAACATTTGTATAAATAGAATGAGTTTTTTTGACATAGAAAGAAACCTCAATTTTCTTTTTGGAGCAACAACCTTTTCCTTTATACCTAAAGTATGTGATAGAAATTGGAAAATGATTACAACTTTAGATACAATTAATTGCAGGTAGAAATTGGAAAATGATTACAACTTTAGATACAATTAATTGCAGGATTAAGTGATGATTCCATATTCCTAGAACTATGTAACACTATTAAAAATGTACTTGTAATTTATTACATTTATAATTTTTCTTTGGTAAACAAACAAGGAAGGACAACAACACAAAAGGAAGGAAGAATAGATATAAACAAAACACTCCAACTATTACGACACAACAACACCTACACAACATGGGACAATTTCACATCCGATGCCCCACTTCGAAAAAAGCTAAAAACCAATAAGAAGAGTTTGAACAAAACATTATCTAAGTGTGAATTAATTCTTCTACGGCTTCTTCATCAAATGCTGTAAATTCCTAAGTGGACTAAGAGAGTCTATCTTTAGGCTAAGTTTAGTTACATGGACTAGGCCACTAGAGGAGGAGGGCTTACTCAGATGCTCATAGTATTTATTGGAATTACCATAGAATGGATATGCAAGTGAAACTTATTGATCCATTTTACTTGACCTATACCCACCACTTTCTATAGTTTCGGCTATTTGTTAGAGGTTTTTGACTTTTTGGTGAAGTTTTAATTAGAATTGGGTTTTTTTTTTTTCAAATCTGAATTATGAACTGTCCAAATCAGTTTTTTGAATCCACAAATGGATTCATCATCTTCAAATACCCAAAGGGAACCAATATTGTGCAAGTTTAACAACTATCATATTATATACCTTTTCACTAATTAATCTAAAATTTCTACCGTATTATGTGAAAAACAAGCGAGAAAAAGAAAAGCTCTAACATATGTAATGTTATTTACAAATATATGGTTTAGTTTTTTCTTGAATTTATGTGAATAGTCACTTTTGGGAAAATACTATGAAATAACATCATTTTTATGCAAAAAACTTTGAAAATCCATTGAAAATGGTTTTAAATGTCTTTATTTTCTCAATTTTTTTAAAATTTTGTCAATAAAAATGTCTTATTTTGTCCATAAAAATGTCTTAGTTTAAAGAAAAGTTTGAAAAATGTATATGGTTTTCATTATAACTTGATTCTAAATGCATGTTTTTTTGTTAAATTTCTAAAAAACACACATAAAAATAGAATTAAAAAATATTTTACGACAAAGATGATACAAAGGCCCAAAAAAATGCCTCAAAATGAAAATATGTGATATTGGTATCAACCCTTTTTGAAATGGAGGTAATAATAGCTACTAAAATTAGGAGAGAGAAAAATAAGAACTATGTCAAGTTCTCGTTTCATAGTATAAGTGGTTTTGAGCCCATAATCAACTGTACTCCTCAGGTACCTCAGAATATGCTTTGCAGCAATCAAGTGAACATTTCTCGAATCTGTCAAGAACTGGCTCAAGGTCTTAATAGCAAAGCAAATATTTGGTCTCGTGTTCATCAAGTACATCAATGACCCAATCATCTGATGATACATTGTAGCATCAACCAACTATGATGAAGCATCGCTCAATAGCTCCAGGTTTGATGCCATAGGTGTGGCCATAGGCTTGCATTCCATCATCCCAAACCTTTTCAGGATCTCTACTCCATACTTTCCTTGTCCAAGGAAGATTCCATCCACACTCTGCCACACCTCCATACCTAAAAAGTAATGCATCATACCCAAGTCCTTCATCTCGAACTCAGTGGCAAGCTTTCTCTTTGTATCAGTAATCCACCCATCCATACCTATCACAAACAGATCATCTACATATAGTAGAAGCATCATCGGGTTGCCATCTTCAACCTTGTAGTAAAGGTTGGAATCTGCTTTACTCTTGGTAAATCCCAAACTAGATAGAAAGATATCAATTCTGCCATACCATTTCCTGGGTTCCTATTTCAAATTATACAGGGATTTCTTCAATCTGCATACATGAGACTCCCTGTCATGTGTCTCAAAACCGAGTGGTTGTTCTACATACATTTCCTCTTCCACTACACCATTCAAGAAAGCAATCTTGACATCCATCCGATGTATCTTCCATTTCATCACTGCAGCCAGAGCAAGTACTGATCTGATCGAAGTGTATCTAGCTACAGATGAAAAGGTCTATTCATAGTCTATTACCTTTTTCTAAGAGAAACCTCGAGCTACAAATCTTTCCTTATACTTTTCAATGCTATGGTCTGTAGCATGTTTGATCTTGTAGATCCATTTGGAAGTCACAACTAACTTCCCATCTAGTCTTGGGACAACATCCCAAACATCATTCTTCATGATCGATTGGCACTCTTCGATCATATCATCCTTCCATTCTTTCCGTTCTACCACTTCTTCATAACTGGGAGGTTCTTTATCAATGAAATCACATAGTAAAGCTACATACCCATAATAGGATCTGGTCCTCTTTATTTCTATGTGATTCTCTTCTGGAGCCCCATATCTTTCCACACCTTGGATAAGTTCTCATACCCAAGCAAGTTTCCTCTTATGAGGATTCTTCTCCAAAGGTGGATCTACAGGCCTTTGTGGTTCTACAAATTCTCGATCTTCTTCTTCAAGTTCTTCAGCAAGTCTTTTTCTAGATTTGTTGTAAGTTGTGTCTTCATCAAATGTCACATCCCTCCTAATGTCAATCTTCTTATATCCTAGGAAATATATTCTATAAGACTTTGAGCTTTCAGAGTATCCCACAAATATACCCTTATTTCCTGAAGGATCTAATTTAGTCCTCTTCTCTTTTGGAATGTGGATGTACATAGGAAAACTGAATATTCTGAGATGGCTGACTTTTGGTTTCTTACCGGAGAATAATTCTTTAGGAGTCTTGTTCTCGAGTACTCTATGTGGAGTACGGTTCTGTACATACACCGCTATTCTAGCAGCTTCCTCCCAAAGATGCATAGGAAGGTCTTGATCATGAAGCATTGCTTTTGCAGCTTCCATGATAGTTCTGTTGAGTCTATTCCACAACCCCATTCTATTGTGGATAATAAGGAGTGGACAACTCCCTCTTAATCCCCGATTATTTGCATAGCTCTTTGAATTCATTTGAAGTGAATTCTCCACCATTATCTGATCAAATGGTCTTGATCTTCTTTTTAGTATGGTTTTCAATCAAGGCTTTGAATTATTTGAACTTACTAAATACTTCATCTTTGTTATTCATGAATTAAACCCATGTCTTCCTAGAAAAGTCATCAATAAAAGAAACATAATATGCATACCCGCTTAGAGAGTCCGATGACATAGGACCACATACATCAGAGTGGATGATTTCCAAGATTCCTTTTTCTTTTCTTTCACTGCTTGGAAATGTCTTCTTTGTATTCTTCCCTTTTGCACATCCTTTGATGACCCCATCATGTTTTGCTTGGATTTCTGGAAGATCTTTGACCGCTTTGCTTTCAATAGGTAGTGCTCTGTAATGCACATGTGCAAGACTTCTATGCCAAAGTTCACTTGGCTCTACTATGTCATGGACCAAGGCTTGTTTTGGATGTCCCTTCAATTTGTATAATCCTCCTTCTTGTTCTCCAATCACTACCACATCATCGATAGTCTTTCCTTTTGGCCACATGATGACTTGACCATCTATGAATGCAGCCCACATTCCTTTTGCATCTAATGCTGATATGGAGATAAGTTTCTTCTTGAGTTCTGGCACAAACAATACTTCTTTCATTGTTAGAGATTTTCTAGAGTCTAACTTATATGAAGATTCCCCACTACCTTTTATTGGATATTGGTAGTCATCTCCTAGCTTTACCTTGTGAGGTGATTCATGTCTTGACAGTCTCACAAAAGATTCCTTGAATCCAGTCATATGTTTGGAAGCCCCACTGTCTATAATCCAATCATCACTACCATGAGTAATGTTACATGTGAGAGCTGATATCAGAACATATTCATCCTCACTTGAAGAATCTTCTCTTTCATATCTGGATCTCTTCCTGGATGGTTCATTATCCTCTACAGCATGAGCATGATGTCTTCTTTTGTTGCTCTTCTTTACTATCTTCTGTTTGTTAGGACAATTCCTTGCATAGTGTCCTCCTTAATCACAAGTATATCACTGTGATCCTAGATACATCTCTTCTAGTATTATCTTTGTGAAAGTGCTTACCTATAGAACCATGAGGTCTTCTTTTGCTTGACTTGGAGTGTACCATAAGAGCTTGGTCTTCACTTTCCATCTTCTCTTCTCGAGTTGCTATCCGAGCTTCTTCTTGAGAGCACACTTCCCATAGTCTACTGAACTTGACTAACTTTTTCCTATCACAAATTCCTTGGATGAAAGAATCCCATGAGCTAGGAAGGCCATTCAATGTCGTCATTATAATATTTGTATTTTCCACTTTTTCATCAACTTCTTCTAGTTGCTCTTTGATCTAAGAAACTCTTGTGAAGTAAGACTAGATTGTTTCTGCATTCTGAATCTTCAAATTCTTTAGTTGGTTTCTCAGGGTCATCTTCCAATTGATGTTCTTCCCTTCAAACAATTTGGTTAGGGCATCAAACATAGCTTTAGGTGTCTTGAGAGAGGACACCTATGGGATAAGGTGATCCTTGATAGAATCAACAATGATCATCTTTTCCATAAACATCTTCTTCTTATGTAAGTCCTTTGCCTCATCTCCCTCTATAACTGGAACCTCCTCATGGATGTAGGAGTCTAATTCATTTTCTTTCAGGACCAGGGAGATTCTATACTTCCAGGCTTGAAAGTTATCAGCTCCCTCAATATTTTCATCAAGATTGGTATGATGAGACATCTTAATTGAGAACCTCAAATGGAAATACAAAATATTTTAGATCTTACCAGGTTCAAGATGTCGGATCTGAAACTTGAGCTAAAATCCTGCAGAGTCGGTTCAGGAGCAAATTAGGGTTTTTCTTTTCCAGAGTTATGTCCACCCAAATGCCTTCAAATTTGTCCCTAAATTCAATTTTGGGGAGGAGATCAATCCAGGCCTGGGCTCACTAAAAATTTCTTCTTCTATGAAAATCCCTAATTTTCGACAGTAGTGACAGGTCCAAAACTGAAAAACCTTAGAATTGGATTCTTCTTCGACAAAAATATGTGCCCTAAGGAGGAGAGTTGTTCCACCTTACTTTTGCTGAAAATATATAGAGGAAGATCCATAAACTAGGAATCCCTAGTTCCCGTAGCTGCACAGTGTCTTCTTCTCAGGTTAGCTCTGATACCATGTTAGTTTTTCAACATTAAGCTAGAATTATGTTAGGATATTTACTGAGAGAATAAAAAATACAACAATCAAACATAAGAGACAATGAACACAGTGTTTTTCATCGAGGAAACCATAAATGGATAAAACCCAACAACTTCCTAAGATATAGAATCAACACAAGATGTAAAACCCCAAAACAGTAAGATGCACTCCCAACAGCAGTAATATTCTTCTTGTCTAGCCCCAGTGTCCTCTCCTTCTTCAACTATGTGCTACACTTGAGTGTGTGAGTGATGTGTACTAAATAGAGACCCCAACTCTCTATTTATACTAATCCCTACATGACTAAAACCCTACTAGGGCCAACCTCTACTAGGAGATTCTAATAACCCTAGTGCTCCGAAACTGCGGGGACTTTAATGCTTACACAATTAGAGGGTTACCCACTATGACTTGACATGACTTGTTTACATTATTGATTTTCCCAATAGAAACATTGGGGCATGACAACATGACTCAATTACATAATAGATACATCTTGAAATAAACATCGGGTTACAATACATAAGATACATAGATGAATACATTCCAAAGTTACAAATACATCAATATCTCCTTCAGTCAAATCCCCATGGATTTCCCAATTATGGCCTTTTCCTTCCAAGACTCAATCTTGCCTCTGACTACCTTAGATATGATTTGGATCACGGGCATGGAAGTTTTCTTTGGGAGGCAACCTCCTACACTCATTTTCTTGCCTTTCCTAGAGCTTGACTGAGTCCCGTCTACTTTTCCATCCTCATCCTGCTCCTTCTGATCCAAAAAAGGAGGCCCACCTTCCGAGGTGATCTCCCCCTGCCCCAATGCCGCAAGGGCACCCTGCAGGAATCCAGGAGCCAAAACCCATCGGTAGCCCATCACCGCTTGGTTTCTTCGCACCTTGCTAAGCTAGAGAAACTCGAGCACGTCATCGTCTAGGAATAATTATGCTAAAAAAAAAATGACCCTGGAACCTCTCAAGTTATCGTGTTGACATTCCATCAATTTGAATGTACCTATCGTGATTTTCATAAAACGATGGATTCCAGTTTTAATGGTCTTACTGCCACCCATTAGTTGAAGGATAGTTTCTATTTATAAAAGAAAAAAATCTTTGTGACTTCAATTCTATGGAGGAAAATTGTTTTAGACAGAGTCCAAATCTCAAGTTTTACATACCCTCAATTAGAGACTGTGTGTTTATATTTAATAACTGTATTAAATTTCACTTGTTTATATCTTGTTAGATATGATGGTGTATTTATTCACTAAATATGTGAACGGTGGTAAAATATTGACAATGATCCTAGAACTCGATTTTGATATTAATGGGTAGCCCATCCGACTTCATTCCTAAGGAGTTTTACTAAGTGATTTAGTAATCCGATATGAATTTATCGTCTTAATGTATGATTTTGTTACAAATCTCAATCTGTGTTTAAATGGTTTTGAGGATAGATGGGATGTCTTCTTTTTAGTTTTTACTTTGCATTACTTAGAGTAGTTTTTGTGACTTATAGATTTGTTCCTATATTAAAATTGTCTCTCTGTAATAAAGTTATGCAGCATAACAAAATTAGGGAACTAGCCGTAGCGATAGGATATATGACAGTAGGATTATAGTTTGAAATAAATTTTTACATTGATATGGTATTAAAAGAAAAAGACAGATTCTAGCTTTGTAATAATCCATCGACCTCTAAGTAAAAAGATTAGTTGAAATAAATACATTTATAATACTATAATAGAGAATATGTAAGCATACATTAGAACATTTAACTAGATCTATGATAGTTCTTCATTTAGATTTCCTAGTTACGCTAATATTACAACCATTATTATGAATAACTTTGATTTGGGTATGGAAGCTTGAACATAGATCTATTATAATATATTAATATCATAAATCTATGAATGCTAATTAAGATCAGTTTACATTACATCATAACATAAATTAGGGAAGATAATAGGAACATATGCATAAAACTATTTACTCTAAAAATGGAAATATGATTCATATTTAAATGGAAAATTTACTTTAACAAGTCTAGAACAAATAAGAAGTACAATAGGGAACCTGACACCACTTTCAGGAAAATAGAAATGAAATAGTTGTTGCTACCAACCAACTCCTAGAGAAGTCAAGTCTCACTTTCTCTAGAACCCTCGAGCATGTTTGTTGAAGCACAAGGATACAAATCCAATCAATGCGCCATCTCTTGCATTAACAGATCAATTCCATGTCCATTGCTAGCCTCCTCCTTTCCTAATGAACATACTATTATGCACTATTTTTCCTAGGACTTGCTCATTTATGTGCCTCCTACTCTTTAGCACTCCACAAGGAGTTTTGACCTAATTTTGGGGAGGGTTCTTCTTGCATCACTTGATCTGTCACTCAACAGCTTTCACCGCCTGTGATTTCCCCTTGTGGGTCAGCAAACACTCTTTTAACAACTATTTCATATCCAATTCCTTTTAGTATTTTTAATTAACAAATAAAAATTATCCATTACATCTATTTTGAATTTCTTGTCAAAATATTTTAAATAAAAATAAAAATAAAAATTTTAAATATTCAAAAGAATATTAATTTTCTTTAATTTGGTGTGTTATAATCTTCTCGTAACTAAGACATCTCCATTCTCTGCTTCTTCCTCATTCACATTTGTCACCCTCGCATTATTTTCATTGATTCTATTGGTACTTTATTGATTATTAGAGAATGCATAATCTTGATGCCCCTCTTCTCCACATTGGAAACATGATCCATGAAAACCTCCTCTTCTCAATCCTCTCCCTGTGAAATTTTTCTCTCGAGCATAATAATAATTACCTAGTTCCTAATTTTTGTTGTTGCCATGGTCTTCATTTCTCTGATTATTCTTTTGTCCTCGATAATACCTTCCTCTAGTTCTTCCAGCATGATCTCTTCATCTCTGCTTGTTTTCAAATTTTCTATTTAATCTTTGTTCCACTTTTAGTGCAAATTGATATGCATCTTCTATGTCACACATTCTCACTAGCGCTAATTCTTCTTGTATTCTAAACTTCAATGCATTGAGTTGCTTCAACATGATAAGTTATAATTAGGAATTTGTGGAATTCTTCAGTATATCCTTTTATTGTTCTTCTTTCTTGTCTTAGACTTTGCATCTTCTTGAGTAACTTTAGCTCGTAATCCACATGAATGACCTCTTCAACGTTTTTACAATTCTATCTCGTCTAGAAATTTTATCTTTTCCTCTCATTCCTCTTTCAATTTGGATTTATTCCCACCAAATGCTAGCATGTCCCTTTAGTTTGTTTTTTTGATTTTCACTCTCTTAAGGTCTTCAATCTCTTTTAATTGAACAAATTCTTCCATGTGAGCTATCCAATCTATGAGCTCCTATATATTTAACCTTCAGTTAAATGTTGACATCTCCATCTTTGGTCTTTTTCCAATCCTCGAAATGGCTCTCAACAATCCCACTTCTCCAATATTGATTTCATCTGTGCTTCTTCTTTGAATGGTTCCTTACTTTCAACTTCATCTTCACTTTCATCTTTTTTTCTCATATCCACTCCTCAACGCAACTCTTCTTGCAATGCCCCAACTTGCTTGTGTAGGGGTCTAAAATATTCCCTAGTAGGAGGCTTTCTACCCCTACCTCCTGGGGCTACTCTAGGAAGCATTTTTCTCACAACTCAGAATTCAGAAGTCCTGTTGCAAACTAGCCCACTTATGCTCTCTACTTGTATATTGACCAACAACCTAGTATGATACCACTAATGTAAGAAGGGTATGCACAAAATCGTCTCTCAAAAGCTCACAACACAAACAACAAGGATTTGAAAGAAAAAATATATAACTAGGATGCTATATCTTGTATTACAAACTTGCACAAATGCTTACAAACTTAAATTCAATTATATAAGATCATACAATTGATGGGAAGGAGGAACAATACTACAAATAGGTTACAATGATAAACAATAAAATAAATAACTACTCTTTGAATAACCAGTTGAATGATCATCAGAAAAGTTGTCAGACATTGCTGTACTGTAACTAATTTTTTTCATAAAAGTTGTCAAGGACATTGCTGCATTGTAATTAATTTTTTCCATGTGACTTTAGTTGATTATTTTATTAAATTCCCTAGAAAACATACTAAATCGCTACATTGCTACATGATAATACATTTGAATGGTTTGTGTACCAATGTTGGAATGAATTGAGAATGTTAACTAGATGTACTTTACTCGACGCAATAAAACTAGATTATGAATGATCTTTTTTACATCTATTCAACCTTTCAATATGCTTGAATTTGTTTTTGTTTTTGTTGACAGAGTGGATGGCCTTTTGAGTGAGGGAGACTGCATCATGGATGTGACGGTTGAAACGGAACCCAATTTGTTAGTTTGAGATGGTCTTGCTAAGAATTGGCTTCACATGCTACGCTATTATTTTTGCAATAATTTTGTATACAACATTACAATAGGAAATTTGTCTGAAGCCTTAAAAGGAGGAATAATTTTGTTTTTTATGGATTAGGGCCAAAAAGATATAATTGAGTGCTCCCAACACCTTCCCTACTCTTTAAGACTCTCTTACAACCTTTAGTAGCTCAAGTTTTAGTATAGCATATAAGCCTTGATAGAATTCAATGGTGAATCCATCAACCCCGTGGATCTTAATTTTTTGAAAGGTGTAACCTATTTTTTCTGATTCTTCCTCTAATACGTCTTATGTCATGCTCTTGTCAATCTCTTCACTTATCATCTTTCGTAAAAATATTAAAACCCATAAAATATCCTATATAGGGCTTCCTTCTCGTTTTGTGAATATATTTTTGAAGTACTTCTTCCCAGCCTTTTCCTTTTCCTTGAAAGAGTATACCAATTTCCAGTTTGTGTCCTTAATTGTCAAAATTATCAAAATTGTCAAAATTGTGTTGACATTTTTTTTCTATGAGGCATACCTGTGAACAACTTTGGTGTTGTTATCGCCTTCTTCAATCCAAATGGGCCTGATTTTTAACCCCCAATGTTGTTCTTATTTTTGCAATAGTTCCACACATTTTAATTCACACTCTCTTATATCCCAAATCTCCTCCTCCGAGAATGTTACAAAGTTGTTGAGACTATAAATTTCCTTTAATTTTTCCTCTACTTCCTTACGCTGATCTTGTTTCTTAGCATTATGGATCTTTGACCATTTCTTTGATTCCTTTTTTATTCTTATTATGTTGTCAGAGAATTTTTTCATGAAGGATGTAGTAGAAGTGTCATTTAAGGGAGAGTATCCATTACTAAATTCTGATACTCTTCTTCTTGAAGCCAGGAAGGGTTGAACTTAAAAGGTGGAGTAGGTTTATTCTCTTATCTCTCCATCAGTAAAAGAATTGGCAGATGATATGATAACCCTCCAACCTCTACCCGATATTTTTCTATGAGTGGTCTTGTCAACAATTTATCTAAAAGCAAGAATCTATCCATCCTTTTTCATATTTCTTTCTCCCCACATCTAGTGTTACTCCATGTTGGTTCCATTTTTAAGGGATAGAGGTCAATCCATCCTTTAGAATTGAATAGGGAAACGAAAAAATTGCTTAAACCATCCAACCTTGCTATTGGGCCCCAAATTTCTCTTTCTGACAAAGATAGGTTCATATATCCTCCCTTAACCATGTTCGTGGGTTCTAATAACCCTGAGGAGAAGAAACACTCCCATAACTCCCTTCTATTCTAATAAGGTCCTTAAATATTGTAAAGAGCCAAAGTTTCTCCATAGCTTTTTTATTCTAACACAAATTCAAATATTTCATTCTTTATTTCCAAAAAATAAGGGCTCTAGGATGTTACCAGTTGCCAAGAATTTCCCTATGAGCTTATGTAAGAAAAGAACCTATTTTTTAGTTAGGGTTCTAAATCTTCGATAGCTTTGGTTCCTTCCATCATAGTTTCCTGTAGTTAGATGACCATGGGTTTTAGAATTTTTATCATCCTTGTGAGAGATTTTAATTTGGGGGAGATCCCTAACCCTTTGGTATTGAAGGATAGGAAAATCCTTAGGGAACCCTCAGCTGGGATATCCCTTCTCTTGTTAAATTTTCATATGCTAAGCTAGATCATTAGTATTTCATTTCGATTTCATAACAAAACCATATAAACAAGATCATTGAAAGGTAGACAAGCACAACCATACAAAAGAGAACACAAAGATTTATCCTGGGAAAAACCCAGCAAAAGCCTCCTCAATATAGATTCCCCAAAAGATAAAAGATAAAACCAACAAGGAGATCAAAGCCTGATCGTCTTCCTTCTCTTGCTACTTCTCTCTCCTTCACTAATGCACTACACAAGTGAGAGTGTGTGCTCCAAATGCGGAGCTCTGCACCTCTATTTATATTCATCCGTTCACTTAAGTTAACTCATCTGACATGTAGGCTAGATTTAAATTATGTAGGCTTGAGTTACACATGTAGGCTCAAGTAACCACACTAGGGTGCTAAAGACCCACCTTTACAATTAGAAGGGACTACCTCATGACTCTTATTAGTTCTTTCGATTAGGAGCATCGGGGTACAAAGTAATACAAGTATTTCTCCTAGTAGGAACATCGGGGACCACAAAAGATACATATAGAATATTCTTTGAAGTTACAATATTTTAACATTCCCCCTTAACAATAAGGGTATTCTATAACAACATCAACAACAACAATAGTAGGAGAGAGATGGAGGACATCATCAACATCATCGGGGTAACACATCTATAAATCATTGGAATCTTTTCAACATTATATAGTCTTTGTCTTCAATCTTCAACGTCAGCAACTCTGTAATCAGTGTCAACACTTTGACCTTTTGATCAGCAACAACATCTTCAGCACTTTGACCTTTCTATCAGTAACATCATCTTCAACACTTTGACTTTTCAATCAGCAACATCATCTTCAGCACTTTGACCTTTCGATCAGTAGCATCATCTTCAGGACTTTGGCCTTTCGATCAGCAACATCATCTTCAGCACTTTGACCTTTCGATCAACAACATCATATTCAGCACTTTGATATTTCGATCATCAACATCTTCATCATCATATTCTAATCTTTCGATTAGAGTCATCATCATCATCACATTCTGATCTTTTGATCAGAAACATTATCATAAAAACATCGTCATCATCAAATGCTGATCTTTTGATCAGGAACATCATCATCATCATCATCAAATTCTGATCTTTCGATCAGGAACATCATCATCATCACACTCTGATATTTTGATCAGGAACATCATCATCATCATCATCACAACATCATCATCATCAAATTCTAATCTTTTCATCATGGACATCATCATCATCACACTCTGATCTTTCAATCGGGAACATCATCATCATCACACTCTGATATTTCGATCAGGAACATCATCATCATCACATTCTCGACAACCGAAGTCACCGGATTGATTACGGGATAATTAGTCCCTATCACTTTAGGACCAAGTCCAAGGATGATGCAATTCTATCACGTTCTCGAGTACCGAAGTCACCAGATCCATTCTGAACCGAGGTTCAAGGATGATACAATCCTACCATCTCGATGACCAAAGTCATCGGATGCATTCTGAACTGAGGTTCACAGATGATACAATCCTACAACCATCTCGATGACCAAAATCACCGGATCCATTCTGAACCGAGGTTCACGGATGATACAATCCTACAACCATCTCGATGACCGAAATCGCCAGATTCGTTCTGAACTGAGTTTCATGGATGATACAATCCTACAACCATCTCGATGACTGAAATCACTGGATCCATTCTAAACCGAGGTTCACAGATGACACAATCCTACAACCATCTCGATGACAGAAATCACCGTATCCATTTTGAATCGAGGTTCACAGATGATATAATCCTACAACCATCTCGATGACCAAAATGACCGAATCCATTATGAACTGAGGTTCACGGATGATACAATCCTACAACCATCTCGATGACTGAAATCATCAGATCCATTATGAACCAAGGTTCATGGATGATAGAATCCTACAACCATCTCGATGACCGAAATCACCGGTTCCATTCTGGAGCTATGTCTCAGGTAGATACAATCCCTCTTCATTCTCGACGACTGAGGTCTCTAGATCATTTTAGGGAAAGTGCCCAGGGATGATACAATCCCACTACAACATCACTACTCCCCCTTTCGAGGAAGGTCTTTTCGAACAACACCAAGCTTGTCCCAAAGGTGTTCGAACTTTACTCGAGACAGAGGCTTTGTTAGAACATCATCATCTAAACCATCATCATCTACATTTTCAGTATGTGAATACTGAACTGTCACCATCTGTATCTCCAGTATGTGAATACTGAAAGCATCATCATCTATATATTCAGTATAGAAATATTGAAAGAATCATCATCTCTATATTCAGTATAGAAATACAGAATCACCATGATCTGCATCTACAGTATGTAAATACTCAAACATCATCTATATCTTCAGTATGGGAATACTGAAACATCATCATCTGCATCTTATCTTGTATGTAGAAATACCAGATTTCTATGTGTTACAATGGAACACAGGGTTCTCTGTCATCACAACTCTAGTTATCCCATAGAATCATTGTAGTATCCATTTTCAGGTCAAAGAGACCTGATATAAGCTTCTGAAGCCATATGACTTCACAACTTAGAAGAGCAATCTGCTATGTATTCTGCTTCAGCCGTGCTACGAGAAACACTGGACTGTTTCTTGCTAAACCATGAACTCATAGCAGACCCCAAAATAAAGCATCTACATGATGTGCTCTTCCTATCTAAGATACTTCTAGCCCAGTCTGCATCTTTGTAGCCATACAATCTATACTCATGGCTACCATCATAGTCTTAACACCTCTATTTGACCAAGGAGAATGAAACCATGATGGAGAAAAAATAATGTTTTTCAAGCACTTTGGTCAAAGGATATAGTATATAAGTATGATGAAGGTCTAAATGTCGATTAGGTTGCTAAAGATCCTGGGCCGCAAGGATGGAAAGAAGAAAATCAGTGGCTAATGCTCCATCCGCCCTTCAAAACATGCGAGGGGAATAAGAGAAGTTCAAGCCTTTAACCCGCTACACATATCAAAGGTCATGAAGTGGTCCCAAGCAGATCCACAGTCCACGATAGATCCACCCTGTCAAAGCATGTGCCAGTTAAGTGAAGGGAGGCTGGCGGAATCATGAATAATCCTCTCGATCCGACGGTGGGGGACAGAATCGCATCACATCAATGGATGTGATTGATTCCGTAAACCGGAAGCCATGCGGCAGATAATCTCAAGGAGTCCAGAGGAATGGGTATGTGTCGGATAATCGGACGACCGAGGATCAGCAGTGGAGTGGATCAATGGCTGTTACGGATTTCAGAGGTCGAACTTGCACGACGGATAGCCCCTAATTGCCCAGCGGAATTGGGTACGTGGATGATGATCCAACGGTGCACGATTAAAGACATATCGCATCAACGGTTAGGAGCAATTCCGCTGATCAAACTTCCTCGACAGTTAAAGCGAAGGAGCCCAGCGGAATTCGATGGGCGCCACATGATCCAACGGTCCACCTGTAAAGATGTATCAGATCGATGGATGAGGGTGAGTCCGAAACTCAGAGTTGCACGATGGTTAAAGTCGGAAGGCTCAGCGAAATGTGGGAGGATGAAGGCACATTTCATCTACGGTCATGAGCGATTCCAGGGCGGAGACTTGCGCGGTGTTTATCACCAGGGCGCCCGACTGAAAAGGATACGTGGCGCGCGATCCGAGAGCCAAAAGGTTGCAAAGGATCAGATCAATGGTGGGTAATGGATCCAGAGAAGAAAGATACGTGGTGGATAATAAGTGGTAGTTGTGGAAAGTAAATGATGTTCCACGTGGAAAATGATGATAGGCTCTAGGAATAAAAAGGATTATAAAAGAGAAGGGTTGACCTCGATCATTGTTATTTTATTCGCTCGGGACCAGTGAAAAGGACCGGCCTGTCTAGAAGCTTCCATCTGTCAGTTTTTGGCTCCTATTCAGCAAGTGCAGACACGCTTCGAGCACGCGCCGCCACAGTAAACCAGGTAACACTGAAGCCCAGTAATTCTGTAATTCCTCCTACAAGTTACCAGTGTGAAATTTAGTAATGGACCAGAGAAAAGAGGTTCAGGTGTCGGGTCAAGTTGTTGAAGATAGGGAAGATTTCCTAGTTGATAGAGATAGGAATGTCTGTGACCCCTTCCTCTCTGTGGGGAGCGTGTCTGATAGTAAAGAAAGGTTGTGGTATCACCACTCGCAGGGGAACGATGTGCTGAATGTGTGCAGGTCTTTCCTGTACTATTTCGTCATTGACAAACCCTCCACTTTCCAGAATTCGTAGAATGGTGTGCCTTAAATTATTCTCCGTCTGAAAGAGTTATTGTCAGTTGGTTTGCGTCCAAAGTATTATGTAGAGTCGACGCTGTGGTCATTCGAGAAGTCCTTAGTTTTCCAGAAAATTACCTAGACACACGTGAAGTTATAAATGAGTCAATCCTAGTCGAGTTGTATAAGAAGTCTGAAGCTGAAACCCACTGTAAGTTCTTGTCGAGCGTGTTAAAAGATGGTCAGACTGTAGATGGTGTATCCATACCCTACCCTATGCATATGTTCAAGAGTGAAGTTCAATTAGTCATTTCTTTGGTATGTCAAGTACTAGGTCTAGATGAGGATTGTCAGGTGGGAAAGGTCATTCTCGGATTTTTGTTGAGAATGAATTCCTCTGTTTCTGAGTCCCAGTCAACCCCGTTTTTTAGTTTAGACAAATACGTGGCTGAGTCAATTCACCTTCAGCTAAGCGAGTTCCCCAAGGTCTGGTTTTTCAGGTTCCAAACTTATTTGCTTAATATGCTACTATGTTCTAATGTCTCAGAGTTGAAGTTCCTGAGTACCCTATGTTCCTCTGATTTACCTAATCAAATCAGCATGATCGAATTTGCCAATTCGATCATGTCTGGGATATACAAAATGCTGTTCGATGAAGAATTACCCCGGGTCCTAGATGAAATGAGAAGCTTGATGCAGTCTTCGCCGGAAGAGCGGGTTGGAGATTGGTTTTTGTACAGAAATCATACCGTGTTGAGAATATATGGCTTCAAAGGTCAGCTTTATAGGCTACCTTCCTTCTTGACCCCTAGAATATTCGCATTGGATTTCATGCGACAGAGATTGTTGTCCGAAGAGGAACATTTTTGTGCCTTCAAGAAATCTTCGAACATCAAATTTCAAGTTAAGGTTGGCACCTTCATTTTTAAAAGCAAGGGTGCCTTGGTTTTTATAGAAAAGTTATTGGAAAATATGGAGTTCATTAAAGAATCAAGTGTGAATTATGACCCCCACCAAGTAATTTCATTGAGAAAACAGGCTAACAGGAATAAACCCTTTGAGCATCAAATTGTTGAGGGGTTAGCTGAGATGGCTAATTTACTGCAGTTTACTGATGAGACCAAGTCCGATGAGGAGACACATCCTGCACCTGGTATAGCAATCCAAATCTCTGGAGGTGTCAGTGGTGCAGTCAAGAGGAGTTTGTCCGATGCTGACAGTATGGAAATAGATGACGAGGCTTCCCGTAAAAAGGAAAAGCTACTCGAGGGTAGTGAGATCATAGATGATAAGGTTTTGGGTGTGTTAAAAAAAGTTTCCCTAGTCCCTAGGAAGACAATATAGATAAACCAAGTTTCTTTTAAAAGTTCAGAAGGTGATGTAGATAGCCCAGACTCCAGTCACTTGTTTAAGTCTAAAGAAGAGCTCAAGAGCAGCTACATGGAAAAGAGAAAGCAGTCCCTCGAGGAAATGAGAAGTCTGCTACCGAGGGTAAGAAACTTGTGCAGTTCCAAAACATCTCTAGTTTCGGCTAGGGATGCTGAGAAAAACACTTTTAAGATGGCCATAGTGAATGATAAAAGGATGTCTGAAATAGAAGTCAGGCTGGACAAAATCAGCACCACTGACAAAATTCAGCTGCATAAACAAACAAGCGACATCCTCTACTCAGATTTATTGCAGGCCATGGTGAGGATAAACAAATTACAGGTGTTGGTAGACAAATTGGAAGTCCAGTTAAAGCATGAGAAAGTGGAAATAAGGCAAATGTTATTCAGGTAAGAAAACTACAAGCAGACCTTGCTAGCTCAGACAATACCCAGGCTGTCAAAAAGTTGCTAGAAGAGAAAGATAACGCGCTCCAGGTTTTGAAGAGGAGGTTGAATATTCCAGGCTCAGAACATGTCCAATCAGCTGAATTTCTAGCCCTCCAGGAGGAGAAAGATAAAGTCCATCAGGAGATGATGGAATAGAAGGGAAAAGCTGGAGAGCTCCAAGAGGAAAAGAATAGGTGGGAAGCCGAAAGCGAGGAGCTGCTATCCCAAATCTCCGTGTTGAAGAAATATCATACTGAAGAAAAGGAGATAATGGAGGAGCTAATGAGCCAAACCCCTACCGGTGATGACCTATCTATTGTAAACATTCAGAAGCCATTAGCTGATTTTTCTGCAGATGACCTGTTGGTGTCCATGTCTCAAGTGAGTTTGAAGGAGGAAGCAATTAAGGAGTTGAAAACTGAGAATGAAAAAATGAAGGCTGAATTAACTAAGGTAAATGAAAACAAAAAGTAGATCTTGCAGGAGAAGCACCAATTACAGAAAAAGATTGATGAATTGAAAGAAAAATGCATCGGGAAAGGCCCTCTTCAGGGGGAAAAACATATTATATGGGATAGCTTGACCATAGAAATCACCAAATTCTGGCATTACTTGAGTTTTATTGATGATTTGTGTACAGTGACAGAGTTGGCCCAACAAAGAATGCAACCGGTAAATGAACACATGGCAAGAAGGCCCCTCACTACAGCTCAAAATTCATTAAATTTTCTGAATTCCCTAACACACCAAAAGCTGCACGACATGGGCATAAAGGACAGAATCTCAATAGTGCTATCGGCGAAGAAGATTATCAACAAACACCACTTAATGAAGATTGTCCTGGATAAGTCAGAAGAATTGCGTGCGCAGGTAAATAAGTTCAGACACGAGTTCAAAGAGCTGTTTGAAGAGGGATTACCGTGCTTTTGGGACGAAGCAGGAAAGATACTCCCGCCTGAACATTATCACCACCTGCTTGTCCGGGGTCGCATGGACCACGCGAAATTTAACAGCTTGGAGAAGAGCCTGACAGGACAAACCATCATAGACATGTTAGCAGAAGATTTTAAAATCCTGCAGAAGTTCGTCGTTATCAGAGCCAGATTGCCCAAGAAATATTACGAAGCATATATGGAGCTCGAGGTAGCTATTCGGGAGATGATGGAGAGTGACACCCCAAGTTCGGAGCAATGGAAAGTTGTAGAGCGGTTTGGGAAAACAAGGTATATTCTTCCCTCCTAAGAATAGGTGTCAGGTGCTGAAGAGCTGATGGGAAAAAGACGTGGAGCTGTTAGGGCAAAGATTCGGAGCTGATTGGGCAAAAGACGTGGAGCTGTTAGGGAAAAGATTCAGAGCTGATTGGGAAAAAGACGTGGAGCTGTTAGGGAAAAAAATCGGAGCTGATGGTGCAAAGTTTGTTATCTAGCTGATTTGTACTTAGTGGTCTGTTAGGAATGGAGCTGTAACAACTTCCTAGTGGTGTAGGAAATTCAGTTACAAACTCTAATTTACGCCGACCATTCTGTTATTGATATGCTGGAGGCAGACTTATTGTTTAATCTATATATTTGTATCTTTTTATGAGATGGGGGTTGGAACCCATCGAATGAAGTGATTTGTGGAGAACATATCTGTCTTATTTTTTGAATACCAAAATGAATGCATGAGAGTTCTTTTTCAGAGATTCATGTATCATTGATGTTGCAGTCCGTGCTTTCTTTCTTTGTGTGATTGTAATTTTTCCTTTGTAACACTCCGTTCTGTTTTTCTTTCGTATCTAGAACATAGTTTTTGATGATTAGGATTCATATACTTATGCTCTATTCATCGTTTCAGATATTATATGATTCTTTCTACTAAAGTTGATATGGAATTCGTCTTAGACGCTCTGTATTGATGGGCTGTTCCCTCGCCTCTTCTATTTCGCCTTGTTAAATGAAATGACTGCAATTATGTGATTATCTTTCCTTTGAAAAATCCTGTGTATGCATTTTGGGGATCTTTTTTATATGTATATGACTCCGTTACCCAATGGATATGTGATTGTTTCAACCAAATAAATGAACCTTTAAATATTGTTACCATTTAGTCTTTCAAAGTTGTAAAGTGCATATTGAGAGATCCCTCTCTAGAAGAGAATACCAATATCTTTCTTAAAGTGGTTTTGTTGTTACCTCGGGGTGTACCTTTTACAACCTGGGTACATTCTGAGTGCTAACAAACTGGCGCCGTTGCCGGGGACAAAAGTGCATATCTTCCCTGGGAGAACGACAAAGATCGAGAGAGATTTCTGTGGGCAAACAGGAATTTTGAAAAGAAAAGAGGGTTGTGTATTTGCCCTGGCGACTTCACTATGAAATTACTTCAGAGTTCAAGAATAGCATTCTGGCTTCCAGAAGACACACACGAGGTAACTCTGATACCGAAATTTTGGAAAGTTTTGAGAATCCAGAAAAATTGATTAAAAGAAGGAATAAAGAGAAGGTAGATTTTCCTTTGTTCGGCCTATCATCACCACCACAGTCTCATATTAATCCCACATGGGAGATCAATACTGTGCAGACGCCATTGAGAACTAAATCTGAACCCAACCTAAAAAATGTTGAGTCCGATCCTTGTAGGTTGAGAGCCAAGTCTGAATCCGACCTCAAAAATATTAACCTAATCCTGGTGAGCTAGAGTCCTATATGTTAGATTCCCTCTGGAAAGACTTACGACAAACCTCTAAAGCTGAAGCAACCACCTCCGATCATTCTCAAAGTACTGCAGCCCCTGTGAACCCACCCAGACCAATGGCTACTAGATTTGCCCCTTTGCGTCTCCCTGCTGCGTTGCACGACCTCCCCCAAAATTATTCTCAGAGAATATCTTTGTTTGATGGGGAAGGGGATATAACCGCAAAACAACATGTTGCCAAGTTTGAAGACTTCATTGAATTGGAGGAGGTAGACTATCCTGATGTCAAAATGCGGTTATTTGCCCAAAGTTTGTCTGGGGAGGCAAAAAAGTGGTTTAAGGACCTTCCACCTGGGTCTATTGTGAATTTTCAGGCTTTTCAGAATGCATTTTTGGATATATGGGATGATAAACTGAATCCCCTGCAGCTTCTATCTCAGTATAACTGTCTTAAGAAAGGGGGTTTTGAGTCTGTCCATGAGTTCTTGAGTAGGTTCATGAGGGCTTATAATTCTATCCCGGAAGATATAAATCCTTCTCCCGCAACTGCTAAACTGCATTATGCTGGAGATTTTGATAATGATTTTGTATTCTCCTTGCGGGAGAGAAAATTGGCAACTCTTGCTGCCATGCTTATGGATGCCCTAGAAGTGGAAGCTAACATGATGGCTAGTGGAAAGATCAAGCATAGAGATATGGATAGGAGGAGGAAAGAAGAAAATGTACCTTCTACTTCATCTTCTGCTGTAGATGCTAAGTTTGAGATAATGCTGAAGACTATGGAGAAGTTGATGGATAAGTTAACCATGGATGCTAGGCCTTTCAATAGAGAGCAAGGAGATCCCTAGATCAGGAATCCAAACTTCAGAAGACCAAATCCTCCTGTTCCCCCTCAAAATAGACAGGGAGACCAGAGGAATCCAAGAAACCAAGAAGAGCTACCCATCCACTGACCTTTTCTTGAAAATTATGTTGGTGATGAGGAAGATCCCCCTGAGAATGAGATTCATCTGTTTGGAGAGCAGGATTCTGAAATATATCTTACTGAAGAGGAGCATAATATGTTTGCACAGCAGGATGTAAATGAAGGGTTTGAAAATGAACTATATCAAAGGGGTTATTTGCATGCGATGGATGACGTCCAAAGGAAAATGAGACTGAGAAATAGAGATGTCCCTATAAATAAAGGGAAGGCACACCCAAATCAGCTTTCCTCTAGTTCTTTGAATGGAGAAAAGGGGAAGGAAGTACCGAAAGAGCCCTTTGTGAGTAGAGAGGTTGACAATGATGCACAAAGGGATAAAGTAATAAAGAAGGCGACTCCGGTTGAGGTGGAAAAGACTAGTGCTGGTTTTAACCTGCAAAATGAGCTGTCTAAACTGAAGATCTCTGTTCCCTTTAATGAGTTATTGAGAAACACTGAATACAGAGATACTATTTCAAAAATGGTCAAAGACCAAGGTGAAGGGCAGTCTGACATTTTAAATTTGAATGATGATAATCCTGCTATCTCGTTTGGATCAAAAGCTAAAAATTTAGAGGGGGAAGAGGTGCCTCCTTTCTACTTGAGTCTAAAGGTGCTTGACAAAGTGGTCCACAATGCCATGTTGGATTCTGGGGCGTCACATAATTTAATGCCCAAAGGAGTGGTAGAAAGTTTAGGATTGGAGGTAACAAGGCCCTATAAATATTTGTACTCTTTCGATTCCAAGAAGGTGAAATGCCTGGGACTAATTAAGGACATGCTGGTGACCCTGAACAAACTGCCTTCTAAGACCATAGTCATGGATGTAGTAGTGGCAGACACCCACCCAAATTTGGGGTATTGCTGTCAAGATCTTGGACTTCCAAGCTGAAAGGTAGCTTGCAGATGGACATGTCATATGCTACTATTCCAGTCCCAGATGGGAACAGAAGGTTGTATAGTGAATAGAGGACTCCTTATGTGGTTAGCAATCAAGATAAGCCCGAAGTTCATCATGTATATGATGTTGACACTGATTTGGGATCTTCCATTTTCTTTAATGAGGCTGCCCCACACGATTTGGAAGCTGCATTGCAAAAGAAATCTGAAGAACAGGAGAAGTCTGAGGAGAATGAAGAAAAAGAAGTTTTGGAATAGTAAGCTCTAGAAAGAAAATAGAAAAAAGAGGGCCAATAGATCATGTATTTCGATGGATCTGTTGCGAAGGTTGGTGCTGGGGCTGGTGTCTACATCATTTCTCCTATTCATGATTTCAAAGCTTTGTCATACAAATTGCTATTTGAATGCACTAATAATGTAGCAGAGTATGAGGCCCTGTTATTGGGGTTACATGCTTTGAAAGGTCTGGGGGCTCAGAGGGTCAAGATCCTAGGAGACTCCAAGTTGGTGATAAACCAGGTAAATGAGAGTTATCAAACCAAGCATCCTCGGATGAGGGCTTACAGAAATGAAGTATGGGATATGCTTGGCAACTTCTTCACAGAGCATACAATTCAGGTGGTTCCCAGGGTTGATAATATGGTGGCTGATTCCTTAGCAGTATCCACTGGGAAATTCGAGACCCCAATGACCAGTCAAAAGGAATACCAGGTGGAGATTTTGAACAGATCTTCTATCCCCGACAATTACAAATACTGGTAGTTGTTCGAAGATGATATGCAGATTCGAAGATTTCTAGAGTTGTCAGGAGAGTTTGTGAATACTCAAGTTGAAAATGAAAATGGTAATGATAGGACCCCCGAAGATGATGAAGAAGCTGAATCAGAAGAAGAGGCTAAGAAGTTGAGGAAAACCTTGGGAGGTAAGGATATCATCCAGCTCAAAAACAATTTCATACCAAGAGGCCTGATCCCTTTAGAAAGGCTCTTCGATCAGAATGATGTTGCCAAGAACCCCAAAGTGAAACCGGTTGGTGATGCAGTTGAAGATAAAAATATTGGCACTGAGGAAAATCCTAAAATCATAAAACTGTCCAAGAAGCTGCCTGAAAAAGAGAAAAGGGAGTATGTGGAGTTGATGAAAAGGTACATAGATGTTTTTTCCTGGAGTTATGAAGACCTCAAAGAATATGATACATCTGTCATACAGCACACTATTCCTATAAAGCTTGGAGAAAGGCCTTTTAAACAGAAGCTCAGGAGGATCAACCCTAAATTGCTCCCAATCATTGAGAAGGAAATAAAGAAGTTATTTGAGGCCAAGATTATTGTAATGATTCGATTCTCTAAGTGGGTTGCCAATTTGGTCCCTGTCAGAAAGAAGAGTGGAGAGATAAGGCTATGCATAGATTTTCGCAATTTGAATAAAGTCTCCATGAAAGATAAATATCCCCTACCCAATATGGATCACATGCTGCAGCAAGTGGTAGGAGCTGAAAGGATTTCGATGTTGGATGGCTTCTCCAGTTATAACTAGATCAAAGTGTTACCAGAAGATCAGGAGAAGACTGCCTTTACTACACCATGGGGAACTTTCATGTATGCAAAGATGGCCTTTGGTTTAATGAATGCGGGAGCCACTTTCCAGCGAGCTATGGACATCGCTTTTGCAGGGGAAATTGGAGTTTTTGTGGTGATCTACATGGATGATATCACTGTCTACTCTAAGTCTGACAGAGAACACCCACATCATCTTGAGAAGGTTTTCATGAAATGTAGGAAATATGGTATATCTCTGAATCCGAAAAAATCTAATTTTGCATTAGAGGAAGGAAAGCTGCTAGGCCATATAATATCCAAAGATGGCATAAAGATTGATCCTGAGAGAGTAAGTGCAATCCTGAAAGTAGCAGAGCCCAGAAGTAAAAATGAGGTACAGTCTTTTTTGGGACAAGTAAATTTCTTAAGGAGATTTATACCAAGCTTTGTTGAGATTTTGATGAATATTACTAATATGTTGAAAAAGGGTCATGAAATAAAGTGGAGTGCAGAAGCCAAGGAGTCATTTTGGGGAATCAAGAAGGCAATTTCAGAAGCCCCTGTTTTGGTAAGTCCAAATTTTGCCAAAGAATTTTCAATATTCTCCTATGCTTTGGAGCATACTATAGTAGCAGTACTATTGCAGAAGAATGAGGAAAACCAAGAACAACCTATAGCTTTCTTCAGTAAGATACTTCGGGATGGAGAATTGAAGTATGATATCATGGAAAAGTAGGCCTATGCTTTAGTTAAAGCATTAAAAGATTTCAGAGTGTATGTTCTGCATTCACATGTAATTGCACATGTCCCAACCACTGCTGTGAAAGCCATTTTGACTCAACCAGATCCAGAAGGCAGGAGAGTGAAATGGATAGCTACCTTATTGGAATATGACCTAGAGATAAATCCCACAAAGTTGATCAAAGGGAAAGGATTGGTAAAGATGATGACAAACTCAAATTGTGAATCTCTACAAATAAATCTCTTATCTCATCAACCTGATCAGTTGGATGCGGATATAGAAGTGATGGTTGATTTTGTAACTTCTCCATGGTATTCTGATATTGTATTTTTCCTCCAAAATCTGCAAGCACCAGATGGATTAAGTAAATCAAGAGCTAGATCTGTGAAGTTGAAATCTACCAAATTTTGTATCATAAATAAATACCTCTGTTGGAAAGACCCTGGAGGGGTTCTGCTAAACTGTCTCTTGGAGGATGAGGCCCAGCAAATTACAAGACAATTTCACAGGGGAGACTGTAGGGGACATCATTCCTGGAAAGTGACAGCCAACAAAATCTTAAGAGCTGGTTATTATTGGCCTACATTGTTCTCAGATGTATATAAAGAAACCAGCAAATGTCATCAATGCCAAATTTTCGATGGTAAGAGAAAAGTATTACCTCTCCCTCTGAATCCAATAACAGTAGAAGCACCTTTCCAGCAATGGGGTTTAGATTTCATTGGGGAAATAAAGCCCAATTCATCAGGTCAGCATAGGTGGATTTTGATAGCTACAGATTATTTTACCAAATGGATAGAAGCAATTCCTACCAGGAGGGCCACTGAAAATGTGATCATGGAGTTTCTTGAAGAGAATATACTAGCTCGATTTGGATGTCCAAAAAGAATAGTAACAGACAATGCTGCTGCTTTCAAGTCTAGGAAAATGATAATTTTTTGTCATAAGTATCATATAAGTCTCAATCATTCGATAGCCTACTATCCTCAAGGGAATGGGTTGGCCGAATCCTCAAACAAAAGTCTAGTAAGGATTATCAAAAAACTATTGGAGGAGAACAAGAGATCCTGGCACACCAAACTCAAATATGCTCTATGGGATGACAAGATTAGCACTAAAAGAGCAATTGGCATGTCCCCTTTCCAACTGGTATATGGAACTGAAGTAATCTTTCCGGCATCATTAGGGGTCCCAGTGATGAGATATTTCCAAGATCAGCAAGAAGAACCAAACCACATACAGTGGAGGATAAATCAAATCATTGATCTAGACGAACGATGGTAGAAGGCCTATAATAAAGTACAGTCACATCAAGAGAAAATGAAAAGTACTTTTGATAGAAGAGTCAAAGAAGAACAGTTTCAGATCGATGACCTGGTTCTGAAATGGGATGCCCCTAATGAAGAAAAACATGGGAAATTTGACCCTATGTGGGTTGGGCCTTATGTCATTGCTGGGTACAGAGGCAAGAACGCATTTTTGCTGGAGTATACAAATGGGGTTCCTCTTGAGAGCAACCCTGTCAATGGGAGGTATCTGAAGCATTACCTATCCTAAGGGAGGAAGGTAAAACCTGTATTATAGACTGTACATATTTTCCTTTTACAAGCCAATAAGAATGGTAAGCCGAAGATAGTTGGATCTTGCAGTGGAAGCCCCAAAAATACAAAGGGCATACCAATCCTTTTCCTCAAAAATACATAAAAATGATATATGTACAAAAAACACAAAAAATAGGTTTTGTGGGAGTTATCAGGCAAGGTCAGAAAGCAGGCACCTGGTCTACGAGTTCTTTGATACCTCGCAGGGAGGATATCATCCCCAGATGGAGCCAGCTGTTAACACCTCTATTTGACCAAGGAGAATGAAACCATGATGGAGAAAAAATAATGTTTTTCGAGCACTTTGGTCAAAGGATATAGTATATAAGTATGATGAAGGTCTAAATGTCGATCAAGTTGCTAAAGATCCTGGGCCGCAAGGATGGAAAGAAGAAAATCAGTGGCTAATGCTCCATCCGCCCTTTAAAACATGCGAGGGGGATAAGAGAAGTTCGATCCTTTAACCCGCTACACAGATCAAAGGTCGTGAAGTGGTCCCAAGCAGATCCACGGTCCATGATAGATCCGCCCTGTCAAAGCATGTGTCAGTTAAGGGAAGGGAGGCTGGCAAAATCATGAATAATCCTCTTGATCCGACGGTGGGGGACATAATCGCATCACATCAATGGATGTGATTGATTCCGTAAACCATAAGCCGCATGGCAGATAAGCTCAAGGAGTCCAGCGAAATGGGTATGTGTCGGATAATCAGACGGCTGAGGATCAGCAGTGGAGTGGATCGATGGCTGTTACGGATTCCAGAGGTCGAAATTGCATGAAGGATAGCCCCGAATTGCCCAGCGGAATTGGGTACGTGGATGATGATCTGACGATGAACGATTAAAGACATGTCACATCAACGGTTACGAGCAATTCCGCTGATCAAACTTTCTCGACGGTTAAAGCGAAGGAGCCCAGCGGAATTTCTGTGGGTGCCACATGATCCAATGGTCCACCTGTAAAGATGTATCAGATCGATGGATGAGGGTGAGTCCAGAACTCAGAGTTGCACGATGGTTAAAGTCGAAAGGCTCAGCAGAATGTGGGACGTGGAAATTGATCCAATGGTGGAGGATGAAGGCACGTTTCATCTACGGTCATGAGCGATTCTGGGGTGGAGACTTGCGCGGTGTTTATCACTAGGGCCCCCGATGGAAAAGGATATGTGGCGCGCGATCCGAAAGCCAGAAGGTTGCGAAGGATCAGATCAACGGTGGGTAATGGATCCGGAGAAGAAAGATACATGGTGGATAATAAGTGGTAGTTGCGGAAAGTAAATGATCTTCCACGTGGTGAATGATGATAGGCTCTGGGAATAAAAAGGCTTATAAAAGTGAAGGGTTGACATCGATCATTGTTATTTTATTCGCTCGGGACCAGTAAAAAGGATCGGCCTGTCTAGAAGCTTCCATCTATTAGTTTTTGGCTCCTATTCAGCAAGTGCAGACACACTTCAAGCACGCGTCACCATAGTAAACTAGGTAACACTGAAGCCCAGTAATTCTGTAATTTCTCCTACAAGTTACCAGTGTGAAATTCAGTAATGGACCAGAGAAAAGAGGTTCAGGTGTCGGGTCAAGTTGTTGACGATAGGGAAGAGTTCCTAGTTGATAGAGATAGGAATGTCTGTGACCCCTTCCTCTTTGTGGGGAGCGTGTCTGATAGTAAAGAAAGGTTGTGGTATCACCACTCGCAGGGGAACGATGTGCTGAATGTGTGCAGGTCTTTCCTGTACTATTTCACCATTGAGCAAACCCTCCACTTTCCAGAATTCACAGAATGGTGTGCCTTAAATTATTCTCTGTCTCAAAGAGTTATTGTTAGTCGGTCTGCATCCAAAGTATTATGTAGAGTTGACACTGTGGTCATTCGAGAAGTCCTTAGTTTGCCAGAAAATTACCCAGACACCCATGAAGTTATAAATGAGTCAATCCTGGTTGAGTTGTATAAGAAGTCTGAAGCCAAAACCCGCTGTAAGTTCTTGTCGAGCATGTTAAAATATGGTCAGTCTGTAGATGGTGTATCCATACCCTACCCTGTGCATATGTTCAAGAGTGAAGTTCAATTAGTCATTTCTTTGGTATGTCAAGTACTAGGTCTAGATGAGGATTGTCAGGTGGGTGAGGTCGTTCTCAGATTTTTGTTGAGAATGAATTCCTCCGTTTCTGAGTCCCAGTCAACCCCAGTTTTTAGTTTAGACGAATACCTGGCTGAGTCAATTCACCTTCAACTAAGCAAGTTCCCCAAGGTCCGGTTTTTCAGGTTCCAAACTTATTTGCTTAATATGCTACTGTGTTCTAATGTCTCAGAGTTGAAGTTCCTGAGTACCCTATGTTCCTTTGATTTACCTAATCAGATCAGCATGATCGAATTTGCCAATTCGATCATGTCTGAGATATACAAAATGTTGTTTGATGAAGAATTACCCCGAATCCTAGATGAAATGAGAAGCTTGATGCAGTCTTCGCTAGAAGAGCGGGTTGGAGATTGGTTTTTGTACAGAGATCATACCATGTTGAGAATATATGGCTTCACATGTCAGCCTTATAGGCTACCTTCCTTCTTGACCCCTAGAATATTCGCATTGGAGTTCATGTGATAGAGATTGTTGTCCGAAGAGGAACATTTTTGTGCCTTCAAGAAATCTTCGAACATCAAATTTTTGGTTAAGGTTGGCACCTTCATTTTTAAAAGCAAGGGTGCCTTGGTTTTTATAGAAAAGTTATTGGAAAATATGGAGTTCATTAAAGAATCAAGTGTGAATTACGACCCCCACCAAGTAATTTCATTGAAAAAACAAGCTTATAGGAAGAAACCCTTTGAGCATCAAGCTGTTGAGGGGTTAGCTGAGATGGCTAATTTACTACAATTTACTGATGAGACCAAGTCCGATGAGGAGACACATCCTACACCTGGTACAGCAATCCAAATCTCTGGAGGTGTCAGTGGTGTAGTCTAGAGGATTTTGTCCGATGCTGACAGTATGGAAATAGATGACGAGGCTTCCCATAAAAAGACAAAGCTACTCGAGGGTAGCGAGATCGTATATGATGAGGTTTTGGGTGTGTTCAAAAAAGTTGCCCTAGTCCCCAGGAAGATAGTACAGATAAACCAAGTTTCTTTTAAAAGTTCAGAAGGTGATGTAGATAGCCTAGACTCCAGTCCCTTGTTTAAGTCTAAAGAAGAGCTCAAGAGCAGCTACATGGAAAAGAGAAAGCAGTCCCTGGAGGAAACGAGAAGTCTGCTACCGAGGGTAAGAAACTTGTGCAGTTCCAAAACGTCTCTAGCTTTGGCTAGGGATGCTGAGCAAAACACTTTTAAGATGGCCATAGTGAATGATAAAAGGATGTCTGAAATAGAAGTCAGGCTGGACAAAATCAGCACCCCTGACAAAATTCAGCTGCATAAGCAAACAAGCGACATCCTCTACTCAGATTTATTGCAGGCCATGGTGAGGATAAACAAATTACAGGTGTTGGTAGACAAATTGTGTTAACACCCAAAAATGGTTAACTACCTCATCTACCTCACTACATGGCTCATTTGTCCATTTGCCTACCATATTTCCCTGAAAATCCCACAAAAAGCCTCCAAAAGGCCTAAAATGCCTCTAAAAGGCCTCAAAACCATCTAAAAATCCTCCAAAAGGCCACAAAACCCCTTTTTCCTCCAAAAATAGCCAAAATTCCTCTAAAAATAGCAAAAATCCCCAAAAGGGGAAGAAAAGGAATAAAATAATGAGGAAAAAGGAGGAAAACCCTAAAAACAGCAAAAACCCTAAACAAGCTTCCCTAAACCATATGGTTTCCCAAAACCATGGGCAAATACTCCACCACCAAAAAACTATAAATAAGTGATGGAGACCCCTCATTTCACATCCACAGTCATAGCACCCTTACTCTGCCAAAACATCTCGTGAAACCCTAGCTTACTATCAAGCTATTTTCACTGCTGAGAACTCATCTTTGGCCTATTTTCCACCATCGGAGAAGGAGAAGGACCAGCTCGGAGCTCGGAGCCACCGACATCGGACCAGCGCAACGGACTCCACCAACCTCTTCATCAGAGGTAATACAAATACAAAAATTCTTTATACATCTTGTCATTTTTACTTTCTGTCATTTACTTTTACTGTTTTAGTTTAGTTTACTTTTTATTTACATCAATCGAACTGCTACTAAGGAATCCAGATTCCTTAGTAGGTGCTCATTAGCACAAGCTAGGGTGAAAACCCTAGCTACAGTTTTGGCGACTCCGTTGTTTGTTTTCTTGTTAGTTTTTCTTTTTATACTGCATTTTCAGTTTACTGTTTTCGGCCGCCGGCAACCGCGCCGTTTTCTTCCGTAACCGCGACCCGATCACACATTTCAGGCCTTAAGCCGCGACCAGCCCACCACTGTCAGTCCCTTTTGCCTGCATCCCGATCACGCTTTTTCCACCCACAGTCGCGATCCGACCGCACCTGTTCACTACACAGGCGCGCTCTGATCGCCGCTGTTCCCACCGAACCCGCGGCCTCGGCCGCCCCTGTTCGCCCCAAACCCGCGGCCTCGACCGCAGCTGTTCGCCCCGAACCCGCGGCCTAGACCGCGCCTGTTCGCCCAGAACCCGCGGTTTCGACCGCCGCTGTCATCTCCGTCCCTGCGGCCTAGACCGCGCCTGTTCGCCCAGAACCCGCGGTTTCGACCGCCACTGTCATCTCCTTACCCGCGGCCTCGACCGCGCCTGTTCGCCCAGAACCCGCGGTTTCGACCGCCGCTGTCATCTCCTTACCCGCGGCCTCGACCGCGCCTGTTTGCCCAGAACCCGCAGTTTCGACCGCCGCTGTCACCTCCTTACCCGCGGCCCCGACCGCGCCTGTTCTCCCAGAACCCGCGGTTTCGACCGCCGCTGCCCTTTAGCAAGCCGCGATCCGCGCCCTGTTTTTGCCCTTGTTACCACGCAGAAACCTAGCTAATTTACCTCTGTTTTTCCTGCACTTGCACAGCCACCTGTTCCATTTGCAGCCTTGCAGCCACTCCTGCTCCCTGTTTTGCAGCTTTGTTTTACAATTTTTCAGCATTATTTTATTTCAGCAAAAATTTTGCATGGTTACAGTTTCTTACAGTTTTTCATACATTATTGAGTAGCTGTTGTAGATTCATCATATCACATGCACACAATCTGTCCCTAAAATCAAGTGAGACTTAAAATTTACCCTAACTCAACCAACATAATAACCTCATTTGAGGAACCCAAAAGAAATTTGTAGC